>CM055280.1:61985878-62168630 GCA_029237695.1 Conchocele bisecta
AAGCTCCAATGCGGCTGTGACTGGAGAAATGGTGCTTACGGGTTTTGCGTCCACTGCGGGGCTCCGTACATACAGCGTAGCCCCAGATCAGTCTGCGCTGGTGCGCAGGCTGACCATGGTAGTAGCCGATTTCACCAACTGTAAACACAATTTCACCGGTCCCAGCCCCTAATATGTCCAATGGCAACCGGTCAAGCGAGTCGTTGGGAGTTTTGTTGAATGCACATTGTATTAAAGCCCATTGATTAGGCGGCTACTCACTGAATAATTGACAATTATACATGGGGAAGATAATTGCCCAAGTATGACAGGTCAATTCCCTAAGCCATTGTTTGCAGCTTAAGGGTACATAGTACACTCAGTGGGCACAAACTGTTCTTTATATCTGAGACATCAACTGAGACATTTTCTGGCAAAATAAACTTCCATTCACCATTACCACACGTCATAATTGGCATTATTATACATTTGATATCAGACGTAAATTTCCACACTGATAACTGGGGCGATAACCGTATTAACGGACATTGTTATTTAGTATGTGTATTTATTTTTATTGTGCAATGATCATACTTTATAATCATGATAATCTGTCGTAAATATTATTTTTTCAGGTGACGCATTTAATTAGTATCAATAATAAAAAATAGCATGCCACGTTTGCATATAAAAATAGCCTGATTACACCGCGAGTCACTATCAGTAAAATAAATATTACTAAATGATTATATCTGTATAGCGGGCACTCATAATTATTAGAACTGGTGGAATAGTGACACAATTATATACTTATTTAACTCCTATAAAGAACAGTGTGTGCCATTGAGTGTGCATGTACCTTTAAACCCTTGTTTAGGCTCCATAATAGTTTGGGTTATGAATGTGTACACTAAATATTTAACCTATGGTTTGAGGGTATAATCAGTAGTTTAATGTAAGTTAGATAATGTGTTCGAGTCGAATATGGTTAGTTAACAGCGCATGGGGGAAATCGTCGAGCCGCTAGGCGAGACGTATTTCGGCCTCCTTAAATCCCCCCACGCGCTGTTAACTAACCATATTCAACGAGACGACATTATCTAACTAATTTATTGCACGGATACGTCGAAAGCCTGGGATAAAATTATATATTTTGTCGAATTTATGGTAAGTTTAATACAAATAATATAATTACACAATTTAATTCCAGCCATTCCTCTTGGGTACGCCACTTTTATTTACATTTCCGCAGACATGTCCTCAATACCCTGCGGTCACGTGACCAGTTAAAAGTGACAAAAATATAGCAGGCGTCTGTTATCTGGTTCACAATCTTATCGAAGCTGGATTACTACGTTTTCATGCAATCAGTGTAACCAACACAGCATGCACACCTGCGCTGCTTTATCATTGAATACGGTGCTCGTGGTTCTATAACAATTATATCACTCCACGAGCTGTTAGTGTTATTGGCATTTTCATAGCACTAATTAATAGTATTTTTGTATTTTCGTGACACAGCGCCATGAAACTTCATATTCGGGGTATCGATCCGAAAGTCGCCCAGTCACTTGTAGCCTGTCGATCATGAATGGGTCATGTTATCAGGGCATGACTGGTTAAAGGTTACGCACCGGTATTGCTCTACTTAATTGATTGCTGATATTTGCGCATGCGCAGGTTATCCTGTCATGTAGAATAGGCGTTAATCTCAAGCATATAACACACGCTAGACAGTGTGTCTCCGTGAATTAACACACGAGGGAAGTGGGCCAGACAGGTCCAGGCAGTGATCTCCGGCAGTTAGCACACTGCGGAGATCAAAGGATTTCGCCGCATCCGTGCAATAATGATACATAAACAATAGTTTGGGCTATGGATGTGTATCTGGCATATCTGACAAGGCTTAGGAAACAGGATGGGCGAGGCTCTGCCGAGCTAGATATTGTTTTCCCATTCACGGCACTAACCTACTATTCTATTTACCCTACAAATAGCTTTAAAATGCAAAATAAATAACCCCAGCCGCATCCTCAAAATATGAAATTCGACTAGTATGACAACCGCACTTATTCATTTGAAGTTTGTTTATTGAATAATATAGGCCACCGGCCCACAATATAACATGGTGAAATACACATTAGAGGAGTGATACACCGTCTTACAGTACATGTATATCTAACAATGTAGACAAGCATTATACGAGCAAGCACATGTATACGAGTGCACATCGTTACTCAGCTTGTATAATGGATTGTCTTTTCTCCAATGCTAGAAATATAAATAAACTTAGCGATGTTGTGAATATGTGGTATATGTGAATTCGCCATCATTCTATTAAACGAATCATGATTATGGTTTCTAATAGTTTCGAAATTTAAAAACTGTAGGCGTAATTGTTCATAAGAGCTACATTATACAAAGAAATGTATTCGGTCTCAACCACATGTATATTATTTTTTCGACAAATTGGACAATGCCTTAGATTCCTGTCAATGTCAATATGACAACCAGTTTCAATTAGTAAATTATGAGTTGAGCATCTGAACTTAGCTAGCGCTTGTTTATACGGAAACGATAAGTCTACAGATAAATAGGTTTCAGGTGTTAGTGCGAATTTGAACCCACTATATGTATCTGCTTTGCTAGTTGTTTGTAATAAATCATGCCATTTCTGTGTATAACAGTCTGAGATTCTCTGCTTAAAAACATCGAGAAAATAATATAGGTCGCCTACATCTTGTGAAAGCCAAATGTAACCGAATCCAAACGAATACAGGAGTAATTTAATACTAGTAGCCCAAGTTTTGCGGCCACTATCGTCCAATTGCTTGAGCATAATATAACATTGACGCGGATATCTGTCACGATCCATACGTAAAATAGTCAACCAGTATTTGATGCATCGTGGCATATATGTAGTACAGAGTGGTAAACGGCCACATTCACCGTATGCAAATACATTTGCCGTCTGCTGGGGGTAATCCACAATATTGTTTACAAAAAGCTATGTGGACCCTTTCAATACGTTCAATGCATTGAAACCCCCATAATTCGGCACCGTAACAAAGAATCGGTTTCACCATCGAATCGAATAATTTAAAAATAAAAATATCAGCATGGTGAAATTGTCCAAATGAGCGCTGATATCGAAATATGCATGCTATTGACTTTTGTGCTTGTTTAGATGCATATTCGTGTGTTTTCGACCATACTAGTTTTGGCGTCATGTACATACCTAAATATTTATAATATGACACAGTTTCAATTGGGTTGTGTCTATAATACCATTTTTCATAGTTACGCAAAATACCACCATTTCTAAAAACAATTATTTTAGTTTTATTTAGGTTAATTTTCATATTTACTGCATCACAAAATTTTGAAATACAATCAATTTGTCTCTGTAATTGGATGGCGGTTTCACTAAAATTAGAAACATCATCAGCCTACATCAATGCAAGTAGGTCACAAATATACCTCTATCAAATGTACTTCGTAAGTAAGCAACAAGATCATTTATAAAAATACAAAATATAACCGGGCTACATATACAACCCTGGCGCGTGCCGATATTACACAAAAAGAAGTCAGATAACTCATTTCCAACACGTACACACGATTTTAGCTTGTTGTACATTGATTGAAAGACTGTCAACATTTTGCCATCAATCGACTTTCTTTGCAGAGCATTCCATAATATATTGTGTTGTATTGAATCAAATGCCTTTGAAAAATCGATACATATGCAATAAAACCGACCACGTGGTCTTGATAGGTATTTTTGTGTGATAGACATCAGGGAAAAGATGTTATCGACAATAGAATATTTTTTACGAAAACCTGCCTGAGATTCATCTAATATGACATTGTCATTACACCAAGATTGTAGTCTATTATTTGTAGTCTATTATTTAAAGACATACCTCTATAATTCCCTGGGTCTGACTTGAGACCAGCTTTATGAATAGGAGTTATAATACTTTCACCCCACATATCTGGAATGTTTCCACTAGTAAATATGTCATTGAAAAGTCTAAGTAGATATGGAACAATCAGTGTAGTAGTATTCTTGTAAAATACAATACCGACTCCATCCGGCCCGGATGCCCGGTTAGCATGTACCTGATTTATAGCACGTACTATCTCAGATTCTGTAATGCTTCCATTTAAATCATCATTCGAAACATCAACATGAATATTCGATAAAGTATCATCAGGGGTATATGGTTGCGATGCATGAGGTTGGTTTAATAATGATTCAAAATAGTCAATCCATTTGGAGCATGGTATATGCTTGTCATCGGATGACGACTTGGAAACGGATTTTTTAATCAAATTCCAAAACTCTTTAGGCCTATTCCTCTCATTTACGAGCTTATTCCTGTTAGTTCTATTATAAAGAGCTTTACAATTTCTGCACATTGACTTAAATATGTTCCGCGCATGTTTGGATAGATCCAAATCAGCCATGCCATTTGATGCTCTAAATTGTCTTAACAATTGAAACTTTGTACATTTAGCACGCGTACAATCAATAGTCCACCAATGTGGCTGTGAGCGAGCGTGTGTATTACTAGGTTTGGGTATTTTAGGTTTGAATAACATGTTACATGTATCAGCAGCATTTTTGTATACCTCAATGAAAGCAGGTACAGAAACTGTGACGTCATCATCAACTAAAGTATTAGTAAAAACATTCATGTGTAACTGAAATTGGGTAAGAAATACATCTTTACCATCTTCTTTCCACATAATACGTTCATATGCATGTACATTATCAACAATATCTGATGTAATATTATCGGTAGGACGAATGTTACCAAAATCTAAACGTACACTAATTCCAGCACAAAAATATTTACACAATTCCCTAACATTTGATTGGCCCGTAGCAAGTCTCTGTCCAAAATTTATATCCCAGTAAACTCCCATATGCCGAACTACTTTCCGTAACCGTGAGGCGCAGTTAAAATAATTCTTAAGAAAACGGAAAATAAACGCATTTTCTTGATGAATTTATTTAAAATGCTGGAATTATAAGGAATGAATGGCCTTTTTGTTGAATTTATCGGGCATATAAACTTGGAAAAGTCGCGGGACTACTGGACGAGGCCTTCCGGCCTTCGTCCAGTATTCCCGCGACTTTTCCAAGTTTATACCCGATAAATTCCACAAAAAGGCCATTCATTCCTATAATAAACAGGACAGTGCACTGAAAACATGTTGTCACTTACACCAAAATCTGTAACGTATGTAAATAAACTTGACGATGCAATCATATAATTATAGAGAATAGTAGGTTAGTGCCGTGAATGGGAAAAAATATCCGGCAAGGCTCAAGAATTTCTTTATTTATCATCAGAAGTATATGTTGTGACCACTCATTTGAACGTCACAACATATACTTTGATTCAGAAATAAGGAAAATAGATAGAGAATAGTAGGTTAGTGGCGTGAATGGGAAAAAATATCTGGCAAGGCTTAGGAAACGGGATGGGCGAGGCTCTGCCGAGCACATCCAGTTTCCGAGCCGCGCCAGATATTTTTCCCATTCACGGCACTAACCTACTATTCTATTTATCCCGTTAACACCTATAAATGGCTTTAAAATGCCAAAAAAGTAACCCCTGTCACCGCATATATTCATACGCGGTGATTAGGTCGTATTGACAGGATATCAAAAATGTTTTACGGCACCGTGTTTCACGGCACATACACACTGTGTTGACGGGATAAAATCTACTACGCTTGCACCATTATTAGCAAAACATGTGAATTCGCCCGCAGTATCATTGAAAAGTCTGCCATTTAGAACATGTATACCATATGTACAACATAAATCAATAAGTGAGAGATCGTACGAGTTATGTACCATATTGTCTTTAGACTGCCGCGGCATACAAAATGTATGAGAAGGATAACTCACAACCCCGTCAAAGATGTAATCAAGTGTATCATGTGGAATATAATCAGGAAACGTTTTTATACGACTGTTCAAATCACCAGCCAAAAATAGATCAGCAGACGGAAATTTATTCACAATTTCAAGAAGTTGAGTATTTAATATCTCAATCCCGTTGTTATTATTCTCATCGTATACTGGAGAATTTACAGGCGACACATACGCAACTATCATAATGATATCATATGATCTATTCAACAAAACCCCGTTAAGTAGCAAAACAACACAGTTACTCATATTATCAAAAATACGTTTAACACAGCCGGAGTTTACAAAACAGTTTTTAACAAATATAGTGACTCCACCAGAGTTACATGTATGACGTGCGTGCCTCGATCTTTTTCGAGTATAATCAAAATGTTCATAATCAGACAAAGTATTATCGAAGTCATTGTGATCACTACCCCACGTCTCGCACAAACCGAGAATATCAAACTTTTTGGCAAATTCTATAAATTCGTTGTCGTATTTATATTTAGCAAACATGATGAATAGTTGAAATTTGGAGTATCAGTACGAAATTGAGTTGTTACATCAATAAATGAATTATTAAGGCCTCGGCCTGACCCCTATCTGTCAACCCGGATAGGTTGCTGTGTTTCTGCATTATACCGATACACAACGCCGTCTACAACAAGTTTATCATAGCGCAGGTATGCCAAACAGTTCTCATCCAGTTTTTGTTTCATAAATGGAAACAAACCGGTACGTTGTTTCGTCACGCGATCTGTGAAGTCTTCCGTGACGCGGATACGACGTCGTACATCCTGACCATCTCCCGGTGTATCATGGGTCGCGCGGTGCTGTCGAAAAGCTTTAATGCATTTCTCACGGTCCTTATACAAGGGGAACTTCACATTATCCCGTCAACACAGTGCGTATGTACCATGAAACACGGTGCCGTGAAACATTTTTGATATCCAGTCAATTCAAGTTTTGCATTTTACAGCCATTTTTAGGTGTTGATGGGATAAATAGAATAGTAGGTTAGTGCCGTGAATGGGAAAACATATCTGGCGCGGCACGGAAACGGGATGTGCTCGGCAGAGCCTCGCCCATCCCGTTTCCTGAGCCTTGCCAGATATTTTTCCCATTCACGGCACTAACCTACTATTCTCTATATCACCGATCGCGGAAATGTCCTACTCGGGAGCATGTGGGCGCGGTCGATCTTCACGGCACTTTCCTCAACACCAATATTCGTCAGATATTCGCGGACTTTATTCTCGCATTCCTCCCATGATTCATACTCAGTGATTAGGTCATATCAGAAATGCCTATGGTGCACCTACCGGTAAAAGTCCACCAAGGCACTCGACATGTTTTACGGGTCTCTCCAACGTTGTTGGACTGGGATTTAATGGGTCAACTTAGGTTGTACGGCTTAAACAAACAATATTTATAAATGTACATGAATACACGCAGCTACATGTATGATTGTGGTGACAGACAAGAACATGTGATCTCATGATAACAGTTTGTTGCCTCGGAACAGTCGCCCACGCCACCGGTATTTCAGTCAATTGTGGCGCCCTCTCAAACACGGTTCTGAAATCACCAGCTTTAGTGTTGAGTCAAAAGTATCTCAGGTATGTGTCAGCCAATATACACGTAAAATTATGTAACACAGCTGCACAAACACATAAAACTATGTAACACAGCTGCACAATTCGTAGGAATATTCCCTGGTCGTGTTACAGATGTCTAAGGGAACGTCAATACGGTCCATGGTTTACTTGGCCAGACGGTGTCAGCCAGAAATATGCATCTTCTCATCAAATACTATCAAAACTATGAGTGCGAAACATTTATTGGATTTACATTTGTTGAACATATGCTGCATATGCAGCCTATGCTCAATAAATGTAAATCTATATCAACAGCAAAACTCAGGACGTGATCGCATGTATGGCACAACACTTTTGCACTCGTTCATTAGTGGGTCCTAATTCATGTTTGCCTTTCTGGAAATGTGTTCACAGCTCGCACAGCTCGCACAGCTCGCTAGGTGATTCTAGCGTATCTTGGATGGTCAATTAGTGTATATGCATTTAACACCGTTCTAAACAATGTACAAAACAATTCAAATGCGCCCGGGTATGAAGATTATGTAATTATGAAAGATACAAAACTCGCATTCATCACCATTGAAAGAAAAAGCAACACGAAGTCGTCATCGTCACTCGCCGATACAACGTGTTACTACAGAGTGTCGAAACCGCTGCTTGGGGAGGACCCCAGGGTGTCCGGCTTAGAGCAGTTTCACTGTAAATCAGTCATTTGTAAATTCTGAGCCATAGTTGTGTGCTCTGCGATGGCAAACGGACATTATAACCTGCGATCAATGACCAAGAAACTCATCTAAAGTAAGATCACATGTGTTTAATTGTTTGTCCGGTTTGGGGAGGTTACTGGCTGCTCTGCGGATATCGTTCTCGCCATACGAGCAATGTCACGTCTTGATGGCTGCCAAAAGTCAATTGTACACAAACATATGTACGGAGCCCCGCAGAGGACATATACTTATGTTTTATTAATTCGTTCCCACGCAATAACAATTTGTTCTATCAATTTAACAATTAATTCCCACGAAATAACAATTCGTTCCCACGATATAACAATTGTTATTTCGTGGGAACAGGATTGTTATATCGTTGGAATGAATCGTTAATTGTTATTTCGTGGGAACGAATTGTCAATTCGAGGGAACGAATTGTTATTTCGTTGGAACGAATTGTTATTTCGAGGGGACGAATTGTGAATTCGTAGGAACGAATTGTTATATTGTGGGAACGAATTGTTAATTCGAGGGAACGAATTGTTAAATTGAGGGAACTAATTGATATTTCGTGGGAACGAATTTCCTGCGGGAAATGGATTTTTTTTTATTAATTAGTTCCCCATTAATTCGTTCGCTCCGTACATATGTTCCCGTAACCATAGACGTATGCACAAAAGGTTGACATGAAGCTTCCTCTATTGATGTAAACCTTTAATCAACAGGAAACAACAACTGTGTGCATTCAAGTTCAAATGTAACTCGTTGGATTATAAAGTTTCAAATATAAATCAACCAAGCATGCAGGGCCCGGTTGTTCAAAACATCACTGAGTTAGCTTAACGGACTGTTAAATCCTTAACTTGAATGGTTAAAATCTCTGTTTAACAGAGATTTTAACCATTCAGTTAAAGATTTAACAGTCCGTTAAGCTAACTGATGTTTTGAACAACCGGGCCCAGGTATATAGCAGTGAAACATCTCTAAACCTGACACCCCAGGAAGTCCCAAGGGTGTCCGATTCCGAGATGTTCCACTATATTTAAACCTTCTATAAATTGGTATAAAAATCTTTCATTAAATAATAATTTACATATGTTTTAGGTATACAAGCAGTGGAAAGAGGATTGGAACGAAAAATTGCTATCGTATATGGCTCATCTCTTTCTATAAATTCATAATTCAAACGCCCATTCGACGTATTGCGTTTACATCCCAATACAATACATTAGACACAGTGCCGTCGCGCGATATTGTTGATTGGTTAAATTTCGCAACGTCGCTGTTCCAGGAATTGCGACAAAATGAAGTGAAATAAGAGTATTGTGTTATTTACATTTTTGAAACTATCAGAAAATGCAGTGTAAATATAAGTAATAAAACCATGGGCTGTTGCGTTTACTGGTGTGAAAAATACATTTGGTCTGCTTAAAGTTTGCGAGGAGTCGGACTCCACGCAATTTAAAGAGACCAAATGTATTGTTCACCCCAGTAAATGCAACAGCCTGTGGTTTTATTCCTTCAGTAAATCAGTAAGCCGACGTACACGAGTGTATTATTTCAAACTATTCAAACATGTAAGATGGAATATCCTATTTATTACACTTCCACGGCGGATATATATGCGATGTTAAACGACACTAATATGGTGTTGTGTGGAGCTACATGACATCTGTGTGGTATTACACGAACACTATTGTGGTGTTGAACGACATTCGTGTGGTGTTGCACGACATTCGTGTGGTGTTACAAGACATCTATGTGGTTTGGCGCGACAATAATGTAATAGTTTGTGATGAGTGTCCCTGGTTAATCCCAATCATAAATTTTCGCGCGGCACCACCAAGGTGTATGATCACGTGGTACTAACCACAGGTGATGGGAACAATAATCTAGTCTGTTGTTACTTATAGATACAAGGTGCACAACAGGTAAATCAACAGGCTATTCAAATCCCTTGAAATTATAGAAATCGTCACCTGACTGTAACAATTTACGTTGATTATTGTTAAAAATACATTAATCAGCGTCACAGAGCCGTTTACCGTGTTAAAAAATGCCCTGTGCTTGCGATACAGGTAAGTTTTGTCAACCCATCAGGCCTAAAAAAAGTCGTCGTCGTTATCGACGGTCCCTGATTTACCCTGATTTACACAAATATAATATGTTTACTGCTGGCATGGATACCAATCCGCAGTGAATTGTAAGTCGTGTTCTGGTTGGCTGCTGTTGATGAGCGACCGGATCGCAGCGTATGGTACACTTGTTTTACTGACATCCACGATTTGAGATGGAATGTCCTCAAATCAAGTAAGCAAGGGTTGTGTTGTTCGTAGCGGATTGCGTATTAGAGTCCGTTCTAGAAATAAATTGTAACAAAGATGCAATGTAAAAATGTATTTGGATGAAACCAAGTAAAAAATAAATACAATGTTTCATTTTTAAAATTAATATGTATCGGTAACACTCGCGCTCGACACACGGAGTAAACCAGCAGTTTGAAATTGTAAATCAAGTGAGCCGTATATGTTGCTAGATCGCGGGAACATCACAAGTTAAAATGTAATGAATTTACGATAATTGGAAGCGTTTTGCTGCCGCGACTGGTCATAACATTTAGGTCGGCGGTCAGCGGAAAACCATTTTCTGTTATACACATCTTTCATGAGCGGGAAAAGAAGGAAGAAGGCCGCACTGACCTGCACTACAGGCATCGCCTGCTGTGACTGAATCTGAGGCTGTGTTGACTGGTTGTGTTTACGATTCGGTAAGGATGGCAAGATTATTATATCATTGGTGCAGTTATCTGAATATAACTACCACCCATCTCCCAGCCCCCACATCCTAAAAGCAACATTTACATGAGGAAACGCCCCCTTTATTTAATTTACTGACGACACACACATTCCACCACCCCCCCCCCCCCCCCCCCCACACACACATTGTGACGCACACACAAAGAAATCATTTGTTCTTCTTTCGCAGTCTGGCACGGCTATCTATCTCTATATTGTGATGTAACCTTCATTATACCCCCACAAACAAAGTTTGTTGGGGGTATATAGGAGTCAGCTTGTCGGTCGGTCGGTCGGTCGGTCTGTCGGTCTGTCGGTTGGTCTGTTGGAAATTCCCTTCCGCTCTATATCTTCTACACCCATGCATGGATTATCAAATGGCTTGGCACAAATGTTTCTCATGATGAGAAGGTGTGTCGCGATCAATAACCACGCACCTACGTCCAAGGTCAAGGTCACAGTTGAAGGTCAAATGTCAAACCTATCGAAATTCCCTTCCGCTCTATATCTTCTACAACGATGCATGGATTATTAAATGGCTTGGCACAATTGTTTCTCATGATGAGAAGGTGTGTTGCGATCAATAGCCACGCACCTACGTCCAAGGTCAAGGTCACAGTTGAAGGTCAAACCTATTGAAATTCCCTTCCGCTCTATATCTTCTACGCCGATGCATGGATTATCAAATGGCTTGGCACGAATGTTTCATATGATGAGAAGGTGTGTCGCGATCAATAACCACGCACCTAGATCCAAGGTCAAGGTAACAGTTGAAGGTCAAAGGTCAAACCTATCGAAATTCCCTTCCGCTCTATATCTTCTACACCGATGCAAAAATTATCAAATGGCTTGGCACAAATGTTTCTCATGATGAGAAGGTGTGTCGCGATCAATAACCACGCACCTACGTCCAAGGTCAAGGTCACAGTTGAAGGTCAAAGGTCAAACCTATTGAAATTCCCTTCCGCTCTATATCTTCTACACCGATGCATGGATTATCAAATGGCTTGGCACAAATGTCTCTATACCTTCTTCACCGATGCATGGATTATCACACTATGCCCATTGTCAAGGTCACAGACTTGATGCGTTTGAAACCTTAACGCTCGGCTAAATGGCTTATAATAAAAAATGCCTCGTTTTCTTTGGCTGCCAGTGGGGGTATTCGTGTGCCGACAGGCCACATTTCTAGTTGTCGATTAGTAGCGGGTACAGCACAACTTGTTCTGAGTACATAACTCTATTAATAGCTTAGAAAATCTCAGCTCACGGATACAGAAAATATAAAAGACAGATGAAATAGTAAAACACATCTGTAGAGCCGAGATGTTCTAAGCTACTCTAATTACATTGCAGTACATAATATATAGAGCAACCTGTTGCATATAAAGCGGAATATGTGCAGTTACATCACATCCACCCCACTGTATTACATCACATCCACCACACTTTATTTTTCTGAATAACCCACCGTGATTTGGCCACATTTTGTTCTGGCACATCTCACCCACATTCCTTACAATTGTCGTTACCAATCATGTCTCCCTCTCAGAATGTTTATGACCCACACCAGTGACACCACAATCATTCCCATAAATATTGCAATCATGAATGACATACCGTTAATTTAACCAGGTGAGTTGATTATCATGAAATAATGCACCAATGATTTTATCCTTACGCAAAACAAACGAGTGAGCGTATCGAACCCAGTTTGTTTAACGGTAGAACGCAATCACAAGGGCATTATTTCTAGATGTATGCATGTCACACATGATACTTTATAAAACAAAGCGAATCATGCATAACATATGGCTAATAGTTGTGCAAATCAACTTTTTAAAATGTCCTGCCTCATTGGCATAGCAAAATAACCATATACATTATACAAACGCGCGTCACTGTTAGTAAAGATTACCAAATGATTATGTCTGTATAGACGGCACTCGTCATTTTCAAACTGGTGGAATAGTTACACTATTATACACTTATTTAATTCCTATAAAGAAAATGGAGTGCCTAACATATGGCACAGGCATTTGGCGTATTTCAGCTTTCATCGGTATAACTACATACATGTATGAAAAACAAGGCTCATAACTTTGGTCGGACACGACCTCGTATCATAACAAATTTCACGATTTTATTAACGATAATGTAAATATTTTGGCGGAAAATGCACATTTTCATTTGAGAAGTACTGTTATCTTGCTGAAATAGCATAGTTGGAACATAATTATGCAAAGAATATCAAATTACAGCCGATTATCCTAAGTATGACACTACCTCGTATCATAACAACTGAAATAATGTGTTTAGGGCTCTAATGTCAATATTGTAGTGGAAAGTTCATATGTTCATTTAAGAATTATCATTATCCTGCAGAAATACATAGAATGCATAGGCAATTACAATTTTAAACATTTTATTTTGTTATGATACGAGGCCGTGTCCGACCAAAGTTATAAGCCTTGTTATTCATATGTAGCTATACCGATGAAAGCCGAACATATGAGACCCCAACTTTAAATTGTCGTAAGTAATACAACGATGGGCTGTTCAGTTTACAGTAAATCATTTGGTCTGTTTAAAGTTTGTGAAACCGTTTAAAGCTTGTGAGGATTCCTTTGGACTCGACACTTTAAACCGGTAAAATGTTTTACATACCACTGTAAATGCAACAACCCATGATTTGTGTCGCCCCTGCTTTAGCAGAAGGCGCTACTACAGTCGTCGCAATGTCAAAACGTTTGTACAAGTTCTTTATCATGATCAGATGATATATTTAGTTCTTTACGGATTGCTTCAATAATTGGACGCTGGATACATCTAAACATTTTGAACACACGCATGTTGCAGAAACACGTTGTACCAGTTTCTTCATCATCATATATACCTTTAATATTACTTGATACATGTGAGCATTTTGAACACACTTATGCCCTCATTAACGTGACCATGGCCTTTTTGATCTTCACATGGTATGCACAAAATGTTCTTATAGGATTACATAAGTGTATAATTGTGTCGCTATTCTACCAGTTCTAAAAATTACAAGTAACCTCTATACAGATATAATCATTTAGTAATATTTATTTTACTGTTAGTATCAGGCTATTTTCATATGCAAATGAAGCATGATATTTTTTAATGATTTATACTAATTAAATGTGTCGCTTGAAAAAATCATATTTTCGACAGATTATAAAGTAAATACATCCAGAGAATAAATAGTAAATACTGTAATGTCTGTTAGCATTTTAAGGAAACACAGTTATCGCCCCTGATATCAGTGTGGAAATTTACATCTGATATAAAATGTATAATAATGCCAATCAATACCACAGGTTGAAGTAACGGACCGAGGTCTATAAATACATTAAATATGCATAAAAGCATCAATAAATGAAAAAAAGAAAAGCTAAACAATTTGTTTACCCCCTCCATATACTGTATACTGAAGTATATGGAGGGGGTAAACACAATTTTAGCTTTTTTTTTTCTTCATTTATTGATGCTTTATTGATGTTTTTGGGCATATTTAATGTATTTATAGACCTCGGTACGTTACTTCAACATGTGATCAATACGTGGGGCAATGGTGAATGAATGTTTATTTTGCCGGAAAATGTCATATCTACAGAATTACCTGGGAGTTGAATTGGGTTATTGCCCATTATAAAATGAGTAAGATTATTACTGATCCTACTGCTTTTGGGAGGGGGCCAAGTGATTCTGGTGTGGCGAGGACCTGGCATCAGATCAAGATTATTTTGATTTCAGGGCTGAATATATAGAATTTTTATTGTAAATATTCAGTTCTGATTTAGGGATTTTCCCCCATTTGTACATGTACTTGTACAGGTAATAATATTGGTACAGGTAATATTAGTAATGGGTTTAGTACTAAATCCCATATATTATATGGGATTTAGTACTAAACCCATTGATCCGGCCTTAAATGACCTTAGCTGTTGATAGGCCGTTAAACCCAAACACACCAAACAAACATATCTACAGAATATTCAATATACAGAAATATCTGTATCGCTATATTATAACCTGGCATATGGGACCCCAGCTTTAATATTACATGATTGGATTGCTTCATTATTGGCACACTTGCTACATGTAAGCATTTGGAACATACTCATGCTGCCATTAACATGACCTTGGCAAATACTCAGAAATCTACTGTTATAATAATACGTTTTTAATTATTATATTTTCAGGTCAGAAAGTGACACATGTAAAGTAAATGATGAACAAGACAGTGACGTGCCAACTGATGAGAAGTAGATGAGGCAGTAAGAGAAATAGTGGTTGAATATCATGAGTTGGACACTTTAGAAAGTGATGCTAAGCAGCATAGATGTATCAATGTTTCACTTTTCTCTTCAGTGATATTAAACTTGAATACATATACCAGATTCAACCATGACAATATAAATGATAATGTTCAATTGTGCATGGATAATATTATGGTGAAAGTTTGTGTACTAACTGACTTGCTTCATGTCATATTGAAAAAAACACCAGTGCTTATCTTCCTCAAGCAATTCACCAGAGATATAATGGATTCTATGAATATCAAAAAGAAGATGGAACACAGGAAAGAGGTTCATGTTTCAGCACCAAAAATGCCCACACAGTACCAGAAGTAACTAGACATCAGCTTGTGTGCTAAATGTAACCAAGTTAATAATGTTGATATGGACCGGATTTGTTGTGATGAATGCAACTTGACCAAGTGGTTACATCAAACATTTGCACCACCCAGATGACGGGTACTACTATCTGTTTGACAAAACCAAACGATTTATTTCACCTACCCTATATATAGAAAAAATAATATTATTTCACGATTATTAATATTTGGCAAAATTAATAAATGAGCATTCTTTTACATGATGTTTTTTTCCGATATTCAACATTTTAGCCAATGTTAAATTACGGGAGGGTATTAAGCATTTTTTTGCAGAAATATAAGCAAAAAAAAAACTACTTTTTTTCAGTGTTCATGTAGCCCTCAGAAATGAACAGGTTTACACAAAACAGACAGTAGTTGTTTAACCCATCCTTATTTTATTCACAGCTTGTACTGAGATCAACCACCAGCAAATCATTACTGTTCAATATTTACAAATTCTAGTATGCAACACATATCGTTTATTTAACCAGGTAAACTGATTATCGTGAAATATTGCGTGAGTGAGTGTCTCCTTACGCTAAATAAACGAGTGAGCTTAGCGAACCAAGTTTATTTAGCAGTAGGACCCAATCACGAGGACATTATTTCAAGATAATCAGCTCACCTGGTTAAATAAACATTTCCTTACATTTCACACACAATTTTTCATAAAACAAAGCCAATCGGGATTAAAATATGGTACAGATATAGGCAAATTAATTAGTGGTGTCTTCTAAATAAAAGCCAAGCTGAATCTCGGATATATTTGTATGTTACATTGTACAGCATGTGATGAAAGGGGAGTAATACAAATTGATTTCTATCATATTTCTGAACGCATTGTGTCGGCAATTTGTTGTCTGGAGTGGGCGGCTAGTCAAGGGCATGCATAGGGTAAATTTAACGATGGTATTCATCCTTGCCAGAATCTCCCTAATTTGGCCTCCGGTACAGTTCATTTTCGGCTTTATTGTTGCTTCAGAGATGTCACCTATTATAAAGGTAGAACGATTATTACTAATCCTATTACTTTTAGGGAGTGTGGCTAAGTGATTCTAGTGATTCTAGTATGGTGATGATCTGGCACCAGAACAGGTTATGGTACTAATTTTTCTGTAAATATTCAGTTCGAATTTTGGGATTCTCCTCCCCAACACCCTTTCCATACAGGTCAAATATGTACTAGTTAGTGTAAGAAACTAGGCTACAGAAAACATTCAGTTAATTGATCAGTACAGCTTCAGTATGTTTCTATGATTATACAATAAATAGGATCTTAAATAACTGATTACTTAACATGATATTTAATATTAAACTCATTATGATTTACTGATTGCATAAGAAACTCGGCTTAGCATAGTTTCTTATAAAGTTAGTAGTCTATTAATAAATACCATAAAAATCACCAAACATGTTAGATCCGCTGCATAAAATACCCCAAAACAGTATATTTATCAAATCGATACACAAATCAAATTATTATGGCTCGGCGACTGCTGTGACAGAAACGTTCCCAGATCAATACCCCACCCACAGAACTATTCAAGTATACCATGCGTTGACACAACCTCGAACGTTAGCTGATAAACTTACAACTTACGTAGTACTGTACACTGTAGTCGGTGTAATTCTCTGTTTTGTTTAGCACAAAGGAATGTAGATTTCAAATTGTGAAAATAATTTAGAGTTAAAAATGCAAAAATATACAGTAGGTAGCAATATGAAAATAGCGCATGTTAGCTTGCGCTTGCAGTCAATGAGACCCCGGTTTGTTTACTCTTAAATCTACAACAACAACCACAATGACCATATATGGTAAACTGTAGCTTGGTGTATTATTAAATACTATTTAGTATTAAAATGATTAATAAAATATATTAAAAATAAACTTAAATATCAGTATACATGTACACTGTAACTTAGAAAAAAATAATTTAAATCATACATTTGTAATATTTGCCTTTTGCGATTTTTAGCCAATCAGGCCGCAGCATCTCTCTCCAACAAAAATGGCCGTTGTAAAATAGGTCAATTGAATTTTCTGATGAAGAAAGATAAAAATCCGATTTTGTCCACAAGTAAGAAGCATAGCGAGCATACCAGGATGTGTACTTCACTGTGGACGTATACAAAGTCGGTTTAAATGTAACATTATAAATGTCGACGTGTTGAACGTCTAAAAATACTCGATAATGGGAAATTTGAGCAACAATTCAGGGACCCTCGATAACGACGACTTTTTCCGGGGAGGACTAGGTTACAAATCTAGTGCTGTACCACAGGCGCAAGGTACTCTTACATCCAGTAAACGGCACCGAGACCCGGACTGGTGTATTTTCACAAATATTAAACATCAAACGGAATAATAAGGTACCGATTTCTATCATATTAACATATTTTTAAAAGGCACGTCTTTCATTTCGTAAAGTTCGTTGTTAACCTTTAATATCTATATATATTCACCGTCATGTGATTTTTTCCCGTCACCTGTGGTACTAACAACAACAACAACAAGTTCTGAAACTTCCAGAATCCTTCTTATTCAAAGTACGTATTATTTTATAGTGTCCTTATTACGCAACGGATTTTGATGAAATATGGCGCATCAAACGCGTCTTGTTAAGCTGCATTTGGTGGACTCTGTAGATTTTGAGAATAGTCGATTTCCGTGTCTATCGACACGGAAATCGATTCTTTGATTACATGACATTTGTCTGTGCCGAACTCCCTGGACCACCAAATGCAGCTCATGAAGACGCGTTTGTTGCGCCATATTTCATAAAAATCCGTTGCGTATTAACGAAAATATCAAATAATACTTACTTTGTATTGGGCGACGTTGTTGTTGTTGTAACCACGTGATCATGCACCTTGACCACTGGCATGTAACAGAGCATCTGTATTCTAATTTGTGCCGGGTTACACGGCACGATTCGCATGAACACGATATGCGAAACCAAGAAAGGACACAAACTTGGTTTCCGCATTAAAAACAAGTTCACGAGACGAACACAAGGCGAGAAGGACATGCGTGCGTTCAAATAAATCACGTACAGCTACTGTAGAAGGTAGATATAATTTATCCCGTCAACTATGTCGCTACTAGACGTGAAAAGCAGGTACGTGTATTTTTTCTCGTTCACGTCTAGTAGATACGTCATTATGTATGACGTTACGTCATTATGTGAATGACGTAACACGATAATCTTGTCGCTTCAGAAGACAAACTTATGAGGCCACAAATGCATTTTAGAGACATTTGAACAACTTTGATGTGGTTAACGGGATAAATAGAATATTATTATAGTGTCATGAACGTGAATAAATATCTGACTCGGCTCGAAATCAGGATGTGCTCGGCAAGCCTCGCCCATCCTGATTTCTCAGCCTCGACAGATATTTATTCACGTTCATGACACTATACTAATATTCTCTATATATCGTGTTTCGCTGTCGTCCACACAATACAATTAAATACTGTAACACGTGGGCCTGTAGAGCATAGAAAAGCCAACTATTGCCAAATCTCCATACACTATTGCTTCTTGCTTCTTTCTTCAGCCTTAATACCATATAAACTCGCATGCACGCCGTCTTGGTATTACTTCTTTAGATATGCTCACGGTATTTTTACTGAATATAGGTGTGCACGCTACTACGGGTTATCTAATTAACAATATTAGGCTTGAACCTTCCGGTCTTCAGAATGAACATTTCTAGTTCTGTTAATATGTTGTCTCTTGTGTATTCGCAGATGTCGTCTTCTTCACGAGCTGCCAATAGCCTGCGTTAATCTACCGTTGTTCGACACCGCAAACACCTACGTAATGTAGTATGTGTCTCATGACGTTACTAGAACGCGCAATTACGTCACCAGACCAGTTCTTAACGGTCGCAATGAAATTTTGAAATTGATGCGGTTGCATCACGCGGCGTGTACTATGCCCTTGGAACATGTAAGTGTAAATCAGTTGTTTGAATGGAGCAGATTTTATCAGGTAACCTGCCCTGTATTGACCGAATACTTACTGACTGATAACATATTTGTGTATCAGGCATTGCCCTGATATAAACATCCGGGTTACAACGAAGTGAAAACTGACGTTCCATTGGTCGGATGACGTCACGTGACGTTACCGAATGACGCCAGTGTAATGACGCAACGTCATCTTCGAGCATAAAACGTTACCTGATAAATAGAATACCAGGCTAATGTATTTTGATATCAAGTTTATCAGGTTCGGCTCGGAAACGGTAGGAATTCCTACGCGTTTCCTAGCCTTGCCTGATAAACTACATCAAAGTACCGAAAGTATTGCATATGTGCTCAATTTACACGATATTTCCAATGGAAATGTAATGATAACGTTCGACCATTGTCCAGCCGTCGGTAAACGATTGCCGTGGCAAGAGGCTCAGCCAATCAAGCTGCTTAATTTCAAGCACAGCATTCAAACATTTTGAAATTAAGAAATTGACAGATATTTGCAATATTGGCGCAGTCGGTAGTGTGTACGTTAATGGTTTGATATCTATCACGTGTACATCTTATCATTTATCAAATGGAAGCTCAACTCAATAAATCTTGATTAGATTACACTACAGGGGCGGAACATTTGGGGGAACGGGGGTTGTCTATTTGCGAAGATAACTCTTGCAATCTCCTCCCGTACAGTCCGTAGCTAGCTACGGACGGTACGGGAGTTACCGTAAGAGTTACCGTTCGGAACTAGGGTGTTGTCCTATTTTCCAGGTCTTCGAAGTGCACTTTCCTGTGTTTAAACGGCATTTAAATTCAGACTCCAACTGGTGGTTAACTGTGATCTATGTAAACTCCGTGGCTGAACGGGAGGGGGAGGGTTGCAACCCCGGACCCCCCCCCCCCCTCCAGATCCGCCCCTGGGTCGTCCACAGCACCGAGGGGCAATAGTTTTGACTGTTCCCCGAATCACCATAGGATAACTGTTTTATTACTCAACCTGTAAACAGTGTACAAGTATATGTATGTGACACAATGGACGTAAATTTGGCGTGGGCATGTCGACTGACCGATATACGTTTAAATGTATGACGTAAATGATTTTCTGGGGGTAGGGGTGAAAATAGTTTTGACTATTCCACAGGTACACGGAACTATTGCACAGGCACGTCAAACCCCATTAGACCATTACATAAATGTGATATGACACACTTGTAATAACACATGGAACGAATTTGTTTGGCTGGCCGCATCACACTAATTACGTATTCATTGTATGCGCCAACGTTATGCCGAACCAATAAAACGAAGACGTTACAAATGATGTCCCTAATGGCGCGACAAAGCAACGATGTCTTGACGCTGACGTCATGCTATTTTAAACGTCATTAGCAGCGTCAGTGATTCAGTAAAATCAGTACAATTGTTAAATAGAGAATAGTAGGTTAGTGCCGTGAATGGGAAAACATATCTGGCAAGGCTCAGGAAACGGGATGGGCGAGGCTCTGCCGAGCACATCCCGTTTCCGTGCCGCGCCAGATATGTTTTCCCATTCACGGCATTAACCTACTATTATATTTATCCCGTCAACACGTACAAATGGCAGTAAAATGCAAAAATAGTATTGACTGGATATCAAAAATGTTTCACGGCACCGTGTTTCACGGCACGTACGCACTGTGTTGACGGGATAAAATGCGCTCCCATTTTGTAATATGATGAGCTTTATAATGGGAACCTGTAATATGAGCCGCGTCGCGAGAAAACCTGTCTTCGGGAAATTCTTGGTCAAATTAACATTTTGTTACTATGACAATGGTATTTGTATGATGAATTGAATGCTTTTTATTTGATCATGATATCTGCAATATTCATTAAGATATTATAGTTTATACAACGCCACTATGCAGGTCGTTTGAGCAAATGAGACGTCACGTAAGAGCCACGTCAAACGACGTTACAGTATATATAGTAAATACATGATTAGTGCCGTCGAATATAAAATATATTCGATTGAGCCTTAGACAGCTTTATTGGGGTGAGCTTTAGCGAGCCCCTATAAAGTTGTCGGGGCGAAACCGAATATATTTTATATTCTACGGCACTAATCATGTATTTAATTTATACCGCATACTAAGCGTAATTGCTTGAACGTGCGTGACGTGCGTGACGTCATGTTTTGACGTCATTCCCTCGCCATGCGTCACAAATCCAGTGACGTGATTCAAAGCAAAATGGCGGCGTCCACGCTAGATAGTTTCGGTATTGTATCTGATTAAATCTGATTAAATCTCCGATTTATTTACGATGCGCTTCAATATTGGCTCGAGTTAGACTACACAGTTCTCATAATAAGCATTGCAATCATAATGTCGTCCGTGAAAACATCCGTGTCGTTCGTTACGTCGCATATACTGTAAAAATGGACAAAATTCAGCTGCACCGACAGCGACTTCGATTTTAAAATTCTAATTCTAACTAATATTAGGCTACTTCAGGTATAACATATTAGGTTACTTCAGATATAAACAATATTTATTCAACCCCCTTTATTATGCTTTTCAAATATTCATGGTCGTGAAAATAAGTGTACAGTGTAGTGTGTCTTATTTTCATGTTAATTTCAACTAAAAATATTTTCTTCCATTAATCATGTTGATATTCGATCAAACGTTTTGTTATCCGTATCAGAATCCGGATCCTGTAATGCTAGACGGTATTATTCATACACAAACGTGATCAAATGTATTTATCACATCCTCATGTACATACCTTGCACACGAGCTGTGTTAATACAGAAACAACACCCGGAAGTGCGTCACAGATGTGGTAACCCGAGTTAATTCGGAAGTTTCAACAAAACCGTGTAGACACAGGTGAGCCAACTCATAACGAGCCGTGTCATCAGAATCTGCTCTATTTGTAAATATTTTTTAGATTTCATAATAAATACTAGTAATATTCTTTCCGTGTGTGGGTGGAGGGGGGTGGGGGGGGGGGGGTGCATGACCATTGCCTCCTCGTTTTCGGCTTCCTGGTTACGGCCCTGATGATGTGTCAGGAAGTTTTATATCTTTTTTTGATATCCATAAATTAAATGAGTTAAATGCCAATAATTCCAGCACAAAAATATTTACACAATTTCCTAACATTTGATTGGCCGGTAGCAAGTCTCTGTCCAAAATGTATATCCCAGTAAACTCCCATGCCGAACTACTTTCCGTAACTACTTTCAAAATTATAAGGAAAGAATGGCCTTTTTGTTGAATTAATCGGGGATATAAACCTTCCGGCCTTCGTCCAGTATTCCAGCGACTTTTCCAAGTTTATACCCCGATAAATTCCAAAAAAAGCCCATTCATTCCTATAGTAATCACACGTTGTGCATGTGTGGATGCGGCGTCAATCCATCCGTCCGTCTGTGCAGGTCTCTGACCAACTGTACAGTTAATCCATCAATAATTTGACATTCCGAAGAATCATGTGGATATGATATTAGATTTTTAAAAGATTGTCCATACTGCTATTTTTTCACTGGCAATGCTGCTACAACCTTTGACGATTAACACGTAACCCCCTAAGTAAGTGAAATGAACTGTTTCATGTTAAGTTTGAGACTTCCATTATGCAGAAAAGGGGATAATTTTGCAAAAAAATAAAAGATATCCTCAAGTGTGTGATCACGGTCCATGATACTAACGTCTCCAACATATGTTGCCTTGAAATATCATCCCACCGTATCTATTTCTTATATTAACATGACACACACGTCAGTGTGCATTCAGATTTAAGCTTTTCATATTCAGACAACATAAATGTCGAATGTTCACGACATCGTCCCGCTTACAGCTGTACATGGACCACCTGCTGAAAAAAGACCGACCTTACAATATCTGCAAAAAATGTAAGATCGGCGACCCATATCATGTCGGTAATCGAGAAAGGATTCCCTAGTGACTGAATGGCGGACATCCTATGTACTGATCAGACGGTGCATATGCACAGATGAGACATCGTAACATCCATGGTTTTGTTGTTTTTGCAGGTAAAGGTTGCGCTAAATGTTAATTTTATACATTACATGTATATTAGAAAGAAAGAATTGAGCAATAAACTGAAAATTCGCGTCGAGTTAACCAGATCTGAAACATATAGTTGTGCGGGAAACCGAGCCCAGGCTGCTGTCGACCATCTGTATGTAGATAAAAAATGTAGCTTACACAGAGTTTTTACCTGTAAATGGTGGTCGATAGCAGTTAATGTGGACAGTTATCTGTAAACTGTGTCAAAGAAAATATTATATGTCAAAATAATGGAACATAAAAAACACATATCAATAACAGACAAACATTTTTATATGTGATATCAGCAGCAAAATAATAAAAGAAAATTACCCTTACGCCATTATTGTTAATAAAAACATAATATAACATGTGCCCGTTTCGAATAAAAATGGTGGATTTCGATCGTACGGCAGTCTAACTTTCATCCAATACATTCTCAGACAAGATCCATGACAGATCGAAGACTGTTTCGTTTTTTTCACATACATACCCCGGTTATAGATAGATAGAGAATAGTAGGTTAGTGCCGTGAATGGGAAAAAATATCTGGCAAGGCTCAGGAAACGGGATGGGCGAGGCTCTGCCGAGCACATCCCGTTTCCGTGCCGCGCCAGATATTGTTTCCCATTCACGGCACTAACCTAGTATTCTATTTATCCCGTCAACACCTACAAATGGCTGTAAAATGCAAAAATTGTATTGACTGGATATCAAAAATGTTTCACGGCACCGTGTTTCACAGCACATAAGCACTGTGTTGACGGGATAAATATATATATTCTGTTCGTTAGATAACTTTAACACAACGGAACAAACCTAACATGGCGGTCTGACAAACTTCGATAATTGGAAATCTCGGCTGAAATTACGTCAGCTAAGTTCACGACGTCATATCTTGTGACGTCGTCAGACTCCCGAAGACTCAATTATGGTATATTTATAATTGTTTAGTGCAAGGATTAAAACTATTTTTATCTGCGGAGATTTTAAACTCGAATGGAAAATAGTCAATGACGTCTTCTCACTGAAATGTATCGGACGTCTCCAAGTTGTCTGCTAGTTGATAAACGTGTGATAAACAGAATCTCAAACTCGTTTCCATTTGATCTGAGATTTATGAAACTCGTCAGCTATTGTATACACCGCGCCAGAGGCTCGGTGCATAACTTGTGCGTGACTCGTTTTTTTTCGAAAATAGTAATTTTTTAGCGTCAATTGTTTAATTTGTATCCTATTGGTTATTCTTTTTTCTTTTTTTTGGTTCTGATTTTTTTTTTTTGAAGTGGCGATTTTTTTATTTTCCCCAGCGGAATCCCTGTATGGAATACATTCACTAAGGTACACACATTGGTTAAAGAGGAAAGTATGTATTCAGTAAATATCACGAGTTAACGATAAACAATACATGTTCTATAATCCAATAAAAGTGTTCCAGAAAATCACAAACAGTTACTTCCCTTTATAATATGATACTCCAATACACTCAACGACAGTAGCGCTTTTCTGCAGGTCAACTATACGTACTATACCAATAACTATAAGTATATACAAATAAGTAAGGAGCAGAAAAGCGCTACTGTATGGTGACATATTTCTGCCATCTACTTAACGTGATAAATGTAGGCTATTTCACCAACATTGCAAAGCATACGTATCTAGAAAAGTAAACTTTGAGGGAGAACTTTTAAATTTAAGGGTAAACTTATTAATTTGTAGTATACTGAATTTATTACATTATCACAGCCATTTTGGCTGTGATAATGTAATACATTCGGTATAACAATTCTGCATACTTTTAATCATCAACTATATGCAGTCGTTAGTTCTATATGATATAATGCATTTCGGGAAAAATAAATTATTAATGGCTCAAAGTATACTTTGCTAGATAAGTATACAGTCAAACCTGTGAATAAACGCCAGACATGGGAAGTAAAAAATCCGGCCTTTCTTCACAGGTGGTCTTTATTCGCAGGGTCATTAAATAGTAATTCTGCCTTTGGGATAACAAAAGTGTGGCCTTTACAGCCAGGTGATTGCTATTCGGAGGTGGTCTTTAACACAGGTTCGACTGTACTTTGCAATGTTGATGAAATCGGCTACTGATCAGCCAAGTAAATGTCCACCGTTTCCGTATTCGGCCGATAATGACTTTTAAAATCGATCATATTACCCTCAAAGATTTCCAAAAAATACCAAAATTCAGAGGTCGGGCGGAATTGAATCCCGCGTGAACTTTCAATTTTTTGTTAATTTTCGACGCTATTTACGTAAAATATTACATTTAATCGAAATCAATATCGATGAAAAGCGACGTAGAGACAAGGGAGATAAAAACGAGAGAATGGCTCAAAAATGAATTGTGGTGTATTATGAGAGAAAAATGGTTCAATTATGATCAACGTCTACACTTACAATGTACATGTCTGCTTCACCTTTACGGCGACCAGTGCAGATCCTGATCAGACTGTGCGGATGCACAGGCTGATCTGGATCTACAATGGCTGCAAAACTCATAAGCCCCAATGTGTCCATTCACAGACACAAATATGCTTTCACATTGCAAATACACAATAATGTCACATTATTCTTAATGTCTGTGAAATCATCAAGTATTTACTACACATATACATGTAATGCTGACATTATTGTGTATTTGCAGTGTGAAAGCATATTTGTGTCTGTGAATGGACACATTGGGGCTTATGAGTTTTGCAACCAGTGTAGATCCAGATCAGCCTGTGCATCCGCACAGTCTGATCAGGATCTGCACTGGTCGCCATTCATGCAGTGGGCAGCTACCTTTAAATTAAGTATATGCACATATATGTACACCACCGCCTGCGTTAATATTGCCAATTTTGCAATAAAGACATACTTCAAAATACATGACTTTGTGCTTGAAATCCAAGCAGCTTGATTGTCTGAGCCTGCTATGTAGCACAGCTCAGTCTCGGACAATGCAATAGTTTGACCCAGAGTTGACATGGCCACTATGAGTTGTTAATCTAGGCACAATTAACACAGGCGGTTGTGTACATGTATTCAACAATCACCATATAGAGGATATTCCATCGTACATATTGAATAGCGGGAAATAATACACGAGTGTGCGTCGGCTTCCGCGTAAGCAAATAGTGAGCGTAGCGAACGAGTTGCTTGCACGGAAGCCGACAGACACGAGTGTATTATTTCCTGTATTCAAACATGTACGATGGAATATTCTATTTATTACACCTCCCCGGCGGATATATTTGCATATTTTTAGACTGTAAAATTGTTATTGTGCTGTGCGTATGAATAGTATTACACTGACATGTTTCCCGCGTTGTGTGACGTCAAACGTGACGTCATGTAAACTTTTTGAAATCCAAATTATGCAGCTGTTTCTATGAACTAGATATATGTGAGGGCATGTTTGGAATGTGTTCAATCACATTAACATTGTACAGTAGTCGAGACTCTCTCCAAATTGTCAAATAACTTTATTTTGACTCTAATACAAGAGGGTATTATTACGGACTTATTAAGGAGTTGATTACGGGTTTTCACTCACAGCGAAACCCATGCAAATAAGTAGCAAGAGTGTAATAAATTGACATATTCCATAATAAGTGTGTCACTGAAAGGTCAAACGGACATGTCCCATTAAAATGTACATTAAATAGTACTATACAACTATGAATATAAACATGATAACAATAATGACCTTATCATTCAGATGATGGTTTCCTGTGTGCGAGATAACAACTGACAAAACATACATACATGTAAACAGTCAATAAGTATAACTATATCACGTTATTAGAAAACAATGGCAGATATATAACATAATATTGATAACATTTAAAATCATGCCGACTTATATAATTATTACAATCTTTACACATCCGCCAGCAATAATCTTGCCAAGATGTCAACGTTTATGAACATCTAATGACAATCTCAGCTAGCAACAGCTCAGACTCAGCCAATGGAGCTGCTTGATTACAAGCACAATATTAAAGTATTTTGAAAGAAAAATAAATTCAAATTATTGCAAAATTAGCGCAGGCGGTGGTGTACCACAATACGTTTCCAACTAATCAACGTGACGTCAAACCGGTAAACGCCGCCAATTCAAACGCTTCAAACGCCGCCAATTCAAACGCTTCAAACGCCGCAAATTCAAACGGCGAAGATGCACCGGAAGTAGTTCAGAGATGTTACTCCCGATTGGCAAAGGTCGATAACGTAAAATAGGCACTCACACACAGTGTAATACAAATCATATTACACAAGTGTAATAAATATGCAAATTAGATCATTACAGAAAACAAATTTCGTAACCAGTACAGCTGCTGCTTATGCAATGTTGTGCTTATGCAATAAATAGAATCTAACATTTGTGATGATTTAATATCATGGCATTTATGAAACTCGTTGACTAATTTCATAAGAAACTCGGCATGGCCTCGTTTCTTATGAAATCAGCAAACTCTGTCAATACATATCATATTAAATCATCACTCATGTACGATCTATTATTTATTATAGGAATGAATGGCCTTTTTGTGGAATTTATCGGGGTATAAACTTGGAAAAGTCGGGGGAATACTGGACAAAGGCCGGAAGGCCTCGTCCAGTATTCCCGCGACTTTTCCAAGTTTATATCCCCGATAAATTCCACAAAAATGCTATTAATTCCCTATAATTCCAGCATTTGAAATAAATTCATCAAGAAAATGTGTTTATTTTCCGTTTTCTTAAGAATTATTTCAACTGCGCCTGACGGTTACGGAAAGTAGTTCGGCATGGGAGTTTACTGGGATATAAATTTTGGACAGAGACTTGCTACGGACCAATCAAATGTTAGGGAATTGTGTAAATATTTTTGTACTGGAATTATTGGTCTGTTATAAATGCTACACTTGTATGTTTATTACACGACCGCCTGCACTAGACTTGCCAATATTTGTCAATTTCTTTATTTAAAAAATACTTGGATTTTGTGTTCGCACTCAAGCAGCTTGATTGTCTGAGCATGAGCTGTGCTACAGCTCAGGCTCATACAATCAAATTGCTTGATTGCGAGTTGGAATTGCCAATAGATGTTCAGAATAGATGTGCAAGATTAACGCAGGCGGTTGTGTAGTTAATGACGATTTTGCTGGGAATTCCGATTGCTGTCCGTTTTGTCCATAGTGTTAAAGGTACATGCCCACTCAATAGGCACAAAAGGATCAGAGACATCATCTGAGACATTTCCTGGCAAAATAAACATTCATGCACCATTACCCCACGTATTGATTGGCATTAGTATACGTTTTATATCAGATGTAAATGTCCACACTGATATCAGGGGCGATAACCGTGTTTCTTTAAAATGTTAACGGGCATGACTATTTATTATCTGTATTTATTTTTTGATGTGCAATACTCATTCTCAAACTGGCGAAACAATTCTTTTTTAAGTGACACATTTAATTAGTACAAATAATTAAACAATATCTTGTATTGCCTCATTTGCATATGAAAATAACCCGAATACCACCGCAAATCACAATCAGTAAAATAAAATATTACTAAATGATTATATCTCTATAGCAGGCACGTAATTTTTAGAACTGGTGTAATAGTGACACACTGATTATACACTTATGTAATACTTATAAATAACATTATGTGCCTACTGAGTGGGCAAATAACATCAAGCTGTGCGATTCTATTCTAAAGATCAGGGTATATACTAAAGTCCAATGTGCATACACACTGTCAGGCCGATCTGCATATACTGTGGTGGCAAATCAGATAAGCACTATTTCTCCAGTCCCAGCCATATATAATGTTATAATTAATCAATGTATCAGTCGATGGAAACCTTGCAGGAATCATGTATGCCGTTGTGTCGACCTCGCCTCCTTAATCCCATACTATACACCACCGGCTGCGTTAATTTTGCCAAGATTACCAACGTTTCCAACACATATTGACAATACCATTTCGCAGTCAAGCAATTTGATTGTCTGGGCCTGAGCTGTAGCACAGCTCAGGCTCAGACAATCAAGTTGCTTGATTTCAAGCGCACTGTTCAGGGATTTTTTGAAATACAGAGCTTGATAAATATTGTAAAGTTAACGCAGGCGGCAGTAGTGTGTTGTTGTAATTAATCGACGTATCAGTCGATGACGATCTTGCTGGGAATGCCGTTCTGGTTGTCGTCCACCATGTCCAAGTTATTGCCAATCTTCTCTATCTCCTGACCGTTCTTGTCCTTGCCACCTGCAACATAGAGGTGTTTATCCAGTCAACACAGTGCGCATGCGCCGTGAAATACGGTGCCGTGAAACATTTTTGACATCTTGTCAATACGACCTAATCACTGCGTATGAATATGTGCGGTTGTCATATTAGTAGATTCTCCGATTTTGAGGATGCGGCTGGGGTTATAATTTTGCATTTTAAAGATATGTGTAGGTGTTGACGGGATAAATGGAATAGTAGGTTAGTGCCGTGAATGGGAAAACATATATGACGTGGCACGGAAACGGGATGTGCTCGGTAGAGCCTCGCCCATCCCGTTTCCTAAGCCTTGCCAGATATGTTTTCCCATTCACGGCAATAACCTACTATTATCTATATATTAAATGGGTGTTCGCGGTGTATTGACACTGTGTATTAAAATTATAATACACTACTGTCTGTGTCACAAAACCTGCCCAAATCTTACAGTCATATAAACATTGCAAAAACAAATTTCACGAAATTGAACGAAGGCTCATTCTTAAATTCTGATAAAATTTAATATTATCGAAACAAATATTGTTTTTGCATTGTTTATATGGCCGTAAAATTTGGGCAGGTTTCGTGAAACAGACAGTAGTGATCATTTACTGATATTTATTAAAGAAGTTGACTGATTTCAAAGAAACAATGCTATGCTGGATAGTAAAAGTAACTACACATTTGATGCATTTATATTGTATTCAATGCCCAGGTGTTATTCGGATTTATATCAGTTTTGCCACCACTGACATAAAAGAACATGTTGGAGATGAGTGTAGTAAACTACTGAAATTGAAATATTCGGCGTACCTTTCTTCTTATCGTCGTCCTCGTCTTTACCGAAGGAGGTATCGTCGTTGATCCCGCTCACGTCCCAGACCTTCACGCTGCCGTCATAGGAGCCGGTAAACAGCTTCTTATCAACCACCTGTTAACGTTTTGATAATGAATAAACATGAATACAATTCACTCCGATATGAATTTTAGTGCTTAGACAAATATGGTCTAGTAACATAATAGGAATGAATGGCCTTTTTGTGGCATTTATCGGGGTATAAACTTGGAAAAGTCGCGGGAATACTGGACGAAGGCCGGAAGTTCTCGTCCAGTATTCCCGCGACTTTTACAAGTTTATATCCCCGATAAATTCCACAAAAATGCCATTAATTCCTTATAATTCCAGGATTTGAAATAAATTCATCAAGAAAATGTGTTTATTTTCCGTTTTCTTAAGAATTATTTTAACTGCGCCTCACGGTTACGGAAAGTAATTAACTGGGGAGGTAAGCGAGGTTCATGAGTCCGTATGCTATTTACTGCTAGCATTGTAAATACCTACTCAAATGCCTGCGTTAATCTTGCACATATTATGAACGTTGCTAACAAAAACTGGCAATGCCAGCTGGCAATCAAGTACTTCGATTGTCTGCTTGATCACGTTGCTTGAATGCATGCGCAATATTAAAGGTACATGCCCTGTAGGCACACAATGTGTTGTATACAGTGTTACAGATAAGCTGCGTATTTGCTTAAATACCCAATTGAAATTGCCAAAAAAAAGCAATTGAAATCAGAAGCAGCGAGTATCAAAAAGCAATACAAATTTTGTGGTACCTTTATCATGCTGCAGAAAACAATAAACAGACCACAAATATGGCATATTTTCTTATTTTCCATAAAAAACATCTTGGTATTTCATTTGAATTGTCTCCAATTGTAATGAAATGCCAAGATATGTTTTCATTTTGAAGCAAACTATTCAATAATTGCGGTCTGTTGATGTGTAAACAGTAGTGAGATTTTGTTTTACCCAATTAATATTTTGAAATACCCAATTGCTTCAGAAATGATAGAGTAACATTACTCAATTACGAATTCCTTATCTGGAGCACTGTTTATAGGAAGTAAATAAGTGTATAATTGTGTCACTATTCCACCAGTTCTAAAAGTTGCGAGTGCCTGATATACAGATATAATCATGTAGTAATACTTATTGTATTGATAGTGACTCGCGGTGGTATCAGGCTATATTCATATGCAAATGAGGCATGGTATTATTAAATTATTTATACTAATTAAACGCGTCACCTGAACAAAAAATATTTTCGACAAATTATAAAGAATGATCATTGCACATAAATAAATACAGAGAATAAATAGTCCGTTAACATTTTAAGGAAACACGGTTATCGTCCCTGATACCAGAGTGGACATTTACGTCTGCTATAAAATGTATAATAATGCTAATCAAAGCGTGTGGTAACGTTTATTTTGCCATAAAATATCTCGGATGATGCCTTTGATATAACGAACATTTTGTGCCTGCTGAGTGGGCATGTACCTTTAAAGAATTTTGAAATTAAAACAAATTGTCAACTGTTGTCTTTTCAGACACATCCAACACTACTAGATACCTCTTTCCTAATACTTACGAACAGTGTAGATCTTGACGGGCCGGCTCGTAACGAGCCGTCTCGTCAAGATCTGCACCATTTGTGAATATGCTTTACTTTTTACAAAATCACCCAAGGCCATTTGGGAGTCGTGACCAGTGTAGCTCATGATTAAAAAGTACACTGAGTCTCGTGAAGCCTGGTAACAATTCAAAAAAACTTATTTTTTTCGATAATATTAAATTAAAGGAAACTTTAAGAATGAGCCTTCTTTTTATTTCGTGAAATTTGGTCAAATATTGATTTTATTGCGAAAACAAAATATCCCCATGTTAAATCCCCATAGACATCTTAGGAGTGAAGATGTCTATGGAGATTTAACACGGGGAAATTTTTTAGAATTTCAAAAATACTGGACCGATAATAATGCGTGTAAGAAACCTTGACGGGTGTTTCATTGATTTACTGGCGAACAATTGACTCCGATATGAATTTTAGTGCTTAAACAAATATATGGCAAGACAACTGTTTTTTATTGCGTGCACAATTTAATAATTGCGCGAATATGGGATTCCACTATTTGTCTACAGGGCTGAATGAAAAAGTGCCTCTCAAAATGGCCGACAGTGTTTACCTGTATTCTGTGACTTTTACTGATTTGGGAGCTAAGAAGAATGACCCTGTTTGTGTTATTCTATGCTAGTATGCGCATTCAGTTGCCATCTGAAACATCTTAGTGTTGATAAGCGATCGGTCAATTTCACAGACTACAGAGTTTGACACAGACAGCAGCTAAGTACATGTCTATGACCGATCGGTGCAATACTGATACTTCAAAGAGAATTGCTTACAACGTGCTATCTGCTACACTTACCCGACTGTATACATGGTCTGATTTCAACAGACACAATGTGTCCATCTATTAAACCGTGTATTTACTACATACTAGAACTTTGTTGGTGCTTATACATTTGAAATCATGGTTTACTTGTTGAGCTTTAATTTTTGAGTAATTCATAAATTCCTGCATTTTCCGTAGGAATCGGGAATATTTGTTTAGTTCCACAACGGTAATGCTAGAATGAAACTGTTGACACATTTATACCTAAACAATTATAGCAATAATGCAGTCTCCGCGAAAGTCGTCGGTCCGTCGGACATGTCCGTTAAAAGTGCCGCCGGTCCGCCGGTAAACCGGAAGTTGCCGGACCGAATTTCCGACAATAAAAAAAAATTATATATATTTTTTATTCTAAGCTTCAATGAAATCACCTTCCTTTGGTATGCGCTTCTGGTGCTAGCTAGCTTTTCTTATATGACTGATATACTTAAAAAGCTAAAAAGCTCTTAAATATCAGACAAAATCAATTTTAATTTTTTTTAAAAAAATTGGGTCTGGTCACTTTTTGTCCGGTCTGGTAAAAATTTAAAGTTTACCAGACCGAATGTCCTGTAACATTTTGGTAGTTTCGCGGAGACTGAATAATGAATGCCACGAGAAGGTATACTGACTTGTTATGCATATACTGTTTGACATTTGGGAATTTGAATGTTTGGGCCGTTTTTTTACCCGCCCTATATACACATGTCGAGTTGTCATTACAATGCGCCGTATAGTATACACTAACAATACCATGTTCAGATACATGAATGCCATTTATATATGAATTAATAGCTTTGAAACCTTGACAACACTTCAAGTCGTACATGTATGCCGTTAAATGCCGTCATGCTTGCAACAAGCAATATATATCGCTATCAGGCTACCGGAGTGTGCTATTTGATACGGAACAAACCGGTCAGAAATCTCATAAGACCCATTTCTCCCGTGACAGCCACAAATGAAGACTGAATTGCTTCAACTACCAGCATCGGAAAACTGTTTACGTGTTCATCGACCTGTTAACACGGACTAGTTAAAAGGTCCATTGTCTGTCTCTGAAAACAAGAAATGACTTTCAACTTAGGCTGACCTATGCGCGAATGTCACAATGGACAACAGTATTTGTCACAATATAAAACCCCGGATGTTCGATTCACGATACACTTCCTGTTGTGGTGTTCGCTCGCTTTCCCGTGACAATGACGGGGATAAATGTAAATGCGTCGATATAACAACGGCACTGGCTCGATGACCTTGCATGTCGTCTCCCAAGAAGGGGAGAAAGGAAGGAGGTGGATACAGAGGACTCCGGCCCCAAGGGGCCTAGCGCTTATTAGAATAGTCCCCTCTGGTTCTTTAACGCGATCAAACTCTCCTTCAAGTCTAATACACGGGACCGCTGTTCAAAGTCACAATCCGAAAGGACTAGTAGAGCAGGAAATACAAAGTATCTCCGAAATATTGACCCCCGGGAACTGAACCCTGGATCGAACCCGGGTCGCCAGCGTGACAGTCCGACGGTGTTGCCCCTCGGACACGGTCTGCTCCAATAAGTGGATATAAGTCGTTTGTATACTGGCTTAATACACAACCGCCTCCGTTAATCTCGTCCAGACTTTCAACGTTTCTGAACATATTGTGACAACGCCTACAACTCGCAATCAATCAATTTTATTGTCTGAGTGTGAGCTGTAGCACAGCTCAGACTCAGACAATCAAGTTGCTTGATTTCAACTACAATGTTGAAATAAAGAAGTTGACAACTATTCACATGATTAGCGCAGGTGGTAGCGTCGAGTCGTTTATTAGCATCGTCCTTCGTCTCGTAGGAACGAATACCAAGAACGTTAATATTCGTACTTTTGTTTCTGCAGCGCTTAGAGTTGAGAACATGTATAACATTAACCCTTTCAACACCAAGTAACTTAATATGATGTTCCATGCCAATGTTTCACGCTATTTCATTAATTTTGTTCATTCAAATTATCCCATTCTTCTAAAAGGGTAATCTGTACGACGTTTAAAATTATTAACAAACAGTGGAGATCCTGATGAGACGGCTCGTTACGAGCCGGCTCATCTGGATCTGCACTGTTTGCAAACATTGTCTCTATAGAGGTCTGTGGTGTTGAAAGGGTTAATATTCGTTCCTTCATTAATAAAACTTCGCTTCTAAAGATAAACACTAACGACCTTAATTTTCGTGATTCAGAGGATTAATATTAATTTAGTTCGTTCTTTAGCATAGAGACTAATATACATACAAACTTAAAGTTTGCTACTTCGTTTTCATATCGCGTAAGATTAAGGTTCTTAATGTTCGTATCTACGCTGCGAATGAACAAAATGAACAAATCGAAGCTTCTGCATCTTCGTCTCCAAAGCACGTAGAACCGAAGTTATAACCTATCCCTAACGACCCACCATACATGTCATTGTCTACAATGTAGCCAGTTATCAGACATTGCGCACAACGCCCGCTTTCAAACATTTCAGCACAACGCCCACTTTCAAACGTTTCAGCACAACGCCCACTTTCAAACGTTTCATGTCAAGTAATAATTCTAGACAGTCAAATAACGTTCGGTAAACATCAGCTACATTATACATCCGTGTGTAAACAGCTAAATGAAATGAAATACACGGAGGAGTTAACATGCCCGACAGAATACATGTATCGAATTACTTGCAGTTCATTAGCGACCAATTACCGAAAGACATGAGGCAAAGTTTACCTTTAGTTAGTATTAAGTAAGCAAACAAACACATTGCTGAGCATACTTTAGCGAACTTTCGGAATCATGAACATGGAACAAAATATTGAGATTGGTAACCAAATATGTGCATACTTACGACCCGCAGGGGACGTATAATTAGAGAATAGTAGGTTAGTGCGAAAATATCCGGCAAGGCTCAAGAATTTCTTTATTTCTCATCAGAAGTATATGTTCAAATGAGTGGTCACAACATATACTTCGGTTCAGAAATAATGAAAATAGATAGAGAATAGTAGGTTAGTGCCGTGAATGGGAAAATATATCTGGCAATGCTCAGGAATTGGCATGGGCGAGGCTCTGCCGAGCACATCCCGTTTCCGTGCCGCGCCAGATATTTTTTCCCATTCACGGCACTAACCTACTATTCTATTTATCCCGTCAACACCTAAAAATAGCTTTAAAATGCAAAAATAGTATTGACTGGATATCAAAAACGTTTCACGGCACCGTGTTTCACGGCACATACGCACTATGTTGACGGGATACATAACAATTCATTCCCTTAATTTAACGAATTAACAATTCGTTCCCGTTGTAGTAGTATATAAGAGTCATAATGATACGAGTTTAAAAAATGTATATATAGTAAAAAATGTGCCTACACCCCCCCCCCCCCCTTCTCAAGAATACAAAATCTCCAAAAAATTACAATATCGTCGAATGTGGTACATCGAGAACCCATTGTGATAAAAAAAAGTGTTGTATGACGTCATAGTGACGTCAGTATTTCTCATACGAGATGGTGATGCGAGATGTCACCACCTCTGGCATTCGAATTAGAGATAAGTTATATCATCATCATCACACAATGGTTCGAGTTAAGCATACTTGTGCGTGGTTGAAGACAGGTAGTCACGAGAGATGTCATCGTACCGGTATTTAAGAGTATTGCAAGGATCTCCGTTTCACCTCGACCATGCGGGCATTGCGGGGTAGGGACCAGATCCGAGTCACTGCTATGTCCACCAAGCGGTGGCAATCGCGCTACGCATCGACTGGTCAGCAAGGAATTAAGTGCTCGCAAGTATTATCGTTTAGTAATAATTCAAATCAGAAAGTCAGTTAGAAAGATCAAACCGATCTGGGGGCCGTTTCACTAAACTTCGTACGTCTAAAATGTTCGTCAGTGCAAACATATGATAGTCTGTAAATTTTACATTAACAGTGTTTCCTTGTAAACGATTGTTGAATTTACATTTATTGAGCATAGGCTGCATATGCAGCCTATGCTCAATAAATGTAAATCCATCAATTGAAATTTACAGACTATTCTAAATCTGCACTTACGAACATTTTAGTCGTACGAAGTTTAGTGAAACGGGCACCTCATGTGTAGTTTTTCCTCTTGATAAGATGTCCAAACTTCACACGCGTCACAAAAAGCTTCGTCAGAAATAGTGTCCGATTTTCATAAGCTTCAGAGACTATTTTGCTGAGTAGTAATTGTTTATTTCCAGCGAGAACTCTTATGTTCTCGTGTCTGTTAGATTTCTTATCCGACCACCGTTGTCATGCTGTTGTTTACCTTAGCAATGGCGTTCCTATCCGACCGCACGTCATGTACGTTACCAGCGCCCTGCGATGGTATATGTATACAAACGTGATATACGTTACCAACGCCCTGTGATGTTATATGTATACAAAGATCATGCGCGTTACCAGCGCACAGTGATGTTATATGTATACAAACGTCATGTGCGTTACCAGCGCCCTGTGATGTTATATGTATACAAACGTCATGTGCGTTACCAGCGCCCTGTGATGTTATATGTATACAAACGTCATGTACGTTACCAGCGCCCTGCGATGTTATATGTATACAAACGTCATGTACGTTACCAACGCCCTGTGATGTTATATGTATACAAAGGTCATGAGCGCTACCAGCGCACTGTGATGTTATATGCATACAAACATAATGTGCGTTACCAGCGCCCTGTGATGTTATATGTATACACAAGTCATGTACGCTACCAGTGCCCTGTGATGTTATATGTATACAAACGTCATGTACGTTATCAGCGCACTCTGATATTATATGTATACAAACGTCATGTACGTTACCAGTGCCCTGTGATGTTATATGTATACAAACGTCATGTACGTTATCAGCGCACTCTGATGTTATATGTATACAAACGTCATGTACGTTACCAGTGCCCTGTGATGTTATATGTATACAAACGTCATGTACGTTATCAGCGCACTCTGATGTTATATGTATACAAACGTCATGTACGTTACCAGTGCCCTGTGATGTTATATGTATACAAACGTTATGTACGTTACCAGCTCCCTGTGATGTTATATTTGAGCGTTACCAGCGCCCACTGATGTTATATGTACACAAACGTCATGCGCGTTACCAGCGCCCTGTGATGTTATATGTATACAAACGTCATGTGCGTTACTAGCGCCCTGTGATGTCAGTATACTTATACAAACGGGATGCGCGTTACCAGCGCCATGTGATGGTATATGTACATGTATGCAAACGTCATGCACGTTACCTGTAGCGATGTCACGAGCACGGTGTGGCCTAAGTATGTCCGTTTCAAGGCACCGGATTTTGCATCGAAACATTTTGTCGTCGTGTCACCCGATCCTGTGTATACTAAAAGGAGAGGCGGGGTTAGAGGGATTATAAAGGGTTAGATGGGTTCATTTAAGGGGTTATTATACTATAGGGTTCTACTAGTACATAACCAGCTGCGTTAATATTGGCAGTTATGCTCAACGATTTCTGAGATCGATGTCAAACCCACGGATTTGGTTATCACGGTGCTGTGCTCATGGTCGGCCAATCAAACGGCTTGATATCGAATTCAACATGACCAGACCGATACACATGTATAGACAAGGACATCACGAACTATTAACGCAGCTGGCAGTGTATAATGTCTAGAAATATTTGAAGCGGTCAGTGATGAAGGGGGCTAACTCCATCATGGAGTTAGCCCTCTTCGTCCACTGACTGCTTCAATTAGGCCTAAAAAATAAGTATTGTGGTGCGAGCAACCCGACCCTCATACATACTGTCTGTTCCACGTTTTTCTGCCGACGAACTTTGGCGACTGAACAAATTAAATCTAAAACATATTTAAATGTAAATACTTTTTCATCAATAACAAAAAAAGTCACCCTCCCCCAAAATATATTTGATGAAATTCCATCAAATATTTATTTTATTGCGAATAAAACGATTTTTCTATGAGAATGTAACATGGGGGCTATACATAGATTTAGTTATAATATTTTTTTGTTTCTGGACCGATTTTCAAAATCTAACTTGTTTTCTTATTTACATCATTTCCAAGCTATCTCGCCAGGTTTCGGAATCAATTTCCAAAACTTTTCGTTTTTCGACCCTCCAGGTCAGCATCCTCCTCATTTTTTTACCCATGTTAAATTCCCATAGGAAATAAAAAATCGCAATAAAATCAATATTCTATGGAATTTCATCAAATTAAAAAATGTAGGGAGGGTAATTTTTGTTTTGTGTTATTGATGGAAAAGGACTTACACTGAAATAGTTTTCAGATTCAATATGCTTAATAGCCAATGTTCGTCGGCATCAAAACGTGGAACAGACAGTATCTAGTTTCTGGACTGTTGCCTGCACCACAGTTTTTTTTTGATAGGCCTTATATAGCACAGCACACACGTCTATGTCTACTTTACCAATGACGATAAGTCAACACGTAACAAACAGGCAGGAAGAATAAATAGAGATTAAAGATTAATGCCGTGAATGGGAAAAAATATCTGGCAAGGCTCAGGAAACCCGCCCATCCCGTTTCCGTGCCGCGCCAGATATTTTTCCCATTTACGGCACTAACCTACTATTCTATTTATCCCGTCAACACCTACAAATGGCTTTAAAATGCAAAACAATAACGCCAGTCACCGCACATATTAATACGCAGTGATTAGGTCGTATTTACTGGATTTCAAAAATGTTTCACGGCACCGTGTTTCACGGCACATACGCACTGTGTTGACGGGATAAAGCGGCTTATACAAACAGCGCAGATCCAGATGAGCCGGCTCGTAACGAGCCGTCTCATCAGGATATGCACTGTCTGAAAGAAAATGAAATTAGCAAAATCATACATGTATTGCAACCGAATGTTTGTACACTTAATGTGTGTTCGTATGAGTGTGTCGTAGATATGTTCACGGTTGTTACCACCGGTGTTTTAATAGATGGTCAGTATGTTGGTGTCTTTTGGGTATTTTGGTTGATTTCGGGTAGATTTGTGTGGATTACGTTGCTTTTGGGAAATTTACATCGTTTGGTGCAACTAATAATGCTCAATCACTACACACAACATAAATCCTCAATTATCTACACATTCACCGTTCCGAAATGTAAATATAAATGTCACCGTTCCGAACTTTCGGACTCCTTTTATGCTGTCAAAATACCCACAAATGAAACTTTACCGTACTTATTCGTGTAACTCGTGGGAGGTGACGTAAATTGTATGTTGGTAAAAGTCACCCAAACCACCAGATATACCGATATAACCCATACACACCGACATATGAACCATTCTTCAAGAACCTGTGGTTGTTACCAGTCGCTTCAGCAGCCACGTGTTGTTACGTAGTGTACATTTATACGTAATAGTTATAGTTCATATAATGCATGTTTAATCAATTTATTTCGTAGCGATCGCACGTTTCATTAAAAATTCAATATGTGAACTATAACGTACTTATTGTTTACCAGTCTGCTCGCGAAGCTCCGCCCCTAAACGTGATTTCGAATCGCTATGCTAGCATGTGATTGGCGGTGTGACACGACGTGAGCGCGCGTGTGTGCGATAATATGCGTTGCGTCTCGTGACGTAAAATCAGTTCTAAATATAGCGGCTGAACATTTAATGATTAACTTAATATATAGTGGCAAAAGTGTCGCAATATGCGATTAATTGAGAAGAAATGGTGTTCTTTCATTGGTCGAGAAACTAGGGTAATCACAAATGTGTTTTACAAAATGTAGATTTGATGAATATCGTTGTACATCATGTACAGTCAGTATGTCATATTCTGTAAGTTTCAAAGAAAAATATCACCTGCATACATGTACATACAGCTTCTCTTCTGCGTTCAATGTTGTATTATTTAACGAGATTATGTAATCGCAAAATACGCACGTTTCTTCTAAGACACTAGCATGCATATATAGATGTCAAAATCACTGTTTGCGTTGTTGTTAAATATCAAAACCAGGGCTCCAGATAAGGAATTAGTAATTGCGTATTAGGTATTTCAACATTTTAATTGGGTAAAATAAAATCACACTACTGTTTACACATCAACAGAAAGCAATTATTGAATAATTTGCTTCGAAATGAAAACAAGTCTTGGCATTTCATTAGAATTGAGACAATTCTAATGAAATACCAAGATGTGTTTTATTAGAAAATATGCTATAGTTGTGGTCTGTTTATTGTTTTCTGCAGCATGATAAAGGTACCATAAAATTGTATTGCTTTTTGATACTCGCTACTTCTGATTTCAATTGGGTTTTTGGCAATTTTAATTGGGTAGTTAAGCAAATACGCAGCTTATCTGCAGCTCTGAAAAACAATACGTTTGAATGGTGCACATGGAAAATAAACGATTTACAGACAATAAATAAGCTTGTAATTATGCAATATGTATCCATCCGAAATAATTCACAGTTACATGGCCGTGTACATGTCGGTGTGCATGTAACGGATATGATGAGCTGATATCCTGAAAGCAAAATTCAGATTAAGCAGTCAGTTTCTACTTAGGCTACATGGAGAGTATGGGTGGAATATGTACCTACTAAATAATCTAGATGTTGCCTAGTTGCGAACGGTAACTCTTGTAATCTACTCCCGTACCGTCCGTAGGAAGACTACGAACGGTACAGGTGTAGATTGCAAGAGTTACCGTTCGAACGGTAACTCTTGCAATCTACTCCCGCACCGTCCGTAGGCAGACCACGCACGGTACAGGAGTAAATTGCAAGAGTTACCGTTCGCAACTAGATGTTTCCCTGACATAATTATTCGAATACACGGATATAAATATGATGGCACATATCTGAAGGACAATAGAATCGTTTTTACACTGAATATTGCTGTTAAGTTACCATAATTTGGCAATGAAAACTAGTTGTGTATATATATACATGTATGCTGTGCCACTACGTGTTCGTATATGACACACTAAAAGACAGTCATGATATGAAATGAATACAAATGTATTGGTACTGATGCATTGTCACTTTTCTGAATATAATATTCCAATTCTTAAAGGTGCATACCCACTCAGTAGGCACAGCTGGTTCTTTATAAGAATTAAATAAGTGCATACTTGTGTCACTCTTCCAACAGTTCTAAAAAATACGAGTGCCCGCTATAATCATTTAGTAATATGTATTTTACTGATATTGACTCGCGGTGGTATCAGGCTATTTTCATATGCAAATGAGACATGATATGTTTAATTCTGTATACTAATTAAATGCATCTCCCGAACAAATAACAGTTCCCACAGATTATAAAGTATGATCATTACACATCAAAACAAAAATATGGAGAGAAATACTAATGTCCGTTAACATTTTAAGGAAAAACGGTTATCGCCCCTGATATCAGTGTGGACATTTACGTCTGATATAAACTGTATGATGGTGCCAATCAATACGTGGGGTAATGGTGTATGACTGTTTAATTTGCCAGAAAATGTCTCAGATGATGTCTCTGATATAAAGAACAGTTTGTGGCTACTGAGTTGGCATGTACCTTTAACATATTGTATATACATACTGTTTTCACAAATGTTTAACGACAATCGTCATACATACATAGGTGTATATCACTATTGATTTTTAAAGGTACATGCCCACTCAGTAGGCACAACATGTTCTTTATATCAAAGACATTATCCGTGACATTTTCTGGAAAATTAAACATTCATTCACCATTGCTCGACGTATTAATTGGCAATATTATACACTGTATAGCCGACGTAAATTTCTACACTGATATCAGGGGCGATAACCGTGCTTCCTTAAAAGGTTAACGGACATTACTATTTAGTATCTGTATTTATTGTTTGATGTGCAATGATGATACTTTATAATCTGTCTAAAATATTTGTTTTCAGGTGACGCATTATTAGTATAAATAATTAAAAAATATCATGCCTAATTTGCATATGAAATTAGCCTGATACCACCGCGTGTCACTATGAGTAAAATAAATATTACGATTATATCTGTATTGTGGGCACTCGTAATTTTAGAACTGGTGGAATAGGTACACAATTATACACTTATTTAATTCCTATAAAGAACAGTTTGTGCCTACTGAGTTGGAATGTACCTTTAAGGTAATGCAATACAGTCCTTACAGCAATTAAAAAGTGTTGCCATTGCTCACATTATGGCCATCTTATATCAGGCGTTCAAACAATTTTGTCATTGCAACATTGTACTGATAAATGCACTCTCAGCTGCGTTAATCTTGCCCAGTGTATGTCATCATAAAACATTCAGAGTTTCTACCAAACACTGTTAAGCCAATTTTAAGTTCGCCCTACTTTCTAAGCCAATCGCTGGACAGCATTGTGCTCCACTTATTTCACAGATTGCAACAGTTAACTCCAAGAAGTTATATAATACCAGATTTAATGATTAACCCTTTCAACTGAATGTGCTGCGATATGTTAGTTTTGCAACCAATCAAATCATCACAAAATGATTTTCAGACTATTCCATTTATACAAAGGGGGTATTTGTTTTTCTCAAAAATATGAAAATTACTTTCAAACAGTGCAGATCCTGATGAGACGGCTCGTTACGAGCCGGCTCATCTGAATCTGCACTGTTTGCATAAACCGATATAGCGGGCTTTCGGGTTCAAAGGGTTAATGATTAAGTGTTCAATATGAAAATCAAAACTGGGATGGGATATTGCATTCTACACTTGGCGGAACTATAAGCATGTTATTTACACACAATATTGGATTTTTGAGGAACTAAATGCTGCGGTCGCTAGCGCTCCCTCGCATTTAATTCCTTAACAATACAATATGTGAACAATAACTTGGTCCTACTAATATATAAGGCTCCAGCAGCTAAGGCTACACGACTCCGAGCAAGAGAGTCGCGTGCATGTTTGACATTCGTTGTTATAAATGAATAAGCGACAGTTTTTGAAGATGTATAGAGGTATAAATTGTTAAAAGTCCACCATACTGAATGAAGGCCGGTATGTCTTCAGCCAGTATTGTTGAATGTTTAAAAGTTTATATATCCCCGATAAATCATAAAAGTAAAATGTCGTTTATTACTTAAATGTATAATGTCAATGTAATTATATTATGATTCAAAGTGAGTGTAATTTTTAAAATCCTATTCGTCATAGTTGTTGTCCATATTTCAACAAAAGCGTAAGCCAATGCTCACGTGACTTTTTTATTCTGCCTTTTTTCATCCAGTACAGTTGGCGTTTCAAACGTTTATATCACGATACATAGAGAATAGTAGGTTAGTGCCGTGAATGGGAAAAATATCTGGCAAGGCATAGGTAATGGGATGGGCGAGGCTCTGCCGAGCACATCCCGTTTCGGTGCCGCGCCATATATGTTTTCCCATTCACGGCACTAACCTACTATGCCAGATACTTTTTCCATTCACGGCACTAACCTACTATTCTATTTATCCCGTCAACATCTACAAATGGCTTCAAAATGCAATAAAAATAACCTCAGCCACCGCACATATTCATACGCAGTGATTATGTCGTATTGACAGGATATCAAAAATGTTTCACGGCACCGTGTTTCACGGCACATACGCACTGTGTTGACGGGATAAATTCACTTTCCAAAACACTATATTTCTTCGCAACAAAAATGTTAGTTGTTTATAATGACCAACACTGGCAAGAGGAGCGCAACATGTAGCTATGGGAAACTACGGCAGCCCCTAAGGTAGGTAAGGGGAACTAGGGTAATGAGACCTGTAATGCGTTTATGGCCCCGTCATGACTCTTAAACTCCCGTATAAGAGTCCCGGACTTTCCTGCATAGCACCGGGCTATTGAATCGCCGCATCCGCTGAACACTGAAATAATAGGTATATGCTATTTATCAGTAACGATTTTTGGAATAGCTAAACTAATTACTACTGTCTGTTTCACGAAACCTGCCCAAATTGTAGGGCTATAAAGCAATGTAAAAACAATATTTGTTTCGATAATATTATATTTTAGCAAAATTTAAGAAGGAGCCTTCTTTTTATTTCGTGAAATTTCGTCAAATATTGACTTTATTACGAAACATTGATTTACAGGAATTTAACATGGGGGGGGGGGGGATGTGGAGGAGCAGGGAGAGGCGTCAGAAAAAATGTAATGTAAATTGACTCCGAGACCTTGCTAGATAGCTTGAAAATGATCTAACTAAGAAAACAAATCCCCATAGACATCTTCATTCTTCACAGAGGATTTAACATGAGGAAATTGTTTTTTCGTAATAAAATCAATATTGGACAAAAATTAAAGAAATAAAAAGAAGGCTCATTCTTAAATCTTGCTAAAATTTAATACATGTATTATCGAAAACAATATTGTGTTTGCATCGTTTATATAGCCATAAATTTAGGCAGGTTTCGTGAAACAGACGGTAGCCGATAACATATTATTGTATCCTGTACTGGATAGACGCAGATCGGCAGGTTGCAATGGTTCCAAAACACATGTTTCATTGGACGAACGACGTCACATGACGATACTGAATGACATCAGTGTAATGACGCAACATAAACGTGTCCGCGTTCTTTTCAACGAAACCCATATCGAATGTACTAATTATTGATAAGCTAGATCACGGTTCGTCCGCTTTTAGCTCGCGGATTATCGCTCGTACATGCGGACAAACGTGACCTAACTGATTTATCACATCCTCAAGCACATACCATGCACACGAGTTGTATTAATACAGAAACAACACCCGGAAATGTGTCAAAGATGTGATAACAAACAGTTAGCCGACTGATATGAGCTAAATTGGCATTTATTTCAGATTCAGTGTCAGGGGCAAAGACAAATTCAAGGAATGAGTTGATTCTGAAATGGATGCAATTTACGTAATAGTAATTTCCTTGAAATTAATTTCCTTGATAAAGACCTTACGCCGAAACGTTGTAATATTCTATGAGCTACAGTAATACGTTTTTCTCTGGTGACGTCACACACACGTGTGGTCCCAACACAGAAGCTTAAGGGATCGATAGTTAATCAACGAGACTGGTACTGAATGTTCAAAGAATCAGCATTTACGGCCAAATAAACCTTTAATTGGCGCGAGATCGGCGGCCGTTGTGTTTGATTGGAATCGAACTTCAATTCCCTGGCGAAGTAAACAAACTGATCAAACACAGACTGCTAGTCAAACTATCCACCGGATATTACACAATACCACTTATTAAGGAAAGTAATTTATTTTGCGTACGTGTATACATATTTTAGCATTGGCACCAGGACGCTTCCATAGAGTTCAGTGTTCTGGAGGTTTGAAAGTCGCACAATATCCGTTACAATCAATCGACAAGAACATGGGGTACGCACGTACAGGCGGGTGAGGGGAGTGGGGGTGGTGGGGCTTGAGCTAAAGGTAACACTTAGTGTATCGTAAGGGTTACTCGAGTCAGTCATGGCGTTGATGTCTTTACCATTGAAGGCGAGTGTATCAGTTGACGTATCGGTGGCATTCATTTTGTGTGGTACTTACATGTATATAGAGAATAGTACGTTAGTGCCGTGAATGGGAACAACATATCTGGCAAGGCTTAGGAAACGGGATATGGGAGGGATACGCCGAGCACATCCCGTTTCCGTGCCGCGCCAGATGTTTTCCCATTCACGGCACTAACCTACTATTATATTCATCCAGTCAACACCTACAAATGGCTTTAAAATGCAAAACAAATATAACAACAGTCACCGCACATATTCATACGCAGTGATTAGGTCGTATTGACAGGATATCAAAAATGTTTCAAGGCACCATGTTTCACGGCACATAGGCACTGTGTTGACGGGATAATATGTAATAATGTGCGTTATTTTATTGGATTGCCTGTTGAAGACTCTTGATACATATAAACGCGTTATTATTGTCTGTTTAATAGGACCTTAACTCATTCACCCCTTAGTACCTCGAATAGATGTTGATATGTTAATCTTGCATACAATACAACCGTCACAAAATGACTAATCCATTTATGAAAAGGGCGTGTTTTTGTTCTGAAAAATATGAAAATTACTGGCAAAAAGTGCAGATTCTGATGAGCCGGCTCATCTGGATCTACACTGTTTGCCGGTACCACTATACAGGTTAAGACGTTGTAATGTTTACGTAGTATGATGTGCAGTCACCGTTGAGTATAGTTATTTCTATTTTGAACTGGAACAATATCATCACAGTTCCCAGCATATGTACACCATGCGATTAAACCGCCCTTGCAATGCGAACATGTAATGACTATTTAAATGTTCTGGTAGTAGTGTTCGTTGATTATACTGGATCTGTAGTCGATTTCATCAACATTGAAAAGCATACTTATCTAGCAAAGTATACTTTGTGGGAGAAATTTTAATTTTAGGATAAATTCATTATTTTTTATTATTCTGAATTTATTACATTATCACAGCCATTTTGGCTGTGATAATGTAATAAATTCAGTATAATAATTCTGCATACTTTTAATAATCAAATATATGCAGTCGTTAGTTCTATATACCATGCTGCATTTCGGGAAAAATAAATGATTACTCCCTCAAAATATTCTTTGCTAGAAAAGTATACTTTGAAATGTTGGTGAAATGAGTTGACTAAACCAGTTGATGCAAAATAAAAATAGTGTTCTGTTGTTTTTAGCTATCGGCATATTCAAGCTAAGCTTTGGAGATTCGCTGTCATCTGAACATCAGACAAAGATCAGTCAGTTGTTTCAAGTCGTAGGTAATTCCTATCGATGGTATGGCAATACATCATACCTGTCACAGAAAACATCTGTCAAAGGATTCCCTGGATAATTGGTATTAGTGTTGTCGTAGACGATGGACATCAAACTATCAATTATGCATATACCATTTCCGAACTATCTAGTCTTTAGTTCCCAACTGATTTTTGATATCCTGTCAATACGACCTAATCACTGCGTATGAGTATGTGCGGTTGTCATACTAGTCGATTCTCCAAGTTTGACGACGCGGCTGCGGTTATTTGTAGGTGCTAACGGGATAAATATAATTGTAGGTTAGTGCCGTGAATGTGGAAAATATCTGGCGCGGCACGGAAACGGGATGTGCTCGGCAGAGCCTCGCCCATCCCGTTTCCTAAGCACTAACCTACTATTCTCTAGTTATCATACATTTCAGTAATACTACTTGTACACGTGCATGCGTCTGTAGTTGAGAGAGCTTTGTGAAATAAAATATAATTGGAACATGTAACATTTTCAATATATTGACTTGCATATATGTGTGTTCTGCTTATTTGGCCAAACACTATCAGCGAATTTTACACAGAACAGGCGGTAGTAAATATCGAATGGAAGATGATATGATGTTCATGCTTTGTTGTTGGAAAACATAATTATTACACTCTTGCAAATTATTTGCACGGGTTTCGCGGTGAGAGAAAATCCGTAATCAACTCCTTACAAATAATACACCGTGAAGAGAACACCCGTAATTGCGCGCCTGTTTTCTTGGAAATCACGAGCTACCATGCACAATGTTTACTTTTTATTACATTCAAAATAAAGTTATTTGATCATTTGGAAAGGGTCTCGACTAATCTAGAATGTTAATGTGATAGAACACATTCCAAACATGCACTCAAAAATATCTGGTTCATAGGAACAGCTGAGTAATTTGGATTTCAAAAAGTTTACATGACGTCACATTTCACGTCACACACCGTAACATCAAAACGCGGGAAAACATGTCATTGTATAACTATTCATGCTCACATCACAATTCATTGATTATGATCTCAAAAATAGAATAAGTGTGCATATATATCCGCCGTAGAAATGTAATAAATAAGATATTCCATCGTACATGTTTGAATAGCGGAAATAATACACTTGTGTCAGTCTGCGTCTGTGCAAGCAACTCGTTCGCTACGCTCACTCGTTGCTTACGCGGAAGCCGACTCACACTCGTGTATTATATCATCTATTTCTTCTTTACACAGACTCTTTTCAGGAGGTACCAACAGTTGTTCTGAATATCTGTAATTACTACAAACAAGTTCCCATCGTACGACTAAAATGTTGGTAAGTGCAGATTTAGAATAGTCTGTAAATTTAAATTGATGGATTTACATGTATTGAGCATAGGCTGCACATGCAGCCTATGCTCAATAAATGTAAATCCAATCATTGTTTACAAGAAAACATTGTTAATGTGAAATTTGTAGACTATCATAAGTTTGCACTTACGGGCATTTTAGTCGTGCGAAGTTTAGTGAAACGGGCCCCAGGGTCTTACCTAGTCCGTCCTTCATCTTGATGACGCTCACAGTGTGTTTGTGGCCCTTATACACCCTCGTACAGTCTCCGAACTCCGTGACCCATGCCCGCCCCGTGTGGTCGGAACTGCCCGAGTATAATATTTTGTTTATCACCTGAAATTGAGGTAATATCTCGGTTATCACATGCGCAATAGTACAAAAGTAGAGTATACTATCTTGTTTATCACATGAAATTTAGGTAATTTGTCGATTATCATATGCCCACCCCGTGTGGTCGGAACTGCCCGAGTATAATAGTTTGTTTATCACCTGAGATAGAGGTAATATCTCGGTTATCACAAAAATAGCGTATATTATAGTGTGTATCACCTGCAATGTAAACACTATCTCGGTGGTAAACGCTCGGTTATCACACAACACTAGCGTATATTATAGTGTGTATCACCTGCAATGCAAACACTATCTCGGTGGTAAACGCTCGGTTATCACAACAATAGCGCATAATATAGTGTGTATCACCTGCAATGCAAACACTATCTCGGTGGTAAACGCTCGGTTGTCACAACAATAGCGCATAATATAGTGTGTATCACCTGCAATGCAAACACTATCTCGGTGGTAAACTCTCGGTTATCACAACAATAGCGCATAATATAGTGTGTATCACCTGCAATGCAAACACTCTCGGTGGTAAATAAACGCTCGGTTATCACAATAATAGCGCATAATATAGTGTGTATCACCTGCAATGCAAACACTATATCGGTGGTAAACGCTCGGTTATCATATGTGCAGTGAACAAGGACCGCAACAGGAGTATAATATCTTGTTTATCACCTGACATTGAGGTCAAATGCGCTGGACATGGCCGAACCGTATAGTTATCACCTGACATTGAGGTCAAATGCGCTGGACAATGGCCGAACGTATAGTTTATTACACCTGACTTGAGGTCAAATTGCGTGAGACGTAAATGTACTGGCCGAACTATAGGTTATCACCTGACATTGAGGTCAAATGCGCTGGACATGGCCGAACCGTATAGTTATCACCTGGGGCCCGTTTCACTAAACTTCTTACGACTAAAATGTTCGTAAGTGCAAATTTAAGATCGTCTGTAAATTTGAATTTATGGATTTACATTTATTGAGCATAGGCTGCATATGCAGCCTATGCTCAATAAATATAAATCCAATAATTGTTTACAAGAAAACATTGTTAATGTGAACTTTACAGACTATCATAATTTTGCACTTACGAACATTTTAGTCGTACGAAGTTTAGTGAAACGGGCCCCTGAACTGTTAGCAGATGCCCACCACTACTGCCACAGTAATCTATATAATTATACCATATGTTGATTAAACGGTTTCATCATTCTCTACGGCTATCCGAGACCCATTGCATTTAATGTACGTAAATACGTAAATAAAATATATACATGTATTCATTAAGAGTACATGGACATCGATAATCGATGTATACGTCCACCCACAACAATGTATCGTCACAGTGCATTACGTTACCGTAGCTCTAATCGATGAAATGTGAATACTGACATGAAATATCTAAAAAATATTCCAACGGAGAGCCAATAATTGGCATAATTTCGGTTGGGAGTAATCGTACGGAGCCAACCAGTGGACATGGATTGCTTGTATTAATTCGTTCCCACGAAATAACAATTCGTTCCCTCAATTTAACAATTCGTTCCCTCGAATTATCAATTCGTTCCCACGATAAAACAATTTAATGATCATAAATATACACCAATGAAAACCATAACATTATGGCTGTGCCCGATCCATGAACAATTGTCCACAATACCTCGGGGCAATAGTTTTGATTGTTCCCCGAATGACCATCAACTAACTGTACATGCATAGAACGAACCTCCTATATTTTCATCACGGCCTTCGTTTCTGTGCCACGTAATTACGAATATTAATAACTTTACATTAACCCGTCAACACAGTGCCGTGAAACATTTTTGATATCCTGTCAACACGACATAATCACTGCGTATGAATATGTGCAGTGGCTGGGGTTATTTGTTTGCAATTTAAAGCCATTTGTAGGTGTTGACGGGATAAATAAAATAGTAGGTTAGTGCCGTGAATGGGAAAAATATCTGGCGCGGCACGGAAACGGGATGTGCTCGGCAGAGCCTCGCCCATTCCGTTTCCTATGCCTTGCCAGATAATTTTTACCATTCACGTCACTAACCTACTATTCTCTATATTTCTGCGCCACATAAAGACTAACATTAATATTATTAATGTTCGTCTCTACGCGGCGTGGGCGAAATGTCCATAAATATCCACCATACATTCAGCACTGCATGTCAAGTATGCATATGCCGCAATCGCAATGTTTACAAACGGTACATCCACGTGTACATCTACTGTCTGTTCCATGTTTTGCTGCCGACGAACTTTTGGCTATTAAACACATTAAATCTAAAAAAAAAATTGAAAGTAAGTACTTTTTCATCAATAACAGAAAAGACCCCCTCAGTTCAATGTATATGGGTAATAGATCTGTAAGTATAAGTTAGATCACGGTTCGTCCGCATGTACGAGGAGATAATCCGCGAGCTTTATCGCTCGTACATGCGGACAAACGTGATCTAACTTATTTATCACATCCTCATGCACATACCATGCACACGAGCTGTGTTAATACAGAAGCAACACCCGGAAATGTGTCAAAGATGTGATAATTATAGTTCACCACCGTGTCAGAATACACCCGATTGAGTTGGGTTGCTATGTAACCAAGCACGAAATAACCACCGAAAGTTGCTCGGTGTATTGACGTGACGTTGCTATTAGTTTCACGTCATTCTAACTCAGTCGTTTGCACTAACTAAACGCCACATTTAACCAGACTTAATGATGTACTGTTTGCACAATCGTCAATATGTCAAGGTACATTAAATCATCAATAACAAACATATTTAATATTTAATTAAACTGTCAACCGTCATCCCAATAGGGTTGTTGCTGGGAAAACAAACGTTGCTATTTACATGTGGCCTAGACAGACTGTCACGTGGTATCGGAATGTCCGTGCAGTTTATAATCTGGCCCCATGTTTTGTATTGTATAATCATGTATTCTGATGCGTCATTTTACATGGTCATGTAACTATTGGAAGACCATTGGAAGACCATGCACGCGCAGGGGCGGATCTGGAGGGGGGGGGGGTTCCGGGGTTGCAACCGCCCGGACGGTACGTGAGTAGATTGCAAGAGTTACCTTCGCAACTAGACAACTCCCCCCCCCCCCTCGTTCACCAAATGCTGGAACGCGTCAACGCTTGGCATTGACAGGTAACTGACTTTTTATGATCAATCGATGAATGTTCGCGTAGACACCATACTAATGCTTACACACAATCATATCCTGGCGGCCTGCATAACACACTTTAATTGTTATCTTATTTTAGTATTTTACTTCATACATCAGATTACCTTTATTACGTGAAACACAAGCATATTGTCATTTAAATTCACGTTTACTGAAAGCTTGTCTACATAGTCAAAATGTGTTCTTCGCTTTACGTACTGCTTTACGAATACACATGTACCAGTTAAAATAATAATCACGTGATATGTAAAGCTGATCTGAGAGTACACTATCGTAGCCAGTCGATTAGATCCAGTTTCTCATTCATACGATACTGACATAGCTCCAGATAAGGTGCGCAATTTGATCAACTTTGGTGGCAATTTTGTTATTTCTTCACCAAAAATGGCAAGTTGGGAGTGCTTTAGAATCGTCTCATTGAGACGATTCTAAAGAACTCCCAACTTACCATTTTTGGTGAAGAACTAAGAAAAATACCTCGAATATTTGGTCAAATTATGCATCTTAACTGGAGCTCTGGATACATCATCATTCATAGCTTAATTATTAAACGCAACGCGTCATTAAGCATGCGTACTGTGGTGATACTTAGAACCATGTATCTCATTAGTTTCATTCCGCATATTGCATGTAGGTGTGCTATCCTATTCATGTTTCCATGTCCGAATTTTGTCGAGGTGTCGGTTGAAACTAAAACAACAATTGGTAATGATATTGAAGGCGTGCGTATTCTAATAACTAGTCGAATACTGAATAAACCATATAAGTGTTAAAGGTACATGCCCACGCAGTAGGCACGAACTGTTCTTTATATCAGAGACACCATCTGATACATTTTCTGGCAAAATAAACATTCATTCACCATTACCCCACGCATTGATTGGCATTATTGTACATTTTATAGCAGACAAATTTCCACACTGATACCAGGGGCGATAACCGTGTTTCCTTAAAATGTTAACGGACATTACAATTTATTCTCTGAATTTAATTTGTTGATGTGCAATGATCATATTATTACTTTATAATCTGTCGAAAATATTATTTTTCAGGTGACGCATTTATTTAGTATAAATAATTAAAAATGCATATGAAAATAGCCTGATACCACCGCGAGTCACTATCAGTAAAATGCAATTTACTAAATGATTATATCTGTGTAGCGGGCACTTATAATGTTTAGAACTGGTTGAATAGTTACACAATTATACACTTAATTAATTCCTGTAAATAACAGTTTGTGCCTACTGAGTGGGTAAGTACCTTTAACATTGATGCAATTTAAATTCTAGTAGCATATTACACATACATTATTGTGAAATTACTAAAGAAACGTCAACCCACCAATCTCATTTGACGAACACGATTCCCTGAAATAAAAACACAATTTTTTATTTGTGGACCGATTTTGAAATTCTAACTTTTGTTTTCATATTTACATTATTTCCAAGCTATCTAGCCAGGTTTCTGAGTCAATTTACATTTTTTTTTCGTTGTTTTACTCCTCCCCCACTGCTTCCATCACTTTTCTCCCATGTTAAATTCCGATAGGAAATTTTCTTTTCGCTATAAAATCAATATTTGATGGAATTTTATTAAACACATTTTTTTGGGGAGTGAGACGTTTTGTTATTGGTGTAAAAATACTTACTTACTTAGATTTAATGTGCTTAATAGCCCAAGGTTTGTCGGCAGATAAACGTGGGACAGACAGTAGCGATGTACGGTCCCCCGATAAAATAGACAAAACGGTGGTAACATAGTAACGAATGCATGATGGAAAAGGAAGGCCAACAAAACCCTGAAACCGCCATGTACATGTCGCACCACCGGCCTCCATCGTGTGACGCTGGAACTGGTATGTCCGGGAAATATTTAAATCAAGAGTTTGAACGAATATTGAACAGGTGCAATGAACTTGGCGATTTATTTTATGTCTGGTTGTCGTGTATATCATGTATCGCTTGCGATTAAAAGCGAGGTAAGGTATACAGTGATGGCTGCAAAAATACACAGAAGCCAATCGCATGAGAGAAACTTGTCTCACGCTGCACACGATTCCCTTTTGGAACCTGCGTCAATATGGACCATACACTCATCGGTCCATACTGCACTGGGTAACCGGACCATGCTTTCACTGACCCATTAATTGGGTAATACAGCTTGATGAATAATTAAGGAGCAGGTATACGTGATAATGCCGCTGTATATGTTACCATCAATGTGGGTCAATAGCCGACGAACATGGATCTTGTGCATGCATATTGAATCAGTGTATTGATAATGACCGTAATTTGCAATGTTGAATCAGGTTTTAATGTGCAACAGTGCAACACAATATTGATGTGATAGAAGATGATTTTTCCCCAGACATGGCGCTAGAATTCTGGACGTTTCAGTCCATACTGGTCACTAGCCGGCGAAAATAGACATTATAGCAGTTTGAATCAATATCCACCCTGGACATTCTGCAAATGTTGCACTGTTGAATCAGATTCCAATGTGTAGCACATTGGAATCTGATTCAACAGTGCAACAATATGATAAAAAGCCCGACTTTGGAAACTTAAGATGCACAGTTGAGCCGAGATATGGTGGTATACTTCTGCGCCAGGTTGCTCAAAGCTTCTGTTAGCTTAACAGACTGTTAAATCATTAGCATTGCTAAGGATTTAACAGTCTATTAAGCTAATAGAGGTTTTGAGCAACCGGGCCCAGTAAGTTTCCGTCAATGTGGGCCACAAGCCGACGAAAAGTGACATTATAACAGTTTGAACCAATGTAGATACTGGTCGGTATGCATAGTTTGCCATGTTAAGTCAGCTTTCAGTGTATAATACATTGAAACCTGATTCGACTGAGGAAACATGCTACAATCATTGGCGTTCCGTCCAAGTTGTTCACTACTTGGCGAACAATGAGTCTTATATCAGTTTCATTCAGTGTGGGTAATAATAATTATACACATTTTTCGCTGCTAAATCAAGTTCCAATGGAAACGGATTCAAAAATGAAAAAGTGTGATACAAAGGCCGAATTCAGAGAAGTTTAACCGATTAGTTCATGATGATGTGTCGCTCTTTTGGGCGATGCCCCGACAAGTAGCACTTTACTAGCTGGTAAGCAAGTAGGTCACGACTATATACTTGTGTGTACATGGTTGGACTCCCATATTGGATTTTTTTTATATTTTGAAAATAATGCAATGCTTTGTCACTGTTTTCTAAGTGATGTCGAATGTGTCAAAATTAATTCATAATGCGGTCCTCTTTTTTATTCACCTATCGTAGTTTGAGGAGAAAAAATGGACCATATTGGCATGAAGTATGTTCACAGAGACAATATTTATATTTACCTGCATGCATATTACATTTCCCTGGTGCCCTGAGAACAGTTTTAGTTGTTCTCCTTTAATAAGACTCCACGAGCGAATACTGAAGTCTGTACTTCCGGTGAAGAGTATTCTTCCCATTGTGTCCGTTTGCATACAGGTTATCGCCCCTGTGTGACCTTTAAACACCTTAAGGCACTGCCCGGTCTCGAAGTTCCACGACCGGGCCGTGAAGTCAGCTGACCCGGTTATCAACATGTCCTTGGAACAATCGAGTCCATCCAAATTATCGTCTTGCATTTCTTCATCGTCACTGGGGATGAATATCAGGGGATACACACCCCGTTTGTGTCCCCTAAACACCCGTATACACTCACCATTGTCAAAGTCCCAACATCTCGCGCTGCGATCGTAAGAACTCGTGAATATAAAGTCACCCGTGCAAATCATGCGATAAATCACGGAAGTATGACCGCGCAAGATCAGAACACACTCGCACGTAGATACGTCCCACTTCCGGATGGTTTTATCAGCACTTCCGGTTAGCACGAAGCAATCCTCTATAAGTACACAGTTGATATATTCCTCGTGGCCACGGAGAATACCGATGCACTCACTCGTGGCTGTCCGTGTACTCCACAGTCGCGCCGTTTTATCCTCACTTCCGGTTGCCAGAACACTTCCGTCCTCACTGAGCGCCATACAGTTGACACCGGAATGGTGGCCTTCCAGCGTCTCTATGAGATACGAGTTCTTCCCCTTTCCAGATTTAGAACCGCAACAACCCATCTTTGAACTGATTGTCCTCACTGATCGCTACTGCATGATTTGTACTTGTCCGATGTCTGAAAATGTTTGAGAAAACGTCAATCGTTAGTCTGAGTAAAGAATAAGTAAACGTTAGCTGTACGGATGCCTTTTAATATTTCATCTGTCTTTTAGTAAAAGACATCCGTATAATTGGGATTATGTAAGCAATTTAAGTAAACGTACTCTACCACCTGCGCTAATCTTGCCAATATTTATCAATTTACTTTTTTAAAAATACTTGAATATTGTGCTTGAAATCAAGCAGCGTGATTGTATGAGCCTGAGCTGTGCTACAGCTCAGGATCATACAATCGAGTTGATTGATTGCGGATTGACTGTGCAAATGTATGCTCAGAAACGAAGGATGATAACCTGTGTACCGTGAGGAGAGATTCGTGATATGAATTACGGTATGTGGATTTTGGAATAATTCGGACAATCACATAGCTAGTCTTATATGTGGCTGTGAGAAATTGTGCTTATGTGTTTTGCGACCGGCGTATATCAAGATCAGACTGTGCATCCGCACCGACTGATCAGGATCTGCACTGTTCGCCATTCCATCGATGGAACATCCGTCATGGTCTTAACACGTAAAATAAATCGTTATCAGGCTTCGGGAGTTATTTGACTAGGAGATACACTGGTCACAAATCATATAATCCTCATTTCTCCAGTCACAGCAGCATTCAATGCATATGTATCAGTAACATTGCATGTATAAGACCGAACATATACCTTCAAAAAATGTGAGCAACCACAGTGCATACCCAAGCCTGTTGCATGTAGGTCAACATTAAGTAAACTGTATATTTTATGCCTTTAAACAAATACTCTTTGATGTAGAACTAGTAAATTGCCAAATGTAATAGAACAGGGAAATCATTTCCCCATGGGAGCCATATTGTCTCTCGTGTTGTTCAACATTCAACATAACGAAATGAAGCTTTCAAATTTACAAGATATACATGTAAATGTCCGATAAACACTTCGACACGGTAAAATAACAAATGTCTGCATGTGTATGTTCTTTATTAATAATTTATTGATACAGCTTTGACAGTTTTTTATCGCTAACATATCAAACACGCCGGATAACCGGTTGCAAAGATCATTCTTCCATGTGTTACATTAAAGAGATGGGGTTAAATTTCTGCCCTTGCGAGAGATATGGAGCGGGGTAGCAATTGTGTTCTACATGTTGATAGGGTAGTGTATTCTACTTGTGTAGAAAAACAATGAAATATATATTAATTTTATAATCAAAGCATTTATATCAAGGCGGTGAACTTCGTGTGTTTCATTTCACCATCACCAGTTTTAAGATTCTCTTAAAACTGGTGATGGTGAAATTGAGGCACACGAAATTCAAAGCCTTGAGTATAAATACATTCAATTTGACTATCACATGACTACATTGTTCTACATGTCTAAACACGTATAATACACTATCCTATGGTGAAATTGAGGCACACGAAATTCAAAGCCTTGAGTATAAATACATTCAATTTGACTATCACATGACTACATTGTTCTACATGTCTAAACACGTATAATACACTATCCTATCAACATGCCGACCGCCTGTGGGTGCTACCATTTGTGTCGTGGGCTATGACGACACTACTGACGCAGTGTCATAGAAACGAAACGATGCAATAAAACCGATCTGGCAATCTGCATGTGTATATTTTCCAGGTAGTCGTGTTCGGTGATTAATACAGATTTCTTTACTGTGTCGTGCAATGTTTAACACTCCGCTAACATTATACAGTCTAGGACATAGCGAATAGTAGGTTAGTGCCGTGAGTGGTAAAACATATCTGACAAGGCTTAGGAAACGGGATGGGCGAGGCTCTGCCGAGCACATCCCGTTTCCGTGCCGCGCCAGATATTTTTTCCTATTCACGGCACTAATGTACTGTTCTATTTATCCCGTCAACATCTACAAAGAGCTTCAAAATGCAATAAAAATAACCCCAGCCACCACACATATTCATACGCTGTGATTAGGTCGTATTGACAGGATATCAAAAATCACGGCACCGTGTTTCATGGCACATACGCACTGTGTTGACGGGATAAAATATGTCAAGACTCTATTTATGTCGCCCTACTTTCTAAGCCAATCGCTGCGCAGCATTGTGCTCCACTTATTTCACATATTGCAACGTTTGACCCCAATAAGTTGCATATTACCAGATTTAATTATTAACAGTAACATAGGAAACAGAAAATGAATAGGACATTGCACAGTGCACATTGCATTACAAAGAATGTTATTGTTCACAGCGGTCGCTATTGTTTACAGATAATGTAGGAACACTGTCAATTGTCGACGAATGCACTCATGGCAGTCGGGGATCGCAAACAAACACAATTAAAACCAATTAATAACACATTACAAACAGACAACAAGTCACATGAACGTTGACGTCATTGAATCGAGCACGCATAATAGCAATTAGTTTGTAAATGACATAATGGTCTTTATCCCGTCAACACAGTGCGTATGTGCCGTGAAACACGGTGCCGTGGAACATTTTTGATATCCAGTCAATACTATTTTTGCATTGTACAGCCATTTGTAAGTGTTGACGGGATAAATAGAATAGTAGGTTAGTGCCGTGAATGGGAAAAAATATCTGGCGCGGCACGGAAACGGGATGTGCTCGGCAGAGCCTCGCCCATCCTGTTTCATGAGCCTTGCCAGATATTTTTTCCCATTCACTGCACTAACCTACTATTCTCTATTTTCGGACAAAAGGAACATTACCAGACGTGCTAAATTGACAGCATTATACTTTTTATGTAAAACACCAATTGCCACCTTCATATCAGGGGAGATAACCGCGTAATGATAACTGAAACAACTATTTATTCAATTTATTTACTTTTTGATGTGCAAAGATTATTATTTATGATAAGTCGATATAACAAGTTTTTCAGGTGACGATTTAGTTCTTCTAAAACATTAGTTACACAATTGTATACACTTATTTCTTTCCTGTAAATAACAGTTTATATCTACTGGATGGGATCCCACGTCTAACAGTTGATATCCAGATACATTTCACAAACATGTTATTTGTTCTTATATATATATATTCCACAGAATTCTGGATAAATAATTCTTCTTGTTTATTTGCAATGTCGCACCATTCTTTCGGATACCAGCCGGAACAATGACAGTATTTAATAATTAACCAGGTCAATTCTCTCCTTCGTGTCCGATCGATATGTAAAGTTAACATCGCCGATATACGCAGAGGACGTCAAATTTTTGATTATATAAATTCGTTCCCACGAAATAACAATTCGTTCCCTCAATTTAACAATTCGTTCCCACGAATTTAACAATTCGTTCCCACGAATTAACAATTCGTTTTATCGAATTAACAATTCGTTCCCTCAATTTAACAATTCGTTCCAACGAAATAAGAATTCGTTCCCACATGAACAAATTGTTATATCGTGAGAACGAATTGTTAATTCGAGGGAACGAATTGCTAACTTGAGGGAACGAATTGTCATTTCGTGGGAACGAATTGTTAATTGTGGGAACGAATTGTTATATCGTGGAAACGTGGGAACGAATTGTTATATCGTGGGAACTAATTGTTATATCGTGGGAACGAATTGTTATATCGTCGCAAGGAATTGTTAAATCGAGGGAACGAATTGTTAATTCGTGGGAACGAATTGATAAATTGAGGGAACGAATTGTTATTTCGTAGGAACGAATATGTAAAAAAATCCATGTCCTCTGCGGGGCTCCGTAGATACCATCCGGAACAATGACAATATTGAATAATTAACCAGGTAAATTCTCTCCTTCGTGTCCAATCAATATGTTAAGTTAATATCACCAATAATATGAAGTCAAATGCAATTGTTAAGTCTGAAATGCTAAGTCGGAACACTCGTATTGATATGACGACTATTGTAGACAGAGGATCGCCCAGGTACAGTTGGGTCAGCGTGTAAGTGCACACACGAACGAACACGACAGGTTGGTTCCAACCTGTCGTGTTCGTTCGTGTGTGCACTTACACGCTGACCCCAGGTACATGCGAAAGTACGGAGTTCCGCAGGGAACATGGATTCTGTTTTATGAATTCATTGTCACGAAATAACAAGTGTTATATCGTGGGAACGAATTGTCAATTCGAGGGAACGAATTGTTATTTCAGGGAGATGAATTTATATAAACTACTACAACGGAACCTCTCTAAACCGGACACCAAGAAAACACATGGCATCTTATTTTTGATGAGTTACTCGGTCATTTATCTCAGTTGATACTGACGATTGGTGATCGCATAGCACACAAGTACGGCTCAGAATGAACAAATGATTGATTTACAGTCAAATCTCTCTAAGCCGGACACCCTGGGGACCTCCCAGGGTGTCCGGTTTAGAAAGGTTTCATTGTAGCTTGTTTTCAAATCCCTGTAGTTTGCTATGTAACACGTATACAATGTACATTTACCAATAAATACATATTGTTTTAAACCAATTTTTATTTCGTGGGACCGAATTGTTAAATTGAGGGAACAAATTGTTATTTCGTGGGAACGTATTAATGAAAAAATCCATGTCCCCTGCGGGGCTCCGTAGAAAGGGCATATCAAGATTTTATGAAAACAATACTGTAAAACATCTAGAGCACAGTCGATGGCGCGCCATTGCAATATACCCACTTTCCCCAAAATGCTAAGTCGAAAAGGGGGAGATAATCCATGACCGGGGGTCGTATCAAAAATCACTTCGCTCATGTACACACCAAAAGGAAGGCACACAACAAGTTTCAAGTTCCTACATGCTACAGTTAAAAATTGTTACTTCTTACAAGGCAAATATGGGAACTTATAAGTCGAAAAGGGGGAGATAATCCATGATCGGGGTTCGAAAGAAAGTCGAAATTCACTTTGCACATGTACACACCATAAGGAAGGGACACACCAAGTTTCAAGTCCCTACCTATTACGGTTAAACAGTTCTGCTTCTTACAAGAAACGTGACGGACAGACATACGGACAATTTAGGTCCAATAGGGGAGACAATCCATGTCTCAATGTTCGGACTGTTAAGGCAAATTTGCAAAGGGACACCCGTGACGAAAACGATATAATCATTTTTCTACAAAAAGGGGTATAAATAGAGAATAGTAGGTTAGTGCCGTGAATGGGAAAACATATCTGGCAAGGCTCAGGAAACGGGATGGGCGAGGCTCTGCTGAACACATCCCGTTTCCGTGCCGCGCCAGATATTTTTTCCCATTCACGGCACTAACCTACTATTCTATTTATCCCGACAACACCTACAAATGGCTGTAAAATGCAAAAATTGTATTGACTGGATATCAAAAATGTTTCACGGCACCGTGTTTCACGGCACATACGCACAGTGCTGACGGGATAAACATAATACATATATTAAATCAACGCAAACGTATACTATATTTATTGTATACGCATCTAAACATATATAGATATTGATAACGTGATAATCAGCTTGAGTGTTTTTATAATGACCTCATTCGAAAAGTAATTATACATATTCTAGTACGTTATAAGTTTGAATACCTCAAAGAGCATGTATCAAATAAAATAGTTCCTACCTCGTCCGAATAGAATGCGTCACGAACAATTCAAGACATGTGGATTTCTGAAAGTAAGTCCTGAATATTCTTTATCATGTTTATCTAAATACATGTATTAAACTAGAGACTGTATTCCATATAAACACACGAGTGTCACCACATCTAGATTATAGCCAGTCAGCTTCCCCACCCAGTGCTCTTGTACTACACAAGTGGAACTGTAAAGAGGCGGTATTAAAATACCAATAGCCGACCATGTCCAATAGCCGATCGTGTCAGACTGGTTACTACATTGTTACCTGGATAATGTCGAACAATCCGAGAAGCCGTCTATCGATCGCGGAGCCAGGTTGTTACCGTCCTAGGACGGTGTCGCCATGGTGACGACACAACAACACATCCGTCATGGAATAACCGTGTTTGTGTAATGCATGTCGTCATTTCAGTCGATCGAAGCACTTAGTATATACATATTTTATTCATATTATGTTACATGATATGTAGATGATGTTAATCACGAGCAAAACTCGAGGTAATATGAATGGGATTCAGAAGAAAGCAACTTCAATGTGCATGATCACGTGGTTGCAACAACAACAACATCGCCCACTCCAAAGTAAGTATTAGTTGATATTTTCCTTAATATGCAACGGATTTTGATGAAATATGGCGCAGACTGCACAGACTTATGTCGTTTTTGCGAAGAATCGATTTCCGTGTCGGAGACACGGAAATCGATTCTTCGCAAAAACGACAGACGTTTGGGATAAAATACAGAGACCACCAAATGCAGCTTAACAAGACGCGTTTGATGCGCCATATTTCATCAAAATCCGTTACGTAATAAGGACGCTATACAAGAATACGTACTTTGAATCGGTACTTGTTGTTGTTTTTAGTACCACGTGATCATATACATGTACCTTGAACTTGCTTATGCGAATCTGTCTCCCGATGGGTGATCAGTCAATGTAACGGAGAGTCATCATCGATGGATCGAGTGAACCAGTCTATGGATAACTGGTCCACTCATTCGAATAACGATTACATCATGTGCATGTGTGAACTCAATCCAACTGTCGGCCTATGTTACGCCATAACCATGATAAATGTGTTTAGTCAAGTGGCGATAGATCATCAATATGATATGCACTTGTAGTTATATCAAATGACCCTTTCACCGGTTCGTAATAAGCAGTCTCATCAGGATCTTCACTATTTGCAGGCGTTTTCTGATTCTAGAACAGTACCCTTTTCAGGAAAATGGAATAGTGTGAAAATAACATGGGATTGTTCATTCCAGTTACTTAGGGGTGAAAGGGTTACTGGCCATGCGTCTACACAGGTAGGTAGTCAGTCATCAAAACACTTGAATGGGTCTGTAGAAGAAATGGACTATGTCCCGTGTGAACATTTTCTTGAATAAGGGTAAATATTGTATACAGTCGAACCTCCCCGAACGGCCACCTCTCTACAACAACATCCTCTCTATAACAGCCACTATTTTATATCCTAAATTGATGATTTCATCTGTATCTAACCCTTAGACTGCTGAGGAAGAAAATTGTCATCTGCTGTTGCTTTGCTTTCTTTCTCCATAAAACATGTTTTGACAGCATTTTAGAATCATTTCCATTGGAAATGATTCTAAAATTTGCCAAAATATGTTTTTGATGAGTTTTATCGAAGAAAATAAATAAACAGCGGACGACAACATTTAATTCAGCATTAACCTCCCGACAACAGCCACCTCTCTACAACAGCCATTTTTGAGTCTTCCCATGGGTGGCTGTTGTAGAGAGGTTGCACTGTATTAGTATAATTTATGAGTTTCTCATTGAAACACAATTGAACGGAAACCGTCTATATTGTTTTCCATATTGACGCCTTTTGAGATGATGTCGGTTAGTGCCGGAACTACATTTCACCTCTTAAAATAGTTCCTTGTAAATCATCACTAATTTGATTATTATATGTATATTATTTATATGTTTAGGCGCATACAAATTGTCGGTGATGTACGTATACAATACAATGGTTATTTAATATGTTTGTGGATATATGCCACTCGTTCCGCCGCGCAACGATATTGCGCTTCTAGAGCGCAATATCGTTGCGCAGCGGAACGGGTGGCATATATCCACATACAAATTAAACAAAAGTCGCGCAATATCGCACGCAGCGGAACTCGTGCATATCCACATACAGAACCAAATAACCGATAATAAATTGTTAAGTAGCTCATAGACTGGATCGTATGTTTTCTACAGACAGACTATATAAATATAAACTTAAGAAATGGAACTTATGGCACATGTCACCAGCATTCGGATCTCTATTAGTGTTACGGAGGTACATCTCTAAACCGGACACCAAGAACAATATACATGTATGTGATCTCATTTTGAAAGGTTTCTTAGTAATGCATCTCAGATAATAATGCATGTTCATTATTGCAAAAGACATAAGTATGTACCAGAAATGGTCATATGACCGTTTTACAGTGGATCATCTCGAAACCCGACACCCTGGGACCTCCCAGGTCATCAGGTTTAGAGAGGTTTCAATGTGGTAGCAGTGCCCAGTTAGCTGCCAGTTTCGTACAATGGCACCGGTGAAATTTATAAATATTAGACTTTCTGCTGATTAAAATTCACGTTTACTGTTTGATTAATTTGTTCTACTTGATTTATTTTAATTTAATCAGATTTTACATCGTATTAATTGATGTATACTCATTCCAGTGCCACGTGACCCGACCCCATTGGCATTGTTCAGAAATGGGCAAATACGAATTGAGGGTATGTTGTGAATAACATATTTTTCTGAGAGTTTCAAACAATAATTTATCCCGTCAACACAGTGCGTATGTGCCGTGAAACACGGTGCCGCGAAACATTTTTGATATCCTGTCAATACGACCTATTCACTGCGTATGAATATGTGCGATGGCTGGGGTTATATTTTTGCATTTTACAGCCATGTGTAGGTGTTGACGGGATAAATAGGATAGTAGGTTAGTGCCGTGAATGGAAAAAATATCTGGCGCGGCACGGAAACGGGATGTGCTCGGCAGAGCCTCGCCCATCCCGTTTCATGAGCCTTGCCAGATATTTTTTCCCATTCACGGCACTAACCTACTATTCTCTATTTATTCCCGAAAAAACGTTGGATGGGGATGTGTTTCCACCATGACATAGAGACTAACTATGCTAGTGTCTTTTGATATTAAGTTTATCAGGCAAGACTAGGAAACGCGTAGGAATTCCGAGGCTATCCTACCGTTTCCGAGCCGAGCCTGATAAACTTGATATCAAAATACACTAGCCTGGTATTCTATTTATCAGGTAATGTGTTATGCTTGAAAATGACCACACATGACGTCGTTATATATGGATAGAACGCGGACTTGTTTACGTTGCGTCATTACACTGACGTCATTCGGTAACGTCACGTGACGTCATCCGACCAATGGAACGTCAGTTTTCACTTCGTTGTAACCCGGATGTTTATATCACGTCAATGCCTGATACAACAATATGTTATCAGTTAGTCCGTATTCGGTCAATACATGGTAGGTTACCTGATTGCCTATGGGTGATGCTTGAGAACACTTTCAGTCTCTTGCTTGAGAACACTTTCAGTCTTTAGTTCTACAATTGACGTGGCACATCTGAAAGTGGAAATTTCACCTCAGAATTTGATCATTTTAAAGAGGCTGCACCGAGACATTTCACATTCCTGCATAGTAAGGAACACTAATAGAGCAGCATACGTGTGTTTATGTAAACGATTCTACTGTCTGTTCCGCGTCTTGCTGCCGACGAACTTTTGGCTATTAAACACATTAAATCTTAAAATATTTAAAAGTAAGTACTTGTTTATCAATAAGAAAAAAGTCACCCTCCCCAAAAAAATTATTTGATGAAATTCCATGAAATATTGATTTTATTGCGAAAAAATGATAATTTAACATGGGGAGTCAATATTCAAAATTTTGGAAATTGACTCCGAAACCTGGCGAGATAGCTTGAAAACGATGAAATTAAGAAAACAAGTTAGATTTTGAAAATCGGTCCACAATTAAAAAAAATATTTAAAACAAATTGTTTAGCCCCCATGTTAAATTCCCATAGGAAAATCATTTTTCGCCATAAAATCAATATTTGATGGAATTTCATCAAACAAATTTTTTAGCGGAGGATGTCTTTTTTGTTATTGATGAAAAGGTACGGAAGCATGGAGGGGACATGTGTGTTTTTTTATTTATCTAGTGGCCACGAGATAAATTTAAAAAAACACACCTAAAGATCTCGTGGCCACGACATAATTCAGGTGTGTGTTTTTTTTTATCTCGTGGCCACGACTTATTATGTCGTGGCCACGAGATAAATAAATAAAAACATACCTAAAGATCTCGTGGCCACGACATAATTCAGGTGTGTTTTTTTTATTTATCTCGTGGCCACGAGATAAATAAAAAAAAACACACCTAAAGATCTCGTGGCCACGACATAATTCAGGTGTGTTTTTTTTTATCTCGTGGCCACGACATAATAAGTCGTGGCCACGAGATAAATAAAAAAACACACATGTCCCCTCCATGCTTCCGTAAAAAGGTACTTACTTATAAATATTTTTTTAGATTTAATGTGTTTAATAGCCAAAAGTTCGTCGGCAGCAAAACGTGGAACAGACAGTAGTGTGTCTTGGTCACAAATGTCGAACACATTTTACTGTCTGCCAACTTATTTGGAATATTGCATTAAATGCAGACTGTCCGAGGGCTCATATATTCACATATAAATTAAACAAAAGTATATGCTCATTCCAGGGCCCTCTGACCTGTTCCCATTGATCAGAAATGGGCAAATACGAATTGAGGGTATGTTGTGACAAAAACTGATCAAAACGACAGATTTTTCTGGGAGTTTCAAACAAGAATTTATTTCAGATAAAACTCATGGATGGGAACTGGTTTGCACCATGATAGTACATTTGCCTCTGGATGATGATTGAGAACACATACAACATTCAATCTGTAGTTCCGCAAGTAGCGTGGCACGGCATGGTTTTAAAGTGAATATTTTACCTCAGAATTGGATGATTTTAAAGAGGCTGCACCAAGATATTTCACATTCCTGCATAGGTAAGGAGCACTAATAGAGCAGCATATTTGTGTTTATGTAAACGCTTCTAGTGTGTCTAGGTCACAAATGTCGAACGCATATTGCTGTCTGCCCACTTATTTGGAATATTGCATTAAATACATATTGTCCGAGGGCGTGGAATGGATACTTTTAAATTAACTGGTCACTGCACTCTTAAGGCAAAACATGATTTCCTGAATTAGCCATTTCTGTCATTTGTTACATTTCAATGTTGACGTAAACATTTATCGACATTGAAAATACAATTTCAGGACAGCTGACATGTGTCTGATGAATGTTTTGAGCCATTTTAGCAGGGAAGCCTCTCAAGCTGAAAATACAACAACTAAATGGTGAAATTCTGATGTTTGATATCTTGATGATTTTCTGGACGGATTTGACTGTGTTGCACAACGATTAGCCTGGAAAGTGTAGTTGAAGGACATTTCTCTGAATTTGTGTTAAATGTAGATCTAATTAATAACAGAAATGTCTATTTTTGTGTAGATTGACCGCCTTAGTCCGCACAGTTAGGACCGCATCTTTCACTGAAGGTCTCTAATTTAACCGACTCGGCTGTATGTGTCATTTATTCCATTTAAGCTGCTGCTAGCCTGTACCTGGATTGTAGCCACCTGGCAAGAATAACCAGACCAGTAGAAGAAAAAGAAATAGCATCTCGGTTAGTGTATTTTCACATTGGGCTGAAACTAGTTGGCCCGCGGTGTCGTAAACAGTGACCTGTATGCCTGCACACTTGTTTCAGAGTTACTTTTTCCATTTGTCTGACCAGCTACCCTCCCTATTAGACTCTGAAAGCCTTGAATGACATTGCCCTGCTGTGATCCACCTTAAACCATTGTCTCTCAGGTGACCTTCATTCGACCTTGACCTACATTTTCTGCTTGTTTGACAAATCATTTTACGTATTTCGGTCCGTTTCGCACCAAATACAGCCATTAAGCCGACCATGCTTGTGCTACTTCATCAATTTGTGGTACTCATATGAAGCCAATGTACATGCGACCTTGAACTGACATTGACCTACTTTCTATGCTCTATTTACTCCTTCCCTTTACATTAAATGTGCACTCTGTGAATGTGGCCTTGTCACAGCAGTGGGTGTGAAATGGTAGAGCTCTGCTATTGTCTGATAGCTATTATTTTACAGTTGTTAAGTTTATTGACGAGCAATAAGCACCAAGTACTGTGCTACTATTTGTATCATTTATCTCTTAGTAGGGTCTTGAACCTACTGAGGGCCCTTGGAAGAACTTGTATGTCAGTGACATTATAAAAATGTTCAAATCTGCCGATAATTTCTCGAAAATATGCACAGTTTTTACTGGTTCAAGGTCACATACATATCTTGCTAATACATGTGAAGCAGATGTAGTGCTTGCTAGGCAGTGTAATGAAGTGCTCGTATAGATTGCGCCTCCTTACATAGCAACACATCAGCAGTAACACTGTTGTAGCAAAATGCTGTTTCGACCCAAATTTGACCACTTTCCGAAGCTGTACCACCACCCTTAACATTAATTTGTGACAGACACTTCTACAGCATATACATTTAATATTAGGTTTATTCTGTTTGGAATTGACCACCCTACTAGCAAATGACAGAACATGTGTAGTGACAAAAGAGGTCTGCATGCTTAAGGTAGCAGTGACCAGTTAGCCGCCAGTTTCGTATAATGGCACCGGTGAAATTTATAAATATTACACTTTCTGCTTTTGTTTAATTATTATTTTGTAGTTGATTTTGTATTTTATTCAGATGTTACATCGTATTAATTGATGAATGCTCATTCCAGGGCCATCTGACCTGTTCCCATTGCTCAGAATTGGACAAATACGAATTGAGGGTATGTTGTGACAAAAACTGATCAAAACAACAGATTTTTCTTGGAGTTTCAAACAAGAATTTATTTCAGATAAAACTCATGGATGGGAACTGGTTTGCACCATGATAGTACATTTGCCTCTGGATGATGATTGAGAACACATACAACATTCAATCTGTAGTTCCGCAAGTAGCGTGGCACGACATGGTTTTAAAGTGAATATTTTACCTCAGAATTGGATGATTTTAAAGAGGCTGCACCAAGATATTTCACATTCCTGCATAGGTAAGGAGCACTAATAGAGCAGCATATTTGTGTTTATGTAAAAGCTTCTAGTGTGTCTAGGTCACAAATGTCGAACGCATATTGCTGTCTGCCCACTTATTTGGAATATTGCATTAAATACATGCTGTCCGAGGGCGTGAAATGGATACTTTTAAATTAACTGGTCACTGCCCCCTTACTGGTACTGTAAGGCCAATAACCGTGACCAATATACAAACGATCGCAGTAAGAGTTGTCTCTCTTTAGTCTGTTTTAAGGAAGGTCTACCATGGATATAATGGCTTGTGACTTGAGAACTCGGTCGTGTGGGTTTTGCGACCAGTGGATAACCAGATCAGTAGCCTATTTCACCAACATGGCAAAGTATACTTATCTAGCAAAGTATACGTTGAGGGAGTAATCATTTATTTTTCCCGAAATGCATTATGTCATATAGAACTAACAACTGCATTTATTTGATGATTAAAAGTATGCATAATTATTATCCTGAATTTATTACATTATCACAGCCAAATAGGCTGTGATAATGTAATAAATTCAGCACAATAAACAATAATAAATGTATCCCAAAATTGAAAATTTCTCCCTCAAAGTATACTTTGCTAGAAAAGCATACTTTGCAATGTTGGTGAAATCGGCTACAGACCGTGCCGAAATCAGAGTTGGTATAACATTGGTCTAAATATAGTTGTAAAATGCACACTGTACTACTACTGTCTGTTTAAAGAAACCTGCCATTATTCTATAAACAATGCTAAAAACAAAATTTTTGAAATAATAATTAACCTTCTTTTTATTTTGTGAAATTTGGTCCAATATTAATAAAATTTAATATCACCTCAAAAAAACCCATTGTTTTTTCATTGTTTATAGGCAGTACAATTTGGGCAGGTTTCGTGAAAACAAACAGTAAATGTTTTAGCTTGTCTGTCAAATACCAATCGGCCTGCGTCAAATGCTACAAGAGGTGAAACTAACCGGTAGCATTATTTTTTATACGCACTAAAATAACTCAAATGTATATACGGAGCCCCGCACGGGACATGGATTTTTTTATTAATTCGTTCCCACGGAATAACAATTCGTTCCCTCAATTTAACAGATCGTTCCCTCGAATTAACGATTCGTTCCCACGATATAACAATTCGTTCCTTGGAATTAACAATTCGTTCCCACGAAATGACAATTCGTTCCCTCAATTTAACAATCCGTTCCCTCGAATTAACAATTCGTTCCCACGATATAACAATTCTTTCCCACGAATTAACAATTCGTTCCCGTGGGAACGAATTGTTATTTCGTGGGAAGGAGGTAACGAATCGTTAATTCGTGGGTTCGGATTGTTAAATTCAGGGAATTAATTGTTATTTCGTGGGAACGATTAACAAAAAAAGCATCTAGGTCCCCTGCGGGACTCCGTACAAATGACATCTCAATGCACGAAGAAGAACAGAGTCAGAAATAGTTCACACATATATTCAATAATAATCAAAAATCTATTATCTTTGAAACAAATGATAACTTTGAATGTGGGTCAGTCCTTATGCTTCTTCATCTTCGCCTCCGCTGGGAGTAGGTACGAAGAGGGGAAATGACCCAACCGTGCCACCATACACATACTAAGAGTATAATGAACACAGAAGACATATAATCTAGATGACACCTACAATAGTCGAAGACAATAGATATGCCAGGTATTCAGAAATAGCGTCAATGACCTCAGACCCATTTGTACGGCAGCTTAAAAGCGACATACGCAATTATTTTTCCCACGACATAGCATCTCGTTCCCTGGAAATAGCATCTCGTTCCCTCGAGATAGCATCTCGCTACCACTACATAGAACTCGTTCCCACGAGATAGTATCTCGTTACCACGAGTTAGATAAGTCGTTCCCACGACACAGCATATCGTTCGAACGACATAAGCAACAAATAGAATAGCAGATATTACTCCACCATGTTGAATGACAATGGTGGTACCTTTTGATTGGCTGACTATGTCGTGGGAACGCGATAGCTAACTCGTGGTGATCCTATCTCGAGGGGAACGAGATGCTATCTCGAGGTAACGAGATGCTATGTCGTAGGAACGAGATGCTATCTCGAGGGAACGAGATGCTATGTCGAGGTAACGAGATGCTATGTCGTGGGAACGAGATGGAAAACAAAATTTCGGATGCCGTACATTTCACTAACCTTCGTAAGTTCGTAAGTGCAAAACTAAAATTGCCCGGCCCACTCCCCTTTCAGGATTCCAGATTTATTTTTGCAATTGAGATTTTGAGATTTTTGCGATCTGTTAACAAAATTAACAAGCTATCAAATTAACGGTAACTCTTGCAATCTACTCCCGTACCGTCCGTAGCCTACGGACGGTACGTGAGTAGATTGCTGGAGTTACCATTCGCAACTAATCAAGGTTCAGATTTTATATAGAGCCCATTCACAATGTGCATTGTTACATGGTTTCCGTTGTTTGCACACATGTGCACACATGTGCAAACATATAGCGCGTGCTGTTTGCATATGGCTTTAGGCAATGCTCATTCCGGGGCCGCGCGTAGACCAAGTGCCTTCATGACGTCACTACGTGGAATGCATTCATGACGTCACTACTTCATGACGTTCATGACGTTCATGACGCGGCCCCGGAATATGAATACCGAAAATTATCTACTTGAATGAGACGATTTATAAAAGTACTGAAAATACTGAATATAATGCTCAAATTGCATCAGTTTTTTGTTGGACATGTAACAATAACGTTTGATCATGTCCAGCCGTGTGCAAACGTTTGCACACGGCTGGACATGATCAAAACTTATATAATCACATCAGCATAATGCCCCCCCCCCTTCTTCGGCGAAATCCTGGATCCGCCACTGCCCTTACATGTAGGTGTAAAATGGTAGCATCAGAGAACCACATTAAAGGCACATGTCCACTCAGTAGGCACAACATTTTCTTTATAGGAATTAAATAAATGTATAATTGTGTCACTATTCCACCGGTTCTAAACATTACGAGTGCCCGCTATACAGACATAATCATTTAGTAATATTTATTTTACTGATAGTCACTCGCGGTGGTATCAGGCTATTTTCATATGCAAATAAGGCATTATATAATTATGCGTCACCTGAAACAAATTATATTTTCGACAGATTATAAAGTATGATCATTGCACATCAACAAATAAATACAGAGAGTAAATAGTAATGTCCGTTAACATTTTAAGGAAACATGGTTATCGCCCCTGATATCAGTGTGGAAATTAACGTCTGATACAAAATGTATAATAATGCCAATCTATACGTGGGGTAATGGTGAATGAATGTCTATTTTGGCAGAAAATGTCTCGGATGATGTATCTGATATAAAAAACAGTCTGTGCCTACTGAGTGGGCATGTACCTTTAATGTATGAAGTAAGTTCATTGACATCTTCGTACGAACATTTTTGTCGTATGAAGTTTGGTGAAACGGGCCCCTGATGCTATTATGTACACCACCGCCTGCGCTAATCTTGCCAATATATGTCAATTTCTTTTTTTAAAAAATAAGTGGATATTACATGCATCCTGATTGACTGAGCCTGAGCTGTGCTACAGGCACAGTCAATCAGACTGCTTGCTTGCCAATTGATATTTCCAATAGATGTTCAGAAACGTTGACATCTGGGCAGGATTAACGCAGGCGATGGTGTAGTAATCTTCTTAAATATTATAATGTGGCTGTAACTTGCTTATGTGTTTTGAGACCAGTGTATTTCCAGATCCGCCTGTGTATTTGCACTGTTTGCCATTCTATCAGTGAAACACGCGGAGGCTTAAAATGGTCACAAATACAATAAGCCAATATCTCCAGTCACACCCTAATAATTATAGGTTATTTGATTTGTATGTGGATATATGCACGAGTTCCCCTAGAAAAAAAATTGCTGCCCTGCTCCATACCTCTCGCGAGGGTAGCAATTTAACCCCATATCTTTAATGTAACACGTGGAAGTCTTAGAGTGATTTTTTCAACCGGTTATCTGGCGTGTTTGATATGTTAGCGATATCAAACTGTCAAAGATGTATCAATAAAGTATTAAGAAAGAACATACACATGCAGCAATTGGTTTTATCCCGTCAACACAGTGCGTATGTGCCGTGAAACACGGTGCCGTGAAACTTTTTTGATATCCGGTCAATACGACCTACTCACTGCGTATCAATATGTGCGGTTGCTGGGATTATTTCTTTGCATTTTACAGCCATTTGTATATGTGTTGACGGGATAAATAGAATAAATAGAATAGTAGGTTAGTGCCGTGAATGGAAAAAAATATATGGCGCAGCACGGAAACGGGATGTGCTCGGCAGAGCCTCGCCCATCCCGTTTCCTGAGCCTTGCCAGATATGTTTTTCCATTCACGGCACTAACCTACTATTCTCTATATTTTACCGTGTCAATGTGTTTATCTGACATTTACATGTATATCTTGTAAATTTGACAGCTTCATTTCGTTATGTTGCATGTTGTACAACAACACATTTTTTGAATGGGTCAAATTGTAGCCGTATATAACATATCGGAGGCGAATTATTGTAGCTACAGTTCCGCTTGGGTTGCGTTGCACGGCGTAACGAGTGGTATATATCCACATACAAATGATCTTTTTATTATATATGTATATCACTCACAATGTATATTCGCTTCACAAAATGGGTGTGTGAAGTTGGCTCTGACATCGAACATTTCGAGCAGGGTTGTTTTGAATATCGAGCCAGCTCTGAGATCGATATTCGACTACAATATTGCAAATGCAGTGCGAATTTCGAGCTGGGGTGTTTTGAATATCGAGCCAGCTCTCAGATCGAAATTCGAGAAGATTGGACATGCGTATTTGAATTTCGAGCTGGGTTGTTTTGAATATCGAGCCAGCTCTGAGATCGATATTCGACTACAATATTGCAAATGCTGTGCGAATTTCGAGCTGGGTGGTTTTGAATATCGAGCCAGCTCTGAGATCGAAATTCGAGAAGATTGGACATGCGTATTTGAATTTCGAGCTGGGATGTTTTGAATATCGAGCCAGCTTTCAGATCGATATTCGCGCAGATTTGAGATGTGTATTTGAATTTCGAGCTAGGTTGTTTTGAATATCGAGCCAGCTCTGAGATCGATATTCGCGCAGATTGTGATGTGCATTTGAATTTCGAGCTGGGAGTTTTGAATATCGAGCCAGCTCTGAGATCGATATTCGCGCAGATTGGAGATGTGCATTTGCATTTCGAGCTGGGAAGTTTTGAATTTCGAGCCAGCTCTGAGATCGATATTCGAGCAGATTGGAGATGTGTATTGCAATTTCAAGCTGGCTTGTTTTGAATATCGAGCCAGCTCTGAGATCAATATTCGCGCGGATTGAAGATATGTATTTGAATTTCGTGCTGGGATGTTTTGAATATCGAGTCAGCACTTAATATTCGCGCGGATTGGAGATATGTGTTTGAATTTCGAGCTGGGATGTTTTGAATATCTAGCCAGATCTGAGATCGATATTCGAGAAGATTGGACATGCGTATTTGAATTTCGAGCTGGGATATTTTGAATATCGAGCCAGCTCTGAGATCGATATTCGATTACAATATTGCAAATGCAGTGTGAATTTCGAGCAGGGGGGTTTTGAATATCGAGCCAGCTCTGAGATCGATATTCGAGAAGATTGGACATGAGTATTTGAATTTCGAGCTGGGTATGTTTTGGATATCGAGCCAGCTCTGAGATCGATATTCGACTACAATGTTGCAAATGCAGTTCGAATTTCGAGCTGGGGGTTTTTGAATATCGAGCCAGCTCTGAGATCGATATTCAAGAAGATTGGAGATGTCTATTTGAATTTCGAGCTGTCTTGTTTTGAATATCGAGCCAGCTCTGAGATCGATATTCGCGCAGATTGAGATGTGCATTTGAATTTCGAGCCGGGTGTTTTGAATATCGAGCCAGCTCTGAGATCGATATTCGCGCAGATTGGAGATGTGTATTTGAATTTCGAGCTGGGACGTTTTGAATATCGAGCCAGCTTTCATATCGATATTCGCGCAGATTTGAGATGTGTATTTGAATTTGGAGCTAGGTTGTTTTGAATATCGAGCAAGCTCTGAGATCGATATTCGCGCAGATTGAGATGTGCATTTGAAATTCGAGCTAGGTTGTTTTGAATATCGAGCCAGCTCTGAGATCGATATTCGCGCAGATTGTGATGTGCATTTGAATTTCCAGCTGGGAGGTTTGAATATCGAGCCAGCTCTGAGATCGATATTCGCGCAGATAGGAGATGTGCATTTGCATTTCGAGCTGGGAAGTTTTGAATATCGAGCCAGCTCTGAGATCGATATTCGAGCAGATTGGAGATGTGTTGCAATTTCGAGCTGGGATGTTTTGAATATCGAGCCAGCTCTGAGATCGATATTCGACTACCATATTGAAAATGCAGTGCGAATTTAGAGCTGGGGTTTTTGAATATCGAGCCAGCTCTGAGATCGATATTCGAGAAGATTGGACATGCGTACATATTTGAATTTCGAGCTGGGTTGTTTTGAATATCGAGCAAGCTATGAGATCGATATTCGCGCCGATTGAGAAGTGCATTTGAATTCGAGCTGGGTTGTTTTGAATATCGAGCCAGCTCTGAGATCGATATTCGAGCAGATTGGAGATGTGTATTTGAATTTCCAGCTGGGATGTTTTGAATATCGAGCCAGCTCTGAGATCGATATTCGCGCAGATTGAGATGTGCATTTGAATTTCGAGCTGGGTTGTTTTGAATATCGAGCCAGCTCTGAGATCGACATTCGCGCCGATTGAGATGTGCATTTGAATTTGGAGCTGGGTTGTTTTGAATGTCGAGCCAGCTCTGAGATCGATATTTGAAAAGATTGGACATGCGTATTTGAAATACGAGCTGGTTTTTTTTTGAATATCGAGCCAGCTCTGAGATCGATATTCGACTACAATAGTGCAAATGCAGTGCGAATTTCGAGCTGGGGGATTTTGTATATCGAGCCAGCTCTGAGATCGATATTCGACTACAAGATGTTAAATGCAATGTGAATATCGAGCTGGGGTGTTTTGAATATCGAGCCAGCTCCGAGACCGATATTCCAGCATATTGGACATACGTATTTGAATTTCGAGCTTGGATGTTTTGAATATCGAGCCAGCTCTGAGATCGATATTCGCGCAGATTGAGATGTGCATTTTAATTTCGAGCTGGGTTGTTTTGATTATCGAGCCAGCTCTGAGATCGATATTCGAGCTGATTGGACATACATGTACGTATTTGAATATCGAGCTGGGTTGTTTTGAATATCGAGCCAGCTCAGAGATCGATATTCGACTACAATGTAGCAAATGCAGTGCGAATTTCGAGCTGGGGTGTTTTGAATATCGAGCCAGCTCTGAGATCGATATTCGCGCAGATTGAGATGTGCATTTGAATTTCGAGCTGGGTTTTTGGAATATCGAGCCAGCTCTGAGATCGATATTCGCGCAGATTGAGATGTGCATTTGAATTTCGAGCTGGGTTGTTTTGAATATCGAGCCGGCTCTGAGATCGATATTCGCGCAGATTGAGATGTGCATTTGAATTACGAGCTGGGTTGTTTTGAATATCGAGCCAGCTCTGAGATCGATATTCGCGCCGATTGAGATGTGCATTTGAATTTCGAGCGGGTTGTTTGAATATCGAGCTAGCTCTGAGATCGATATTCGCGCCGATTGAGATGTGAATTTGAATTTTGCGCTGGATTGTTTTGAATATCGAGCCAGCTCTGAGATCGACATTCGCGCCGATTGAGATGTGCATTTGAATTTGGAGCTGGGTTGTTTTGAATGTCGAGCCAGCTCTGAGATCGATATTCGAAAAGATTGGACATGCGTATTTGAAATACGAGCTGGGTTTTTTTTGAATTTCGAGCCAGCTCTGAGATCGATATTCGACTACAATAGTGCAAATGCAGTGCGAATTTCGAGCTGGGGGATTTTGTATATCGAGCCAGCTCTGAGATTGAAATTCGAGAAGAATGGACATGCGTATTTGAATTTCGAGCTGGGATGTTTTGAATATCGAGCCAGCTCTGAGATCGATATTCGACTACAATATTGCCAATGCAGTCGAATTTCGAGCTGGGGATTTTTGAATATCGAGCCAGCTCTGAGATCGATATTCGACTACAAGATGGTAAATGCAATGCGAATATCGAGCTGGGGTGTTTTGAATATCGAGCCAGCTCCGAGACCGATATTCCAGCATATTGGACATACGTATTTGAATTTCGAGCTGGGATGTTTTGAATATCGAGCCAGCTCTGAGATCGATATTCGCGCAGATTGAGATGTGCATTTTAATTTCGAGCTGGGTTGTTTTGATTATCGAGCCAGCTCTGAGATCGATATTCGAGCTGATTGGACATACATGTACGTATTTGAATATCGAGCTGGGTTGTTTTGAATATCGAGCCAGCTCAGAGATCGATATTCGACTACAATATAGCAAATGCAGTGCGAATTTCGAGCTGGGGTGTTTTGAATATCGAGCCAGCTCTGAGATCGATATTCGCGCAGATTGAGATGTGCATTTGAATTTCGAGCTGGGTTTTTTGAATATCGAGCCAGCTCTGAGATCGATATTCGCGCAGATTGAGATGTGCATTTGAATTTCGAGCTGGGTTGTTTTGAATATCGAGGCAGCTCTGAGATCGACATTCGCGCAGATTGAGATGTGTATTTGAATTTCGAGCTTGGTTGTTTTGAATATCGAGCCAGCTCTGAGATCGATATTCGCGCAGATTGTGATGCGAATTTGAATTTTGAGCTGGATTGTTTTGAATATCGAGCCAGCTCCGAGATCGATATTCGCGCAGATTGAGATGTGCATATGAATTTCGAGCTGGGTTGTTTTGAATATCGAGCCAGCTCTGGGATCGATATTGGAGCAGATTGGACATACGTATTTGATTTTCGAGCTGGATTGTTTTGAATATCAAGCCAGCTCTGATATCGATATTCGACTACAATATTGCGAATGCAGTGCGAATTTCGAGCTGGGGTGTTTTGAATATCGAGCCAGCTCTGAGATCGATATTCGAGCAGATTGGACATGCGTTTTTGAATTTCGAGCTGGTTTGTTTTGAATATCGAGCCAGCTCTGAGATCGATATTCCAGCAGATTGGAGATGTCTATTTGAATTTCGGGCTGTGTTGTTTTGAATATCGAGCCAGCTCTGCGATAGATATTCGTGCAGATTGAGATGCGAATTTGAATTTCGAGCTGGGTTGTTTTGAATATCGAGCCAGCTCTGTGATCGATATTCGCGCAGATTTAGATGTGCATTTGAATTTCGAGCTGGGTTGTTTTGAATATCGAGCCAGCTCTGAGATCGATATTGAGATATGTATTTGAATTTCGAGCTATTGATATTTGAATATCGAGCCAGCTCTGAGATCTATATTGTAGATATGTATTTGAATTTCGAGCTATGGATATTTGAATATCGAGCCAGCTCTGAGATCGATATTCGTACTGATTGGAGATGTGTATTTGAATTTCAAGCTGGAATGTTTTGAATATCGAGCCAGTTCTAAGATCGGTATTCGAGCAGATTTGAGATGTGTATTTGAATTTCAATCGAGGATGTTTTGAATATCGAGCCAGCTCTGACATCGATATTCTAGCAGATTGTGGATGTGTATTTGAATTTTGAGCTCGGTTGTTTTGAATATCGAGCTAGCTCTGAGCTAGATATTGTAAATATGTATTTGAACTTCGAGCTATGAATTTGGAATTTCGAGCCGGGTTGTTTGGAATATCGAGCAAGCTCTGAGATCGATATTCGAGCAGATTTTAGATGTGTATTTGAATTTTAAGCTCGGTTGTTTTGAATATCGAGCTAGCTCTGACCTCGATATTGTAGATATGTATTAGAATTTCGAGCTATGAATATGTAGTTTCGAGCCGGGTTGTTTGGAATATCGAGCAAGCTCTGAGATCGATATTGTAGATATATATGTATTTGAATTCCAAGCTTCGAGCTATGGATATTTGAATATCGAGCCGGCTCTGTGATCGATATTGTAGATATATATGTATTTGAATTTCGAGCTGTCTATATTTCAATATGTTTCCAGCTCGGACATCTATATTCGAGCTGTTTGGAGATGTGTATTTAAATTTGTAGCTGGGTTGTACAAGATTGCAAATGCAATGCGAATTTCGAGCTATGGTGTTTTGAATATGGAGCCAGACGTGACATCGAAATTGTATATATGTATTTGCATTTCTGTCTGCTTTTGTTTTTAATATGAAGCCACCTCTGACATCGATTTTCAAGCGGAATTGATATGTGCATTTGCATTTCGAGCTTGTGTGTTTTGAATCCGAGCCAGCTCTGATATCGATATTCGAGCAAATTGTAGATATGCATTTGCATTTAAATATGGAGGTTGACATTCAAGTAGATTTGACATGCTTAGAAGCTCCAGCAGGTGTGTTACGAATATCAAGCCAGCTCTTCTGATACATATGTTGGACTACACGATTATGGCTGTGAATTTCGATAGGAATACGTGCGCATGTTCATGAAACGTCACTGTAGTGTACATCACAACCCAGCCGTTTCTCGGATGCATAAAACACAAAACTATCGTATAGTTAATGGTGGAGTTAACTCCCTATTTTATATAGATTATTTCCTGCAACATAACACATGTTATACCGAATGTAATATTTTCCGGAAAATGTGTGTAGGTGTACTAAAACGCTATGTGATGAAACATGCTTCCTTGCTCTTGTGAATAAATATCAATTTCCACTGTTACATCAGTGAAAAGCAGACTTTGTTGTAGTGGATTGTTTTCATTATTCATGGCAGTTAGCTTACTGAATAATCGTTGCAAGGGACACTACTTGCTATTGATAATGTAGCAATTATATCTTTAGAAAATACATGTGTAATAATTGTTATGACAATATTTTCACAAATTAAATTACCGAACGACCCAAATTCCCACAAAGTACGCTAGATGTAATTAGTATGTAGTTTGATAATTGAATAGCCAAAGTACACGTAATCTCCGTCTCACTTAATAATTTAAGTGGAGAAATTGTATAACATATAAAGTAATAATTTCCAAAGTACTATAAACTAGAACACAACAATGCAGTTTGCAAATTGCATGTAGGCATTTTCGAAATGTTTAATTTCTTGGTTATGTATACAGATATTCTAATTGTTTCGTCAGTAAAGAACTGACACCCAAAGAGATTTGCAACTTTCTCATATTCCTTTTCTGCTGACTATGTGTAGCTCATCGCATTCAATGTTTATCTTTGGGTTGGATACATCAACATATGTCACTTTTTCGGAAATGTAAGCGTTGAACAACCTAAAATCCACTTTTAAAGGCGTTTTAAAAGCTTTAATCATAAATGTGCATATGCAAGTTAGTTTACCTTGACTTTACCATGAATCCGCCTATCTAGAATACAAAATGAAAAATGGATGGTGAAAAAGATGCATTAAATTTTCAAGACACACTTAATTAAAACTGCAGAACAGATACTGTTTCAGACGGAGGCACGGGCGGAAGTCAAAGTGTCTATTTGTTACGACCAAACTTGTGTATGTAGTCAACTTTATAATTGAATAGGCATGATCCTTTGAAATGTGGTAGATATGAATATATTTGGTTCCTGGATGCATGCCCCCTTGATGTGTCAAAAAGCTACTTATGTTAAAAATGACGGTATTCGTGTAGACGATAATGTTACATTCACCCAAGAAAATTGATGTAAGCTATATATTGCAGAGATTGAGTAAGATGATTCGGTGCCCCGATTGTCTGTTGTGGGTATTGGATGCCCGGTCAGCTGGACCAGTGTCTCGGTACTTGTACTGATTGATGACCGTACGGTCTTGTCTTTTCCGGGCACGCAGGTTTTCCTACACATGAAAAACATGCCGCGGCTACCCGGCAGACTCTTTGTCAGCATGAATGAAAATTAAGCGCATGAAAAACAAATATAGAACAGCAACCAAATGCTGGTCGTTTGTACATCGCAAACCCCGTTGTTTCTTGGGTATTTTAGACAAGGTATAAGTCAACTGGGGTATGTGTGGAAACAATGCTATCGCAGTCTTTGTGGCTGTAGAGGTATTCAGACGAAAATAAGCGGCTGAAAATCAGTCATACAACAACAACAACACGCGCAAGTTAGAATTAGTGGAGTTTCCAAGAAGTCGCGCCTATATCTATCTTTCGTTACCGGAGCATCATGGCAGGTTTATTGTCACCAGAAGAACAGAAGATAGCCATCTCCAAGAATGGAAGAGTATCATTCACTTGAGGTAAAATACATGACAAAAGTGGTGGGGCTTTTTAAAAGCATTGCTGCACCAGTGGTGCATCCAGGATGTTTCACTGGGTGGGGGGGGGGGGTGGGAGGCAGTCGAAATTAGACTGACTAAGTGTCAGTACATAATGCTCATGTGACAATGTACATTGTGGCAATGTCTTTTGAATGAGCTCACTATAATAACTGGACCTTGATCTGACATAGTTGCGAGCAGTAACTGTTGCAATATAATAGTTGCGACGGTAACTCTTGCAGCTCATGTAGCTAGAGCTACGATTCCACTCATAGGTTTCCTCTACAGAATAGAGAATCAGATCTGATTCGCACTTTAGCAGTTAATTGTGAAAGATATTCTATATTTTTTAACTCAAATGAGTGTTAATATTATGAAAATAACATATGCAAGTATACACAAATTTACATATGTAGATGACCTGATATAGTAAATTTAAGCTAGTATCAACAAGTGACTCGGCCAGTGGCAGCCAAATTAAACATGTACAAGTTCAGATTGTGTCAATTTTCTGGAAATGCAAAATGTCATTTTCTAAACCTTGTACAATGGTCAAATTTGTTTCAAATTTATTAGTTTGCATTACTTCTACATGTATAATACTACCGGTAATGTTGTATTCAGATGGAAAATATATAAAAATTATGTCACAAATAACTGCTAAAGTGCGAATCTGGTGTGATTTGCTATTCTGCAGAGGAAGCCTGTGAGTAGTTTACTAGTTGCGAACAGTAACTTTTGCAATCTACTCCCGTACCGTCCGTAGCCAGAGTTACTACGGTTCCACTCGTAGGCTTCCTCTGCAGAATAGCAAATCAGATCTGATTCACATTTCAGCAGCTAATTGTGAAAGATTTTCTATATGTTTTAATTGAAATGAGTGTCAACATTATGAAAATAACATATTCCAGTAATTATTAAATAAATTTACATATGTAGATGACATGTTAAAGTAAATTTAGGCTAGCATCAACAAGTGACTCAGTCAGTGGCAGTCAAATTCAACATGTGAAAGTTAAATGGGGTCCATTTGCTGGAAAGGCAAAATTATAATTTTCTAAACATTCTACAATGGTAAAATTTGTTTCAGAATTATTAGTTTGTATTAATGTACTTTTACAATACTTTTCAGAATTATTAGTTTGTATTACTTTTATAATACTAATATTTCCCCCCTCCCTGTATCCGCCACTGTACACATTCAGGTTGCCGGCCGATAGCTTGAATAAGGCACAGTTTTGATGCCAGAGTGGCACGATTTACCCAAATCTTACCTGAATTAACCCAAATCTTTATGTAATTATTATATTTGTTAACAAATAAAGCTGTATGCATGTACACCATAATAATTATAAATACGATGCTTTGATTGTACTTACATAATAAAGAAATATAGAATAATTCTATGTTTCTGCATAATATTAGTTGCGAACCTAGTTGCGAACAGTAACTCTTGTAATCTACTCCCGTACCGTGCTTAGCCTGAGTTATGAATCCACTGATAGGATTCCTCTGTAAAATAGCGAATCAGATCTGATTCGCACTATAGCAGTTAATTATGAAAGATTTTCTATATATTTGAACTGAAATGAGTGTCAACATTATGAAAATACGATATTCCAGCCATTATGTATGTAATTGTATGTAGAATATCTGATAGTGATAACGTAAATTTAAGCTAGAATCAACAATTGACTGTCAAGTTGCAGCCAAATTCAACATTAACAATTTAAAATAGGGTCTATTGTCTGGAAAGGCAAAATGTAATTTTCTAAACTTTCTACAATTGTAAAATTTGTTTCATTATTAATTACTAGTTTTTATTAATACTAATATTGTTTTCAGATGGGAAATATATAAAGTACAATGTATATCACAATTAACTGCTAAAGTACGAATCAGATCTGATTCGCTATTCTGCAGAGGAAGCCTATGAGTGGAATCGTAACTCTGGATTACGGACGGTACACGAGTAGATTTCAATAGTTACTGTTCGCAACTAATGAGAACCGTAACTTGCATTACTTCACACATGCATAGACCACGACCCAAAGGTGTGTCGCGCACAATAATAATAACTCTTGTCTCACTAATTTTCAGTTATCTCCCCATATTTTTTTTTTTTTCGAGGGTATCCGTGAGCACCTGCTCACTTGCTCCATTGTGACAAATGCAGTACCCACTAAGCTGAAGGTCAATATCATTGTATTTTCAGTACCAGCATGGGGAAGAAACATAACGCAAAATCTGGCAGCAGCTAAAAAGAGAATCCGGCTCTAGAAAGATTACAGAAAACTATAGAAGAAAGAGAACAGACAAGAAATCAAAATCATTTAACAAGAGTGCACATAACTGTCCTTCCAGAACCGAAACCATATATATACATGTACATGTGTTCGCTAATGCAGAAGTAGAAAAGCAACTGAATGACACACATGACTTGGCAGATGACAATGACATTATGTTTGTAAAACATGGATATGCCTCCATGGCATACTGGACTCTTAACTTGAGATTGAGTGTCAACAAAAGAAAACCTTAAATTTACATAAATTTCAAAGTCATTTGAGAAAGTCTTACACACTTTTTGACTTAAGAAAATTGCTAGTATTTCAACACCATTCTGAAGGTCACATAGGTCAAGGTCATGTCATTGGTGGTGTGCTTGCGTCACACATGTTCAGGTGAATGAAGTGTCCAAATATTAAAGCAATACTTACAAACTGTTTGACGTAAGAAAATGGCTAAGTGTTTCAGCATCATTTCGAAAGTCACAAAGGTCAATATCATGCTATTGGTGGTGCGAGTACATCACACATATTCAAGTGAATGAACTGTCCAAATATTAAAGCAATCCTTCAAGTAATATGATAGATATTGCATGATGGAGAAACTCTTATAAACTTTTCGACGTAACAAAGGTACTAAGTGTTTCAGCACCATTTCGAAGGTCACAAGGTCATGCCATTTGTCATTGGTGGTGCGAGTGCATCACACATGTTCAGGTGAATGAACTGTCCAAATATTAAAGCAATCCTTTTTGTATTATTGAAGATATTACATGATGGAGAAACTTTTCAACTTTTCCACATAAATATACAAGTACGGACGGACATAACCTCGACAGCAACGCAATATGCCCCCTTACTATCGCATAACTAATATGTATATACATTATTTTGAAGATTGAAAGGTTATATACAGTGTATGTCTAGGGATGGTGCTCTGTTTTTCTACGACTCGCATCCGACTGCTCTATGTCACCTTGTTTGTAAGGAAAACATGTTAAAGTTTTTTGTTTTGTTTATTCCATAGCTTATGAACCACTTCATCGATTTTGATCATATGTGGCCACAATGTATATCTAGGGATGGTGTTTTGTTTTCATACGACCCACGTCCGACAGCCCAAGGTCAAGGTCATTGATGACTTTTGTGTTGTTGTTTTTATTATTATTATCACGGCTGCCATCGAAGGGCTTAGCTTCATAATAACGGTACCCTTGTTTCTATTTAGAAGCCCATGTTTACTGATGTAACTCATTGTGCAGATAGTTACAGTTACGTTTATCTTTGTATGTCTACACATGTACCTGCACCAGAGACCAGCTAAATTGAATGTTAGACATAAAAAAAAGAAATATGTTCATGACCATAAGCAACTACTCATTAGCTTTTCTACGTTTTTGTTATGCCCTACCACAATAATGGAGGGGCATTTAATGTTACCCTTGTCTGTTAATCTGTTGTTAATTATTGTAACTAGTAAAATGTTTAAACGATAATATATATTGACTTGATTACTCATAGTGGGTATACAGCTGCCTTGTCACTTGTAGAAGTGTAAGGTGCTTTTCAAGTTTGATTCAACCCTGCTGACATGCACATCTCCCCTTTTGGCGTATATCGATCTCAGAGCTGGCTCGATATTCAAAACAACCCAGCTCGAAATTCAAATGCATATCTCAATCTGCGTGAATATCGATCTCAGAGCTGGCTCGATATTCAAAACAACCAAGCTCGAAATTCAAATGCACATCTCAATCAGCGCGAATATCTATCTCAGAGCTGGCTGGCTCGATATTCAAAACATCCCAGCTCGAAATTCAAATACACATCCAATCTGCGCGAATATCGATCTTCGAGTTGGCTCGATATTCAAAACATCCCAGTTGGAAATTAAAATACACATCTCCAATCTGCGCGAATATCGATCTCAGAGCTGGTTCGATATTCAAAACAACCCAGCTCGAAATTAAAATGCACATCTCAATCTGCGTCAATATCGATCTCAGGGCTGGCTCGATATTCAAAACAATCCAGCTCGAAATTCAAATGCACATCTCAATCTGCGTCAATATCGATCTCAGAGCTGGCACGATATTCAAAACATCCCAGCTCGAAATTCAAATGCACATCTCAATCTGCGTCAATATCGATCTCAGAGCTGGCTCGATATTCAAAACAACCCAGCTCGAAATTCAAATAGATATCTCCAAACTGCGCGAATATCGATCTCAGAGCTGGCTCGATATTCAAAACATCCCAGCTCGAAATTCAAATAAACATCTCCAATCTGCGCGAATATCGATCTCAGAGCTGGCTCGATATTCAAAACAACCCAGCTCGAAATTCAAATAGATATCTCCAATCTGCGCGAATATCGATCTCAGAGCTGGCTCGATATTCAAAACAACCCAGCTCGAAATTCAAATACACATCTCCAATCTGCTCGAATATCGATCTCAGAGCTGGCTCGATATTCAAAAAAACCAAGCTCGGAATTCAAATAGATATCTCCAATCTGCGCGAATATCGATCTCAGAGCTGGCTCGATATTCGAAACATCCCAGCTCGAAATTCAAATAAACATCTTCAGTATGCGCGAATATCGATCTCAGAGCTGGCTCGATATTCAAAACAATCCAGCTCGTAAATCGAATGCACATCTCAATCTGTGCGAATATCGATCTCAGAGCTGGCGTGAATATCGATCTCAGAGCTGGCTCGATATTCGAAACAACCTAGCTCGAAATTCAAATGCACATCTCAATCGGCTTCAATATCGATCTCAGAGCTGGCTCGATATTCAAAACAATCCAGCTCGAAATTCAAACGCACATCTCAATCTGTCCGAATATCGATCTCAGAGCTGGCACGATATTCAAAACATCCCAGCTCGAAATTCAAATGCACATCTCAATCTGCGCGATTATCGATCTCAGAGCTGGCTCGATATTCAATACAACCCAGCTCGAAATTCAAACAGATATCTCCAAACTGCGCGAATATCGATCTCAGAGCTGGCTCGATATTCAAAACAACCCAGCTCGAAATTCAAATGCACATCTCCAATCTGCGTGAATATCGATCTCAGAGCTGGCTCGATATTCAAAACAACCCAGCTCAAAATTCAAATACGTATGTCCAATATGCTCGAATATCGATCTCGGAGCTGGCTCGATATTCAAAAGACCCCAGCTCGATTTTCGCATTGCATTTACCATCTTGTAGTCGAATATCGATCACAGAGCTAGCTCGATAATCAAAACAGCCCAGCTCGAAATTCAAATGCACATCTCAATCTGCGCGAATATCGATCTCGGAGCTGGCTCGATATTCAAAACAACCCAGCTCGAAATTCAAATTGACATCTCCAATCTGCGCGAATATCGATATCAGAGCTGGCTCGATATTTAAAACATCCCAGCTCGAAATTCAAATACACATCTCCAATCTGCGCGAATATCGATCTCAGAGCTGGCTCGATATTCAAAACATCCCAGCTCGAAATTCAAATACACATCTCCAATCTGCGCGAATATCGATCTCAGAGCTGGCTCGATATTCAAAACAATCCAGCTCGAAATTCAAATGCACATCTCAATCTGTGCCAATATCGATCTCAGAGCTGGAACGATATTCAAAACATCCCAGCTCGAAATTCAAACGCACATCTCAATCTGCGCGAATATCGATCTCAGAGCTGGCTCGATATTCAAAACAACCGAGCTCGGAATTCAAATAGATATCTCCAATCTGCGCGAATATCGATCTCAGAGCTGGCTCGATATTCGAAACATCCCAGCTCGAAATTCAAATAAACATCTTCAGTATGCGCGAATATCGATCTCAGAGCTGGCTCGATATTCAAAACAACCCAGCTCGAAATTCAAATAGATATCTCCAATCTGTGCGAATATCGATCTCAGAGCTGGCTCGATATTCAAAACAATCCAGCTCGACATTCAAATGCACATCTCAATCTGTGCCAATATCGATCTCAGAGCTGGCACGATATTCAAAACATCCCAGGTCGAAATTCAAAGGCACATCTCAATCTGCGCGAATATCGATCTCCCCCCCCCCCCCCCCCCCCCCCCCCCAGCGCTTGGCCTCGGATATTCAAAACAACCGAGCTCGGAATTCAAATAGATATCTCCAATCTGTGCGAATATCGATCTCAGAGCTGGCTCGATATTCGAAACATCCCAGCTCGAAATTCAAATAAACATCTTCAGTATGCGCGAATATCGATCTCAGAGCTGGCTCGATATTCAAAACAATCCAGCTCGTAAATCGAATGCACATCTCAATCTGTGCGAATATCGATCTCAGAGCTGGCGTGAATATCGATCTCAGAGCTGGCTCGATATTCGAAACAACCTAGCTCGAAATTCAAATGCACAATCTCAATCGGCTTCAATATCGATCTCAGAGCTGGCTCGATATTCAAAACAATCCAGCTCGAAATTCAAACGCACATCTCAATCTGTCCGAATATCGATCTCAGAGCTGGCACGATATTCAAAACATCCCAGCTCGAAATTCAAATGCACATCTCAATCTGCGCGATTATCGATCTCAGAGCTGGCTCGATATTCAATACAACCCAGCTCGAAATTCAAACAGATATCTCCAAACTGCGCGAATATCGATCTCAGAGCTGGCTCGATATTCAAAACAACCCAGCTCGAAATTCAAATGCACATCTCCAATCTGCGTGAATATCGATCTCAGAGCTGGCTCGTATCACAAAGCTCAAAATTCAATCGTATCCAATAGCTCGAAAATATCGATCTCGGAGCTGCTCGATATTCAAAAGACCCCAGCTCCGATTTTCGCATTGCATTTACCTTCTTGAAGTCGATATCGATCTCAGAGCTGGCTCGATATTCAAAACAACCCAGCTCAAAATTCAAATAGTATCCAATATGCTGAATATCGATCTCGGAGCTGGCTCGATATTCAAAAGACCCCAGCTCGATTTTCGCATTGCATTTACCATCTTGTAGTCGAATATCGATCTCAGAGCTGGCTCGATAATCAAAACAGCCCAGCTCGAAATTCAAATGCACATCTCAATCTGCGCGAATATCGATCTCGGAGCTGGCTCGATATTCAAAACAACCCAGCTCGAAATTCAAATTGACATCTCCAATCTGCGCGAATACCGATATCAGAGCTGGCTCGATATTTAAAACATCCCAGCTCGAAATTCAAATACACATCTCCAATCTGCGCGAATATCGATCTCAGAGCTGGCTCGATATTCAAAACATCCCAGCTCGAAATTCAAATACACATCTCCAATCTGCGCGAATATCGATCTCAGAGCTGGCTCGATATTCAAAACAATCCAGCTCGAAATTCAAATGCACATCTCAATCTGTGCCAATATCGATCTCAGAGCTGGAACGATATTCAAAACATCCCAGCTCGAAATTCAAACGCACATCTCAATCTGCGCGAATATCGATCTCAGAGCTGGCTCGATATTCAAAACAACCGAGCTCGGAATTCAAATAGATATCTCCAATCTGTGCGAATATCGATCTCAGAGCTGGCTCGATATTCGAAACATCCCAGCTCGAAATTCAAAATAAACATCTTCAGTATGCGCGAATATCGATCTCAGAGCTGGCTCGATATTCAAAACAACCCAGCTCGAAATTCAAATAGATATCTCCAATCTGTGCGAATATCGATCTCAGAGCTGGCTCGATATTCAAAACAATCCAGCTCGACATTCAAATGCACATCTCAATCTGTGCCAATCGATCGATCTCAGAGCTGGCACGATATTCAAAACATCCCAGGTCGAAATTCAAAGGCACATCTCAATCTGCGCGAATATCGATCTCAGAGCTGGCTCGATATTCAAAACAACCGAACTCGGAATTCAAATAGATATCTCCAATCTGTGCGAATATCGATCTCAGAGCTGGCTCGATATTCGAAACATCCCAGCTCGAAATTCAAATAAACATCTTCAGTATGCGCGAATATCGATCTCAGAGCTGGCTCGATATTCAAAACAATCCAGCTCGTAAATCGAATGCACATCTCAATCTGTGCGAATATCGATCTGAGAGCTGGCACGATATTCAAACATCCCATCTCGAAATTCAAATGCACATCTCAATCTGCGCGAATATCAATCTCAGAGCTGGCTCGATATTCAAAACAACCCAGCTCGAAATTCAAATAGATATCTCCAATCTGCGCGAATATCGATCTCAGAGCTGGCTCGATATTCAAAACAACCCAGCTCGAAATTCAAATACACATCTCCAATCTGCTCCAATATCGATCTCAGAGCTGGCTCGATATTCAAAACAACCCAGCTCGAAATTCAAATTCGCATCTTAATTTGGACGAATATCGATCTCAGAGCTGGCTCGATATTCAAAACAACCCAGCTCGAAATTCAAATAGACATCTCCAATCTGCGCGAATATCGATCTCAGAGCTGGCTCGATATTCAAAACATCCCAGCTCGAAATTCAAATACACATCTCCAATCAGCGCGAATATCGATCTGAGAGTTGGCTCGATATTCAAAACAACCCAGCTCGAAATTCAAATGCACATCTCAATATGCGCGAATATCGATCTCAGGGCTGGCTCGATATAACAACCCAGCTCGAAAGTCAAATAAACATCTCCAATACGCTCGAATATCGATCTCAGAGCTGGCTCGATATTCAAAACAACCCAGCTCGAAATTCAAATGCACATCTCAATCGTCGCGAATATCGATCTCAGAGCTGGCTCGATATTCAAAACAATCCAGCTCGAAATTCAAATGCACATCTCAATCGGCGCAAATATCTATCTCAGAGCTAGCTCGATATTCAAACAAACCAACTCGAAATTCAAATGCACATCTCAATCTGCGCGAATATCGATCTCAGAGCCGGCTCGATATTCAAAACAACCCCGCTCGAAATTCTAATACACATCTCCAATCTGCGCGAATATCAGTCTCAGAGCTGGCTCGATATTCAAAACCCCCAGCTCGAAATTCAAATGCACATCTCAATCTGCACGAATATCGATCTCAGAGCTGGCTTGATATTCAAAACAAGCCAGCTCGAAATTCAAATGCACATCTCAATCTGCGCGAATATCGTTCTCAGAGCGGGCTCAAAATTCAAAACATCCCAGCTCGAAATTCAAATGCACATCTCAATCTGCGCGAATATCGATCTCAGAGCTGCCTCTATATTCAAAACATTCCAGCACGAAATTCAAATACACATCTCCAATCTGCTCGAATATCTATCTCAGAGCTGGCTCGATGTTCAAAACAACCCAGCTCGAAATTCAAATGCACATCTCAATCGGCGCGAATATCGATCTCATAGTTGGCTCGACATTCAAAACAACCCAGCTCGAAATTCAAATACACATCTCCAATCTGTGCGAATATCGATCTCAGAACTGGCTCGATATTCAAAACAAACCAGCTCGAAATGCAAATACGCATGTCCAATCTTCTTGAATATCGATCTCAGAGCTGGCTCGATATTAAAAAAAAAACCAGCTCGAAATTCGCACTGCAGTTGCAATATTGTAGTCGAATATCGATTTCAGAGCTGACTCGATATCCAAAACATCCTAGCTCGAAATTCAAATGCACATGTCAATCGGCGCAAATATCGATCTCAGAGCTGGCTCGATATTCAAAACAACCCAGCTCGAAATTGAAATGCTCATCTCCAATCTGCTCGAATAGCGATCTCAGAGCTGGCTCGATATTCAAAACAACCCAGCTCGAAATTCAAATGCACAGCTCAATCGGCGCAAATATCGATCTCAGAGCTGGCTCGATATTCAAAACAACCCAGCTCGTAATTCAAATGCACATGTCAATCTGCGCGAATATCGATCTCAGAGCTGGCTCGATATTCAAAACAAACCAGTTCGAAATTCAAATGCACATCTGAAGCTGCGCCAATATCGATCTCAGAGATGGCTCGATATTCAGAACAACCCAGCTCGAAATTCAAATACACATCTCCAATCTGCACGAATATCGATCTCAGAGCTGGCTCGATATTCAAAACGTCCCAGCTCGAAATTCAAATGCACATCTCCAATCTGCGCGAATGTCGATCTCAGAGCTGGCTCGATATTCAAAACCCCCAGCTCGAAATTCAAATGCACATCTCAATCTGCGCGAATATCGATCTCAGAGCGGGCTCTATATTCAAAACATCCCAGCTCGAAATTCAAATGCACATCTCAATCTGCGCGAATATCGATCTCAGAGCTGGCTCGATATTCAAAACATCCCAGCACGAAATTCAAATACACATCTCCAATCTGCTCGAATATCGATCTCAGAGCTGGCTCGATATTCAAAACAACCCAGCTCGAAATTCAAATGCAAATCTCAATCGGCGCGAATATCGATCTCATAGTTGGCTCGACATTGAAAACAACCTAGCTCGAAATTCAAATACACATCTCCAATCTGTGCGAATATCGATCTCAGAGCTGGCTCGATATTCAAAACAAACCAGCTCGAAATTCAAATACGCGTGTCCAATCTTCTCGAATATCGATCTCAGAGCTGGCTCCATATTCAAAAAAATCCCAGCTCGAAATTCGCACTGCAGTTGCAATATTGTAGTCGAATATCGATCTCAGAGCTTGCTCGATGTCCAAAACATCCCAGCTCGAAATTGAAATGCTCATCTCCAATCTGCTCGAATAGCGATCTCAGAGCCGGCTCGATATTCAAAACCCCCAGCTCGAAATTCAAATGCACATCACAATCTGCGCGAATATCGATCTCAGAGCTGGCTCGATATTCAAAAAAAGCCAGCTCGAAATTCAAATTGACATCTCCAATCTTCTTGAATATCGATCTCGAGCTGGCTCGATATTCAAAAGCCCCCAGCTCGAAATTCGCACTGCATTTGCAATATTGTAGTCGAATATCGATCTCAGAGCTTGCTCGATATCCAAAACATACCCAGCTCGAAATTCAAATACTCATGTCCAATCTTCTCGAATTTCGATCTCAGAGCAGGCTCGATTTTCAAAACCCCCCAGCTCGAAATTCACACTGCATTTGCAATATTGTAGTCGAATATCGATCTCAGAGCTGGCTCGATATTCAAAACATCCCAGCTCGAAATTGAAATACACATCTCCAATCTGCTCGAATATCGATCTGAGAGCTGGCTCGATATTCAAAACAACCCAGCTCGAAATTCAAATGCACATCTCAATCTGCGCGAATATCGATCTCAGAGCTGGCTCGATATTCAAAACAATCCAGCTCGAAATTCAATTGCACATCTCAATCGGCGCGAATATCGATCACAGAGCTGGCTCGATATTCAAAACGTCCCAGCTCGAAATTCAAACGCACATCTCCAATCTGCGCGAATATCGATCTCAGAGCTGGCTCGATATTCAAAACTCCCAGCTCGAAATTCAAATGCATATCACAATCTGCGCGAATATCGATCTCAGAGCTGGCTCGATATTCAAAACAGGCCAGCTCGAAATTCAAATAGACATCTCCAATCTTCTTGAATATCGATCTCAGAGCTGGCTCGATATTCTAAAACCCCCAGCTCGAAATTCGCACTGCATTTTCAATATTGTAGTCGAATATCGATCTCAGAGCTGGCTCGATATCCAGTACATACCCTGCTCGAAATTCAAATACTCATGTCCAATCTTCTCGAATTTCGATCTCAGAGCTGGCTCGATATTCAAAACACCCCAGCTCGAAATTCACACTGCATTTGCAATATTGTAGTCGAATATCGATCTCAGAGATGGCTCGATATTCAAAACATTCCAGCTCGAAATTCAAATACGCATGTCCAATCTTCTCGAATTTCGATCTCAGAGCTGGCTCGATATTCAAAAAACCCCAGCTCGAAATTCGCACTGCATTTGCAATATTGTAGTCGAATATCGATTTCAGAGCTGGCTCGATATTCAAAACATCCCAGGTCGAAATTCACATACGCATGTCCAATCTTCTCGAATTTCGATCTGAGAGCTGGCTCGATATTCAAAACATCCCAGCTCGAAATTCAAATACGCATGTCCAATCTTCTCGAATATCGATCTCAGAGCTGGCTCGATGTTCAAAACACCCCATCTCGAAATTCAAATACGTATGTCCAATCTGCTCGAATATCGATCTCAGAGCTGGCCCGATATTCAAAACACCCCAGCTCGAAATTCGCACTGCATTTACCATCTTGTAGTCGAATATCGATCTCAGAGCTGGCTCGATATTCAAAACAACCCAGCTCGAAATTAGTTCCGGTAAATATCGACCTAGCAGCTTTGGATTCAACTCGATATTCCTCGTCCAGTATTCCCGCGACTTTTCCAAGTTTATATCCCCGATAAATTCCACAAAAAAGGCCATTCATTCCTTATAATTCCAGCATTTGAAATAAATTCATCAAGAAAATGTGTTTATTTTCCGTTTTCTTCAGAATTATATTAACTGCGCCTCACGGTTACGGAAAGTAGTTCGGCATGGGAGTTTACTGGGATATACATTCTGGACAGAGACTTGCTACTAGCCAATCAAATGTTAGGGAATTGTGTAAATATTGTTGTGCTGGAATTATTAATAAGTATGCGTGTATGTACGGAGCCCCGCATGGGGACGTACTGCTTCTTTTTTATTAATTTGTTCCCACGAAATAGCAATTCGTGGGAACGAATTAACAATTAGTTCCCTCAATTTAATAATTCTTTCCCTCGAAATAACAATTAGTTCCCTCGAATTAACAATTAACAATTCGTGGGAACCGTTAAACTGAGCGAACGAATTGTTATTTCGTGTGAACGAATTGTTAAATTGAGGGAACGAATTGTTATTTCGTGCGAGCGAAATGTTAATTCGTGGGAATTAATTGTTATATCGTGGGAACAAATTGTTAATTCGAGGGAACGAATTGTTAAATTGAGTGAACGAATTGGTATTTTGTGGGAACGAATTAATAAAAAAAAAATCATGTCCCCTGCTGGGCTCCGTATGTATTAAAACCTATCGAAACGAACATTTCACACGCTAATTGATGTTTTCGCAGGAATATATCACAATCTCGATATGTTTTTCATCTTTGACGTCACTTCCGGGATCCCATCGAGAAACTCGTGCAGTGTTTGCGTGTATTCCTCCGCGTGTTGTTGCAGGTGCGCGGCGTGTTTGGACACTTTCCAAGTCTTTATCGCCACCTTACACGACATCATTTCCCGCCATTTTACCGCCATCTTGTTTATTACCTGTGTATCCGCAACAGGGTCATTTTGAGCTAGAAGGAACAGGGTTGGAACTCGAAGCGGATGGCGGATGAAATTCCCGTAGCCTCTGTTGAATAAATCGAACGTGGGCTTGTCGGAAGTACGCAGATAAACATACATACCCACGTAGAAGATAATAGTTAGCATGTATTGAATAATAACGTTTTGGGATACACCCATCGCGATGCCTAACGCGCCTATCCAAATATCCAAAGCAGAGGGACTATCAAATACCGCACCACGAACCCGTTGTAGAGCTGGTACAAAACCACCCGCGTTAATCTTGCCCAGATGTCAACGTTTCTGAACATCTATTGGCAATCACAACTCGCAATCAAGTAGTGTAATTGGCTGAGCCTGAGATGTAGCACCGCTCAGGTGAGTCTAGCTGTTCGGTTTATTCGCACAGCTCAGGCTCATACAATCAAACTGCGTGATTTCTTGCTTAGATAATCTCAGATATACGTATGACTTTTACTATTTCATCTGTCTTTTATATTATCTGTATCCTTATAGCTGACACCCGGCCATTATAAAATAAGGTCACTATAACAGCCATTCTGTCCTGGCATTTCGTGTGGTTATTGTGACCATATTTTATAATGGCCGGGCCTCAGCTATAAGGATACAGATCATATAAAAGAAAGATGAAATCGTAAAAGTCATCCGCATATAGCTGAGATTATCTAAGCTAGAAATCAAGCAGTTTGATTGTATGAGTCTGAGCTGTGCTACAGCTCAGGCTCAGCCAATCACACTGTTTGATTGCGAGTAAACCGAGCAGCTTGACTCACCGAGTCTGAACGGTGTTACATCTCACTTGATTGCAAGCACGATATTCAAGTATTTTGAAATATAAGAAAATACAAATATAGGGCAAGATTAACGCCGGCGGTGTTGTATACCGTGAGTTGACTTTGCCACGCAAAGCATCATCATGAAGAGACAAGTTCCAGCGGAGATGGAATGAAAGAGCAGGTGTCGGTAACTGGATGCGTTCGATTCAAGGTACTCCGGCAACGTCCGAGCGAGTCTCACTATATTCTTCGGTCGTGTTCCAGATAACCATGCTAACACAGCAGGCACGTACAGCACGTTATATCCGCGTCCGTGGTAAATATCGCAATACTTGTTGACCACTTTCGGTGACGCTTTGTAAGCTCCGAGGAAAATTACGAGTGTGCTAGAATTCGCCGGCAACCCATTGTCGACTAACTCCCGTAACTGAATGTGTATACCGTCTAGATCGACGATACTCGTCCGTATGTTCTGTGGGTTCCGCAATGCTTTCCTCAACATGGTTTTCCGAGATTGTAATTTTATCCCGTCAACACAGTGCGTATGTGCCGTGAAACACGGTGCCGTGAAACATTTTTGATATCCATTCAATACTATTTTTGCAGTTTACAGCCATTTGTAGATGTTGACGGGATAAATAGAATAGTAGGTTAGTGCCGTGAATGGGAAAACATATCTGGCGCGGCACGGAAACGGGATGTGCTCGGCAGAGCCTCGCCCATCCCGTTTCCTGAGCCTTGCCAGATATTTTTTCCCATTCACGGCACTAACCTACTATTCTCTATAACACAAATTCACACACATACAACGTGAACTGAACAACACTGCTGGTCCCGGCCTTCGCGCGCGTTTCAATTACTGAATTAGCGAGACTGGCCCCAGGTAAATAATCCACTTCCGTTGGTTGAAAAGATGGCGAGTGTCCTACATTCTAGATATTTAATATCGGAATAAAATTGGGTATGATATAAAGAGTCTTTTCTCATTCATACCACAAAGTGCCGGTGGATATAACTAGCCGTATATGTTTTCATGGGCGTCAGCAGCATTTTTGAAAAGGGGTTCGATTTTCAGCTGTGAAGCAAGGAAATCTGTAAGGGGTCCAGATAGGCCGCTGAACACCAACAAACACAATAAACAATGTGTAAGGGCTCCAGTTGTTGCTCTCGACCCCTTACATATTTCGGTTGCTTCACAGTCCCAGAGAGATTTTGTACAAGCCAAATGCTGCATTTGGGTATGTTTTTACAAAAAATACTTCCTGGGCAAATATTTTTTTTGTGGATCCATTGGAGACACGTATTACGTTTGGCGCCGATTGACTGTATTTTGATTGTATGGCATTTATATACTATATTATCTGCTCATGCATGCACTACTGAACATAGCATTCGCGGACCTAAATGGCTCCAAAAAGGGGGGTTCTTACGAACCCATCGAAGCTCCTCTGACAACGCTCTTGATCTGCGTAAACCACGTTTAGCAGTTCAGCATAATTGTTGACTAGCGTTCCGTATAGCCATTTCATTAATGAGGTCAGCATATTTTTTAACACGGTGGGGTAGATAGATAGATAGATAGATATTCTTTATTTATAGAGGGTGACTCGGTTGGTCGGAACCAATCTTCCCCGAGGCCCTCTTAAGAAGTGCATATACATGTACATACATAAATATACAATACATATTGAAATGATTACATGTTGTATGCATACGTGAATTTAACATGAAGAAATAATAATGATGAGCCATAACGAAAAGTGGTACATGTGTCCCGACAGTCCCATATCATACTGCGCATCGACGCAGCTTGAACTGGGTTTAACACGTTTATTTCTCAGTGATAGTTTCAGTTTTTGCTATAAGACGCTAAAATTCGTTCTCGTGCGCCTGATATAGGGTTACACGGTCGCTAAGCTCCACAAGACCAATTGTATCATGGCAAATCAAACACGCGGTCATTGTAAACTGTATACCATACATCGTAATTTCGTGATTAGTGACGCTGGCGGGGGGCACAATTAACAAGTTTATATTAATTGATAATACCGCTACTTCAGCCGCTATCGACCCTTCATCCAGTTAAGACAATTACGGGAAAATGTATTTAACGACGTGGAACGTCTTATGTCAATTGGAATACTATTCCAGATTAGCGCGCCTGAGTATGAAAAGCTGTTTTTAAAGAGATTACTTTTAGGTTTGGGAACTTCGTAATTCATATCTGTTTCAGACCTTAATACCATACTCGTATTTTGTAAGTGATTAGTGCGCATTTCAAATAATTCACATAAATATTGGGGGGCCATTTTATTAGTTATTTTGTACATAGTTTTCGCTTTTTGGAGAAATACGCTTTCGTCAAAGGTCAAAATGTTGAGTAATTCTAATGAGTTTTGCAAATCAATATATTCGTTTCCCAGAATGATTTTACATGCTCGCCGTTGAAGTTTGGTTATTATGTACATATTTCGATTTGACGATTTTCCCCATACTATATTGCAATATGTGAAATGTGGCTGAATATAGGCCTTATAGAATAATATTCGATGCTCAGTAGATAAATAAGGTCTGATTTGATATAATAGCCAGAGATATGATGAAATCTTTTTTGAGATACCGTTAAATTGGTCATTCCACTGGAGATTTTCATCTACATGTATACCCAAAATTTTATTACCGGTAGTGATATCGAGGCTTACATTGTCATATTTGAGTTCAATCATTTTGTCTCGCACACATGTTCGTTTTTGTGAACTTGTTATTAACATGATTTTGGTTTTTCCTTTATTAAGCATCATGCCGTTAGCCTCACACCATAATTCTAAACTGTCAAGTGCTTGTTGTAAACGGTGTTTTAAGTCCCCTACAGTTGATTGCATGTCATAAATTGTTGTATCATCTGCATACAGATCGGTTCCTGTTACGTGTTGACGGAGAATAAGTGGCAAATCATTTATAAACAAAAGAAAAAGTGTCGGTCCAAGAATTGACCCCTGGGGTACTCCACAGTTGATAGGTAGAGATTCAGATGTTTCTCCATTTACAGAAACAAGTTGTTGCCTTTGTTCCAGGTATGATTTGAACCAACCCAGGCTTACGTTACTGCACTTGTATAGTCTAAGTTTATCCAGGAGAATTTTGTGATCAACAAGATCGAAGGCTTTACGAAAGTCGACTAAAATACACCCTACTAATTTACCCGATTTATTGCTTGTAGAAAGTTTTCAAGAAGAACAATTAACGCTGATTCTGTCGAGTGACCTGTACGAAATCCACTCTGTGTTTGATGCAATAGTTTAAACGTTGTTAAATATTCCATAAAATGTTTCTGAACCCATTTTTCAATTAATTTTGAAAGCGTCGGCAAAATTGATATCGGACGATAATTATTCACTTCGTCTTTTGCACCGCTTTTGTACAGAGGATGTACTTGTGCTTGTTTCCATGCACTGGGGAAGATCGAACTAGTGAAACTCACATTTACTACATATGTAATACTTTTCGAGATAGCGGTGGCAGATAATTTTAACAATCGTGGCCCTATTAAATCTAGTCCAGTAGATTTTGATATATCTAATGATGTTAAATACCTTTTTACGAATATTTCATTAATCAAAGGAATGTTAAAATTATAATTTTGCGGTGTATGTTCGTTTACGAAATTTTTAATATGATCAAAATTTGATTCTGGAATGGGACCTTTAAGATTAGATGCTATAGTGGAAAAATATTCGTTAAAAATATTCGCCATATGTGTATTTTCTGTGCATAGCTGACCAGTTAGACTGTTTATACCTAATAACTGTTCCGATTTACCATCATGTTTTGATGCACCAAATTCTTTGAATAATTTCCAGATAGTACGAGGGTCATCCTTGCCTTCTTCAATTTTAGATTTATACGAATCCGTTTTAGATTTTTCTATTAAAGCTGATACTTTATTTCGTAATAATTTGTATTGTTCATAATTACCGTTAATTTTACACTTATTTCTATCTTTTATGCAATCTAAAATTTCGGATGATAGCCAATCAGGTTGTATTTTAGTTTTAATCCTGTGTATCCGCAAAGGAGCGTGAGTGTTAACCACGTTAACAAACAGTGTCGTCCATGCGTCAAGAATGTCATCAATATGATTAAAATAATGTACAGTTTCCCATTCAACGGCGTTTAAATCATTTACAAATGCTATTTCATCAAAATGCTTAAATGATCTATACTTGATTTCATGATGCGCGTGTTTTCTAGGTATGTAATTTAGCTTCCGATTACAGAAAATTGCACGGTGGTCACTGATATTTAATTCTTTAACACTAATTTGCGAAATATGTTCTTCATGGGTTACGTAGATGTGATCAATTAACGTGCGTGAGATATCTGTTACACGAGTAGCCTCACTAATTAACTGGCTAAGGCCCAACGCGTGAATGTAATTTGACCATTCTCTATTAGTGGTATCGCATAACAAGTTTTTATTTACATCTCCTAATAAAATTATTTCCTTTCCTACGTTCATTGTATTGTCCATTAATTGTTCAAACCTGTCAGTCCATTCTACTTTGGAGTGCGGGGGTCTGTATAAACATCCTACTAAAAATGACTTGCTTTTTTCGGGAGTAATTTCCAGCCAGATACATGATATATTAAACATTTCTAAGTCATCCCTACGCTTTACAATTACACCATTACGAACATAGACCATTAACCCCCCACCTGCATAGTCAATATTGTCTTTACGAAACGGAGTTTGAAATCCGTCTATCTTAAATAAACCTGTAGTTTTGTGATATTTCAGTTTAGTCTCACTTAAGCCGAAAATATGCAGATTTTCATTTTCGTTTGATTTTAACATATATTTCAATTCTTCAAATTTGCTAAGATTCCGCGCACATATACCCTGTATATTTAAATAACCAATGTTAAACCCTTTCTTGCTTAAATTTAGATTAACTACATTTGTGGATTCATTTTCCTTGTTGTTTTGCATATACGATGGCGAGCGTAATGTATTTGTAGAAACATTATCACATATATTGTTACCGCATGTTTTGACATGTCGCGTAATTTCACAAACGTTCATATGCTGTGCTGAATTACCACCTGATTGACAATCATTGGTAATTGTAGCCGTGTCTAATTCATTTAGTTCGATATTGTCCAGGGCAGTGTAGCCTATATATACTTTATTGCAGGTGCACCTAATTTCATTACACACGGAGCACATTTCATGTAATTGAGCAAATCTATTATGTAATGTTATGTGTCCGCCTGCATTCCACGACATGGCATTAATGCCTAAATGCTACCTATTTGGACAGTCTGCAATTTTGTGACCAGCTAAACGACAATAGTAACACAAGCCGGCCCTCACATTGTTCCCATGTCCATTTTGTCGTGAACCACGGTTCGTGTTGTTTCGACTAACGTCTCGGTGATCACGAGTTCCTCTGGCTCGTCTGTCGTCAGACCCTCGTTGGTGGCGCACGAAAACACATGTTTCGTAGTCTGTAACCACGGCGATGTGGTTGTGTATTGCGTGCAGCAAACGCTTTATCCCGGGAAGTGTCAGATGGATTCGGTCGCGGTTGAAATATCGTTGTAGCAGCATTTCATTCTTATCATAAAAGAATCCGTTGGTGTCTGCAATACACTGCACATCCTTGTTCGACCAGTAGACGGCCAATCTGTCTATGCTGGTGTTTATGTGGTCAACGTTAATATCTCCTCTCGGGGCGACGCTGCATATAGGAACCTATTAGGAACGAAATTGGGCACTATATGTGAACACTACTTAGTAATATTTTACAATGTAAAATATGAAGGCGGGGTATAGGGTATTTGGGGAATTTTGTTTCACATTTTTAAGTCACAAGAGGCCGTTTCACTAAACTTTGTACATCTAAGATGTTCATAAGTGCAAACTTTTCAATCGTCTGTAAATTTCAATTTAATTTATACGTATTGAGCATAGGCCTATGCTAAATAAATATAAATCCACTAATTGTTTACAAGAAAACAGTGTTACATGTAATCTGAAAATTACAGACTATCATAATTTTGCACTTAACCCTTTGAACCCGAAAGCCCGCTATATCGGTTCATGCAAACAATGCAGATCCAGATGAGCCGGCTCGCAACGAGCCGTCTCATCAGGATCTGCAGTGTTTGAAAGTAATTTTCATATTTTGGAGAAAAACAAATACCCCCTTTTTATGCCCACGCCACCAAATGGTGAGGGGGGCATATAGTGTTACCGGTGTCCGTACGTACGTAGGTACGTAACGTACGTACGTCCCGAAACCTTAACGCTCGGGTAAATGGCTTATAATTTCTGTTTCCTTGTTTTCAAATGTGTGTCGTTTTCTTTGGCTGCCAGCGGGGGCATTCGTGTGCCGACAGCCCACATTTCTAGTTATAAATGGAATAGTCTGAAAATCATTTTACGATGATTAAATTGGTGGCAAAACGAACATATCGCAGCCCATTGAGTTACTTAGGGGTGAAAGGGTTAAGAACATTTCAGTCGTACGAAGTTTAGTGAAACGGCCCCTGGTCTGGGCCTTTTCACATGTGATATATTCTCTCGTATTTATTATAGGATCAAACCCGAGTGAACACAGAGGACGATCAAAGAGAGTTCTCAACGCATGGACGCCATTCTCATGTCATGGCTAACATCTCAAGTATGACAGAAGAGAATGACAAAATATACAACGAGACTACGCATGCGCCCCATTCTTACGTCACGGCATACGGTACCGGTATCCACATGTACTCAGTCATTGGTCGAAACTCGTCAACGAATACGACGTGGGAACAAATCGTAATTAACGCATGGGCCGACGGTGCAGCGAGGACGTCGACAATCTACTGTTGTGTTATTGAATATTATAATCAAATAAATAGATTGACAAGAGAGCTGATCAATGCATTCGCAATTGATGCGAAGCTGAAAGCAATGCAGTATGTGTGTAATAGAAACACAAAAAGTCTCAGCGTTCGTGTAACGTTGGTGGCTGATAATTATTCGTGTCCGGAGAATGAGAGTTACTATCTGCGCCCAGTGTATCCACAACTTCTGAATAAGCCAGCGTTGGCTGTCTGTGCTAAGGTAATGTATTTGTTATTTTGCTCTTTTTGTTTATACGGAGCCCCGCAGGGGACATGGATTTTTTATTTATTCATTCTCACGATTAATAATTCGTTCCCTCAATTTAACATTTCGTTCCCTCGAATTAACAATTATTATATCGTGGGAACGAATTGTTAATTCGAGGGAACGAATTGTTAAATTGAGGGAACGAATTGTTATTTCATTGGAACGAATTAACAAAAAATCCATGTCCAATGCGGGGCTCCGTAAGTTCGACTGAACATTTTATAGAGAAAGTTCACGGCTTCTAAGTGCAAAATAGTTGTGTTTTTATCCCACATTTCACTATGAAATGTTCAGAGCAACTACAGTCGAACCTCCCCGAACGGCCACCTCTCTACAACAACACCCTCTCTATAAAGGCCGCTAATTTATATCCAAAATGGATGATTTCCTCTGTAGCTAATCCTTAGACTGCTGAGCACGAAAATTGACGTCTGTGGTTGCTTTTGCCTTCTTTCTCAATAAAAAGCATGTTTTGACAGCATTTTTGATTCTAAAATGTTGCCCAAGCATGTTTTTTATCAGAATTATCGAAGAAAATAAATAAACAGCGGACGACAAAATTTAATACAGCATTAACCTCCCTACAACAGCCACCTCTCTACAACAGCCAGTTTTGCGTCTTTCCATGGGTGGCTGTTGTAGAGAGGTTGCACTGTACATACATGTATTTAGGTACATGCCCATTCAGTAGGCACACCAAGTTATTTATAGGAATGAAAATAAGTGTATAATTGTGTCACTATTCCACCAGTTCTAAAACTTAGAAATAAGGGACGTTTGTTCAACAAAATAATCAATAGCGCGAAAACACAGTTACATAGCGCATTGGTGAACATATAGAGGATATTCATATTTTTGCAACGAATATGACGTATATGTTCATCGAGTGGTGTGAAATGTCCATATTTCACGAGTGCCGTTAGGCACGAGTGAAACATGGACATTTCACACCACGAGATGAACATATATGTCATATTCGTTGCAAAAATATGAATATTCTATTTATTATATACCGCTCCATGTAAATTAGCAGATTTTATGAACATATAGAGGATATTCATATTTTTGCAACGAATATGACATATATGTTCATCGAGTGGTGTGAAATGTCCATATTTCACGAGTGCCGTTAGGCACGAGTGAAACATGGACATTTCACACCACGAGATGAACATATATGTCATATTCGTTGCAAAAATATGAATATTCTATTTATTATATACCGCTCCATGTAAATTAGCAGATTTTAGACTGTATACGGTAATGAATGTGTATTTGCAGCCTATTTGTGCTGTTTTCTTTCGATGCGAGTTATGAATATAGATAGCGGAAGTAGTCGTATTTTGACCGGAAGTTGTTTATTTCTTCGATGAGAACATATGACTTTTATTTACATCGTATAACTATGTATTCCATGGGTAGGTATATAATAAATCGTTTTATTTTATGACTCAGAGGTTATAGCCACCATATGTGTACACTAGCACGGGCCAATGATGTGCATTTGCAAATCAGTATGAAACACATGACCTCCTTGTGACCTTGACCTACAATTGCAATATTTACTTAGTTAATTTACATTGGTTAATTTAACATTAGTACATTGGTTAATTTATTTATTCGCTGGTATCTTTAATAGTATTAAGTCTACAGTCACCATACGTGCACACTATTATGAGCCAGTGATGTGCACCGCAACCCACTGTGAATCAAATGACATTTATGTGACCTTTACCTACAATTGCAATGTTTACTATCATTAGCCTGTGATGTATACCGCAAACAACTCAAACACATGCCGTCCATGACATATAATTGCCATATTTACATACATAGTTATTTATCTTGGTTAAAGTTTACGTTTTCGCTTTTATTTTGGAATTTTGCAAATGTGCCTCGTTTACTGACAAAGCTGCATATGGTGAATTTATGTTCTATGAACACATTTTCCAGTAGACTGTTAGTAAAAATAGGAAATCCTTTTAAAATTCATACCACTGAAAAGTCCCACTTGAGAGTTTGCTGTAGGTGTGTTGACGCTTTTAGCCTTTGCTCAGAAATAATCCAATCTTCAATAAATGATTTATCTTTCTTTTGCCAAAATAATATTTGTTTGTTATGTTTCGGTTTTGTAACCTTAATTATTTTGATGTTCAAAGCATCATGTCCAAGACATATTAAAACGAAAAGTTTTGGAAATTGACTCCCCATATTAAATTCCTATAGGAAAATCCCTTTTTTCGCAGTAAAATCAATATTTGATGGAATTTCATGAAACAATTTTTTGGGGAGGGTAACTTTTTTGTTATTAATGAAAAGTACTTACTTTTAAATATTTTTTAGATTTAATGTGTTTAATAGCAAAGATTTCGTCGGCAGTAAAACGTAGAACAGACAGTGAGTATGCGTGCGATAGATGCTAATCAGCGTGCACTTTTTTGCATTAGTCAGGTTATGATAACTGACAGCATAGCTTCTGATAATATTCAATTCAGATTGACATTCAGCCATGTCTACCTTATCATCATTGGTATAACGTACATTATAATGTATTCCCATTATGTCAGTTCATCTTTATCGTATATCAGTTTGTCTTTATCTTGTGCGGATTCGTCTATATATTATGTCAGTTCGTCCTTATGTCGTGTATATTCGTCTTTATCTTATGTCAGTTCGTCTTTATCTTGTGTAAATTCGTGTTTATATTATCTCAGTTCGTCTTTATCTTATGTTAGTTCGTATTTATCTTGTGTCGATTCGACTTTATCTTATATCAGTGTATCTTTACTTTAACCCAATTCGTCTTTATCTTATGTCAGTTCATCTTTATATTATGTAGTTCATCTTTATCGTATATAAGTTTGTCTTTATCTTGTGCTGGTTCGTCTATGTCTTATCTAGGATTCGTCTTTATCTTATGTCAGTTTGTCTTAAGTCACTTCATCTTTATCGTATATCAGTTCGTCTATATCTTATTCAAGATCGTCTTGATATTAGGTAAATTTGTCTTTATCTTACGTCAACTCACTTTGTTAATGTTTTATCTCATAATCGTATGTTGGTACGTCTTTATATGGGCCGCCAGGCTGAGAAATGGGACAGTATGGCGTTTACAATAATTGGAACTAATTGGATATATAATTAATTTTGCAAACTCGATTCTAATCGTTTTGCTGGTGTTATTAATGCTACTCTTTTGATGGAATAACGAACAGCGTAGGCCCTGATAAGACTGTGCGGAGGCACATGCTGATATGTGGCTACTCTGATCGCATATGTCGTAAGGTCCCTTTGTCACCCGGGGTGGGGGCATATATTGTGTCGGGTTGACATTATATGTTGTGGGTTTATCTTAATATTATATGGGTTCGTATTTATCCCTGGTCCGGTCGGTTCTTCTCATCTTATGTAGATTTGTATTTATCTTAAGTGCAGTTCTTTTTATGTTATGTCGTTTCGTATTTATGTCGAACATTGTTAATATGGGGTTTATTTATTGGAGAGATATTTGTGTTAACACCGGCTATTTCTTTCCCGCAACACTGAAATAAGATAAATACGAACTGACATACGATAAGTACGAAGTGACATAAGATAAAGGCGATTTGACATAAGATAAATACAAACTGACACAATGTAAGGGCGAACTGACATAAGATAAAGACTAAGCCACATAATATAATGCTAAAGAAGAATCGACACAATATCAAGACGAGCATATATGATATAAGGACGGACCGGCTTAAGATAACTACGTGCTGACATATTAAAAATAAAGATGATTGGCACAAGATAAAGACGAACCCTCACAAGATAAAATCTAAGCCAGATAAGATAACTATGAAACCACATAAGATAAATATATATGGGCCGCGCCATACGAAAACCGGGCTTAATGACAACGTCATCAAAAGAGGTAAACGACGTCGGAAAAACATTTCAAATTGTCTATCGTAGCTGTAAAAGTCCACATTTTGCCCTCCCATTTACGTTTACTGGTGTCAGTTGACATTAAGTGTGAACAGAAAACGGAAAATGATAACTTACTGAAACGTTCACTAATATGAGACGCGATGCCTTGTACCTCAGTACACATATTATGACGTCATGACTTGACGTCACGTACTTGTGACGTGACTGAACGTGAATACATGTTTGACGTTATGGCCATGGTGTCGTGACAAAATATTATAGCAATGATACTTGCACACGAGTTCCTCGCAGCATTAATGACTTAGAAATCCTTCAGGCGCTGTGCATTGTCGCCTAACTGTCGTTCTTTGACATTGCCACTCTGTTTCGTCGGTTATTCTTATGAATTCAAAATGGTGAAAGCATAATTCAACTGGCTACATATCAGCGAAGTATTCGCTTACACTGCACCTTGATTCCTAAATGATCTTAAATATGAACAACCTAGAGTATGCCAACGATATTACGTAATAGTTACTGCCCTAATCGAGGTGTTCATGTGTTTGAACAACCTTTCATGGGCACATGCAGGTTATTAAACACATGAAGACATCGATTAGGGCAGTCACTGACTTACACATCTACTTACTGACTACCGTTGGCTAGTATTCAGTGGAAATTTTTATTTTTACATTAAAGGAACTGTCTCTACAGTTATGACAGCCAATCTATAACATCCATGTACGCATGCTGCCAGTGTGATTATACGTGTCACATTGTCACAGTTCTCATTATTATTTTTGTTTGATGTCTAACGTTTACGTATACGAAGCAAGCACGCAATATACTGTACAATATGCATGGGAACATGCTTGCATAATTCATACTAATTCACAGAGAATACCAGGCTAGTGTAGTTTGAAATACCAGTTTATCAGGCAAGACTAGGACGTTTCCGAGCCGAGCCTCATTATCTTGATATCGAAAGACACTAGACTATACTTTTGTTATCAGGTAACCTTTTAAGCTAGCCAATTATCAAATTTAAAACAGTTTTCGTTGAAAAGAACGCGGACTTGTTTACGTTACGTGATTAGTCTGACGTTGTTCGGTAACGTCATGTGACGTCGTTCGTCCAATAGAACGCCACTTTTCAATTCGTTGTAATCCGGATATTCGAATCAGATCGATTCCTTATACGGTAGTATGTTATAAATCAGTACGTATTGGATCAATACAAAGCTCGTTTCCCGATAACAAATAAGTAAACAGTACAGTGGAACATCTCGAACACCGTCACACTGGGAGGTCCGCAGGGTGTCCAGCTTAGATAGGTACCACTGTAACAATAAATGGAAGCGTTAAACGAAGCTTATACCCTCGCTGTCGGCCTTGATAATAATACAAAACACAAGTCTTCGGTGACCTTGACAATGGGCGGTCGTACTGGCAGCCTTGATAATGAAATAAGGACTTTAACAGTATTGTCTTACAAATTTGTCTTATTACAAACAAGGTGAACATAAGTTCTCAGTGACCTTGACCTTGGGCGGTCTGATGTGGGTAGCATGCATAACAAAGCGCGATCACATTGTGGCCAAATATTATCAAAATCGGTGAAGAAGTTCATGAGTTTTTGGAAAATGAAAGGTGTCACTAACATACGTATGCATGTACCTACGTACGCAGTACATGGACTAACGCTATATCCCTTCTTGTCTATCGGCAAGTCATTTACGAGGGGTGTTCAATAATTAATTTCCCAACACATAAATGATCCCAATAAAATGAAATGGCATTAATTTCATTAATGAAAAACTATTAGCATAATTAAAACAACAATCAAATTTAAAGACACATGGTCTTAGGTGCGTGCATAAAGTGATGAAACATGTTTATTTAGGAAACAATAATTCAATGGTAGATTTACATGGACTGTTTTAACCAAATCGTGCTTATAAGTCGTCTTGAAAAGAATCAGTATTTGGTAAAATATGTATGTTATACCAAATCATAAATAGCGTTTCGAACGCTAGTTTTGTTGACAGTCGATGGTACTATTTTTATTTAGTTGAATTAATTCCATATGTGTCTATAAATAGCAACATATTATATGCGTGCAACAGTATTTTTATTTCAAACTAAAAAACATGTTATGTTTCACAAAGTGTGCTTCCTGGTACTGAAATAGCGTACGGAAATGCGTTACCAACTTATCTCCCCTCTTCATTAGTGTCAATTGTAGTACATTGTATATAAGAAAACACACAGTCCTTGTATAGGCATTTGGAGTCAATAAAGCGAACATTAAAGGAACTTTGAATATCTTCGACATCATCTGAAACATCATGTCAGACACTGTTTCTTTAAAATACGTTAGGACATGTCTTTTGGCATATATCATCAGGAGGGTCTATGTAGAGTGCACATCATTAACAATGTAATCCTTCATATGTTTAGCCACTGTATTTTCACATGCAGTTTCAGTAATAAACAAACTTTAGTGATTGAACTTAAGTGATTGATGCAGTTGTGATTCAAAAATGAAACATGCCCTTTTGTACGATAATAAAACTATTCTCAGTCAAAATGCAAAATATATCATAGTTGTATGCCAGTCCATGTGTGCATGCATTTTATTATTATAATGCATAAATTTGACTCGTAGGTAGCCTAACACATATTATGTCCTATTTATGTATAACTGGGATGAAGTGAACAATGTTCTCGAGCCAAAAATGCGTTACAGCTATGTCATTGTATCTTAAATATGCACTGATCACAAGTTATCAATAAGCATAGCTTAAGTTCGACTCGTATGTTCTAAAAGGCCGGCACTAGTTTATATTCAATAGCATTATACACTAGTGTAATAAATGTGCAAATCAGACGGGTACAATAAAACACGTTAGGTTACCAGTATATGCTTATTATGATGATCTGCTCCTGCAATAAAGCAAATCTAACATTTGTGTTGATGTAATATTATATTTATTAAAGCTCATTGACTGATTTATAAAGAAACTCCGCACAGCCTCTTATGACATCAGTAAACTCGTTAATAAATATCGGATTAAATCATCACGCAAGTAAGATCCTCTCTCTATATATATATCACTGTTTTTGAGACCGGATGAAATATGCCACTTCACAGTGGGTGTAGGTTTATAACACTTTTCTGTTACTTACTGAACGCCCGCCCTTCAATTATATCCCTATTTTTGTCGTTGACACTTGTTTTTTCACGTGCTAAACTATACGTAAACAGAAATATACTGTAGACTACGTGTGAGAGATTCACCAGGTAAGCTTGTATTTAAAGTATTTCAACAATGTTTTGCATTATAGTCTAGACATTTCTGCCGCCCGTACCTTTATCGTCATTCACCATCCACATTAGCGTTTTATGTTCTACTGTACATGTAATCATTCCGCTGATCGCAAAACATCAACAACTGCTACATTGGTGACATGTAGTAAATACAGGAAATGGTATTGATCGAATGGCGACCAACACATGCAATGATCAAACTGCGGGGATGCGCAGACTGATCAGGGCTACACTAGCCATCGTAAGACCGCTTTTCTTAGCCGGTGATCCTTCTGTCAAGCTATCAATTCACACAATGACCATAGGCACACACGACTTGTTCGTGCCCAGGTTTGCATATATAGAGAATAGTAGGTTAGTGCCGTGAATGGGAAAAAATATCCGGCAAGGCACAATAATTTCTTTATTTCTCATCAGAAGTATATGTTGTGACCACTCATTTGAACCGTCTCGCCGAGACGGTTCAAATGAGTGGTCACAACATATACTTTTGTTCAGAAATAAGGAAAATAGATAGAGAATAGTAGGTTAGTGCCGTGAATGGGAAAAAATATCCGGCAAGGCTCAGGAAACGGGATGGGCGAGGCTCTGCCGAGCGCATCCCGTTTCCGTGCCGCGCCAGATATTTGTTCCCATTCACCGCACTAACCTACTATTCTATTTATCCCGTCAACACCTACAAATGGCTGTAAAATGCAAAAATAGTATTGACTGGATATCAAAAATGTTTCACGGCACCGTGTTTCACGGCACATACGCACTGTGTTGACTGAATAAAGATGCAAACCTTTCTTTTGTCTACAGAGGTGTTCAAATTGCTTACCAACCTCTGAGTCGATGCGTAAGGTTAGTTAACAGCGCTTTGGGTGGGGATTTTAGGCGGCTCTCTAAATTTCCCCCAATAGCCCATGCACTGTTAACTAACCATATTCGACTCGGAATACATTATCTAATTTATACTTAAGGCTTGTCACGTTCAAATGAAAGTTAGCGTGACTCATCAAAATACGTAATGCAGTCGAATCTATAATATAAATAATTACCAAAATCGGAACTGGGTTTGTACAGCGTGTACGGTTCAGGCTAATGTATTGTGGTCGGTCTGTGTCTGTCTGTCTGTCTGTCTGTCTGCTTGCTTATCCTACCAACCCTACTGTAACTCAGGCCCGTACGCAGGAATTAATTCAAGGGGGTGCGTTATCGACGGCGCGAAAAGCTAAACATTTTTGTTTACACATCCACGGAGACCTCGGCAGATTAACCCTTTCACCCCTAAGCAACTGTAATGTATTTTGATTTAACATTATTAACCGATATCGTTTTAATACAGCAAGTCGGTCAAGTATACATACAAGCAGGTAAGACCGATTTACATGTAGGTGTTATTAAGTTAGACCTTTTAGCCTATGCTATAGAAAATTAATTAGTAGAGTGGGTATGGCCTCCTATACCAATCAATATATCTTGATGAAACAACTTCCATTGTTTTGCATTTGTTCAATACCTTTAATTTGATACCAACACTCCATAATGCACACTTTTGTTTTGGAAAAAAATATCCACTACATTCAAAATCTGTAATATGTTTTTTAGAAAATTTGTTATTTCTCGAAATAATTTTTTTAATAACTTCTTAACCAATCGAAATGAAATTGCCCATTAGAGGGTCACATGTTTGAGGACATATATGATATTCACCTAAATATCACTCTCGGACATATATTTATAGACCTTGGTCTGTTACTTCAACCTGCGATATATACATGACAGTGACAAACACCGTAGATCCAGATGAGCCGGCTTGAAACAAGCAGTCTCCTCAGGACCTGCACACATGTTGAAGTAACGGACCGAGGTCTATAAATACATTAAATATGCCTACAAACATATATAAATACATTAAATATGCCTAAAAACATCAATAAACGAAAACAAAATAAGCTAAAAAAAAGTATGGAGGGAGTAAAAAACATTTGTTTATCTTATTTTGTTTTCGTTTATTGATGCTTTTAGGCATATTTAATGTATTTATAGACCTCGGTCCGTTACTTCAACATGTGGACCTGCAGTGTTTGACTTTAGTTTTCCAATATTATAAAAATCCCCATTACAATGTATTTGATTAATGTACGTAATAGTCCGAAAATAGAACAATTGGTGTCACAAATTTAAAGGTGACAGGGTCAACTCTACGGAGCATCGCAGGGGACATGGATTTTTTTATTAATAATTCGTTCCTACGAAATGTATTCAGTAAAATAAGCTAGGTATTTTATGCCCAGTTTGCTGGCAGTCATTTTAGTGTATACTGTTATGTAGTTTTACATATTATTTTAATAATTCGTTCCCACGAATTAACAATTCGTTCCCACGATACAATAATTCGTTCCCTCAATTTAACAATTCATTCCCTTGAATGAACAATTCGTTCCCACGATATCACAATTCGTTCCCTCAATTAACAATTCGCTCCCACGAATTAACAATTCGTTCCCGTGGGAACAATTCGCTGCCACGAATTAACAATTCGTTCCCGTGGGAACGAATTGTTATTTCGTGTAAATAAATTGTCAAATTGAGGAAACGATTTGTTAATTAGTGGGAACGAATTGTTAAATTGAGGGAGCGAATTGTTAATTCGTGGGAATGCATTGTTAATTAGTGGGAACGAATTGTTAAATGGAGCGAATGAATTGTAATTTCGTGGGAATTAATTAATAAAAAAAATGAAGTATACGTCCCCTGCGGGGCTCTGTATAACTCCGAGTGGGTCAATAGATGTTTCTGTTTAAAGGTAGCGTACGGCGCCTTAAATGCGGAGCAACTTATGGAATGGTTTGAGGTACAGCGATATCTGGGAGTGGCGAAGATTCTGGCATATACCTATGACATATCTACTGATACCAGGCGGGTTTTCGACTACTACACAGCCATAGGACTGGCACAGACCATTGACTACGATTTGCCACTAATAGGTAGGTACATTGTATGGCACCGTCGTATGTATACCGTCGTGTACTGTCAGTAACTATACCGTCGTGTACTGTCAGTAACTATAGCATATTGTAATGTCAGTAACTATACCGTCGTGTACTGTCATTAAACCATAGTTTGGAGCTTAAGACCTAGTGTATGCTCCTCAATCCCTAGTTTGGGCTTAAACTGCCATTTGATATCCCAAATGGTAGTTTTCTCAAACCCTGGTTTGGGCAATTATTGTGCACTTGGCGGCTCAAACCACCGTTTAGACTCTTAAACTAGGGTTTCTCATAGCTAAAACCACGGTTTGAGCTCAAACCGCAGTTTAGACTGCCCAAATCCTAGTGCCAAATGCGCAATAATTCACTAAACCCCAGTATAAACCAATTATTGTGCATTTGGCCAGAAACTACCGTAGGTTACATTAAATGTACGAGGGTCAGTCAATATATAACCGACCTCGACAACTACAGTGGGGTCAGCGTGTAAGTGCACACACGAACGAACACGACAGGTTGGTTCCCAGTGTCATTTGTGTGACTGACTTTGACCTTAGTGACCGTGGCCCTCGTGGAGATTTCGTGGGTGAGACACTCTCCGGCGATCACCTTGTTACAAAAAATAGTAACCATCAATTGCAAACCGTATTTCAAACGCTAGTTATTGTTTAGTGTTACAGTGCAACCTCTCGACAACAGCCAACCATGGGAAGACGCAAAAGTGGCTGTTGTAGAGAGGTGGTTGTTGTAGGGAGGTTAATGCTGAATTAAATTTTGTTGTCTGCTGTATATTTATTTTTTGATAATTCTCATTATAAACATGCTTTGGCAACATTTTAGAATCAAAAACAATGGAAATGATTCTAAAATGCTGTCAAAACATGTTTTTATTGAGAAAGAAGGCAAAAGCAACAGCAAATGACAATGTTCGTGCTCAGCAGTCTAAGGGTTAGATACAGAGGAAATCATCCATTTGGGATATAAATAGCGGCTGTTATAGAGAGGGTGTTGTAGAGAGGTGGCCGTTCGGGGAGGTTCGACTGTATACACATTTCTCTTTACAAATCCCCATTTATTCCAGGCGACCTGTAGGTATAATAAGGTTCAGAAATACGATGCAAATTTACATGTAATCTATTTTGTTTCCTTTTACTAATCTGTGTTACAGTCGAACCTCCCCGAACGGCCACCTCTCTACACCAACACCCCCTCTGTAACAGCCGCTATTTTATATCCCAAATGGATGATTTTCTCTATATTTAACCCTTAGACTGCTGAGCATGAACATTGTCGTCTGCTGCTGCCTTGCCTTCTTTGTCAATAAAACCATGTTTTGACAGCACTTTAGAATCATTTCCGTTGGAAATGATTCTAAAATGCTGTCAAAGAATGTATTTGATAAGAATTATCGAAGAAAATAAATAGACAACAGACGACAATATTTAATTCAGCAGTAACCTCCCTACAACAGCCACCTCTCTACAGCAGCCAGTTTTGCGTCTTCACATGGGTGGCTGTTGTAGAGAGGTTGTGCTGTATCACGTTCTAAGCATATCTGAGACACAGAATTGTTATGCCTTTAAATGACAATTGTTTCTCCGACAAATGTTCCAAACTTGTTACTGTAGACATAACCTGAATACATCGTGGATATTTCATCGTACATTTTGAATAGCGGGAAATAATACACGCAAGCCGACGGGCACGAGTGTATCATTTCCGCTATTGAAACATGTACGATGGAATATCCTAGTTATTACACTTCCAAGACAGATATATACGGAAGCCCATTAGGGCCACTTCACTTTTTTTTTATTTATATTTATTCGAGATCTTTTCTTGAATTTTCAAGATACTTTCTTAAATTTTCGAGATATTTTCATGAATTTTCAAGATCTTTTCTTGAATTTTCAAGTTCTTTTCTTAAATGTTCAAGATCTTTTTTCGAATTTTCAAGATCTTTTCTTGAATTTTCGAGATCTTTCTTGAATTTTCGAGATCTTTTCTTGAATTTTCAAGATACTTTCTCGCACACAGAGCACATGCAGAATTCTTGAAAATTCAAGTATCTCGAAAATTCAAGAAAAGAACTTGAAAATTCAAGAAAATATCTCGAAAATTCAAGAAAGTATCTTGAAAATTCAAGAAAAGATCTCGAAAATTCAAGAAAAGAACTTGAAAATTCAAGAAAAGATCTTGAATAAATGGAGAAAAAAAAGTGAAGTGGCCCTAATGGGCTTCCGTAGATATATATGCATATTTAGACTATTTTCTTTTAATTATAATTGTGCTGTGCGCGCGAACAGTTACACAACGACGTGTTTCCCGCTTTCTGACGTCACGTTGTGTGACGTCAAATGTGACCTTATGTAAACAAATGTAAATCCAAATTACACAGCTGTTTCTCTGAACGATATATTTGAGTGCATGTTTGGAATGTGTTTAATCACATTAGAATTGTAGATTAGTCGTGACTCTCTACAAGTTTTCAAATAACTTTCTTTCGACTGTAGTAAAAGAGGGCGCAATTACGGGTGTTCTCTTCACGGTGTATTATTTGTAATGAATGAATTACGTGTTTCCCTCACAGCGAATCCCGTGCAAATAACTCACGAGAGTGTAATAAATTAAACTTGTGGCACGCCATGTTATGTACCTTCGGACATCTGTGTAATTTCATTAAATATGTAAATGTGTGGTTATATTTTGTCAACATTTCACTTTATTTATGAAAAATATTGAAAATCACATGGCGTGTCTCATTTGTGGCTGTGACTGGACAAATGGAGCTTATGTGTTTAGCGACCAGTGTAGATCCAGATCAGCCTGTGCATCCGCAAAGTCTGATCAGGATCTGCACCGTTCACCATTCCGTCAATGAAACACCCGCTATGCTTCTAACAAGGAATATAGATTGTTATCAGGCTACAGTAGTGAGCTATTTGACCAGTAGCCTATTTCACCAACATTGCAAAGTATACTTATCTAGCAAAGTATACTTTGAGGGAGAAACTTTCAATTTAAGGATAATTTTATTAATTTTTATTATACTGAATTTATTAAATAATCACAGCCATTTTGGCTGTGATAATATAATATATTCAATATAAAAATTCTGCATACTTTTAATCATCAAGTATATGCAGTCGTTAGTTCTATATGAAATAATTCATTTCTGGAAAAATAATTGATTTCTCCCTCAAAGTATACTTTGCTAGATAAGTATACTTTGCAATTTTGATGAAATCGGCTACAGGAGCTACACTGGTCACAAAGCCTATAAGCCCCATTTCTTCAGTCACAGTCACGTGTTGTTACAAAGGTGGAGCTTTAAGAAGTCTCGCTACCAAGAATGGGCAGGGTTTCAACGACAATCAGCTTACAGTCTTCGACTGTCAGGATCGTCTCCATGGTTACCGGTACATGGTCGTCATGGATACGGACGAGTTCATTGTGCCGAATAACACGCACAACCTGCTGTCATTCATTGTAAGTTTGACGACTTTATGTATCGCAACATGGTCGTCATGGATACGTTACTGACGAATAGCTCACACAACATTATGTCATTCGTTGTACATGTTTGGCGGGTTTAAGCCTCACATCATGGTCGTCATGGATACAGACGAGTTCATTGTACCGAATGGCTCGCTCAACCGCCTGCCATTCGTTGTAAGTACATATATGTCAGATTTCAGCATACGCCATGGTCGTATTGGATAGTGACGTGCTCATTGTACCGAATAGCTCACACAACCTACTGTCATTCTTTGTACGTATGACGGGTTTAAGCATCACGACTTGGTCGTCATGGTACGGACGATTTCATAGTGCCAAATAACACGTACAACATTCTGTCATTCGTTGAAAGTATGTCGGGATTTAGTATCACGACGTGGTCGTCATGGATACGGACGAGTCCAGTGTACGGAAGAGCTTGCTCAACCGTCCGTCACTAGTTGTAAGTACATTTTGGCGGGTTTAAGAATCACATCATGGTCGTGATGGATACGGACGAGCTAATTGTACCGAATGGCTCGCACAACCGTCTGTCATTCGTTGTAAGTAAATGTATGGCGGGTTTAAGAAGCACAACATGGTCGTCTTGGATACGGACGTGTTCATTGTACCGAATAGCTCACACAACCGCCTGTAATTCGTTGTTAGTATGGCGGATTTAAGCAACACAACATGATCGTCATGGATATGGATGAGTTCATTATACCGAATAGCTCGCACAACTGTCTGTCATTATGTGTACGTATGACGGGTTTAAGCATCACGTCTTGGTCGTCATGGGTACGAACGAGTTCATAGTGCCAAATAACACGCAAAACATTCTGTCATTCGTTGAAAGTATGTCGGTTTACGCATCACAACATGGTCGTCATGGATCCGGACGAGTCCATTGTACCGAATAGCTCGCATAACCGTCCGTCATTAGTTGTAAGTACACGTATGGTGGGTGTAAGCATCACATCATGGTCGTCATGGATACGGACGAGTTCATTGTAACGAATAGCTCACACAATCGGCTGCCATTCGTTGTAAGTATCGCGGTTTTGACACAGCGGTTGGCTGAAGCCGGTATCGCATTTTCAAAGTACTCCCCCTGATAAAAGTACTCCCCTCGATACACAGACGGGAGTACTTTGAAAATGGCTAGTCGGCCCATTTTCAAAGTACTCCCCTCGATACACAGACGGGAGTACTTTAAAAATGGCTAGTCGGTCCATTTTCAAAGTACTCCCCTAAAGTTTCGATCAATCTACGCAGTTTGTATACGCGTTCAGTATATAGGATCTGTGTCTACATTGTTGGGAATTAAGTGCTACTTTCATCATATGTCCAGATATATTCTGAGGGGGGAGTGGTTTGGAAATGGGTATACACGGCCATTTCCAAAGAAATCACCTAAAAGAAAAGAACGAGCATGACGATGTGACGCATATAATCAGCGTCCGCGTTTATGGTATAAGATAAGCGTCTACAGCGTTGGTCATTGCTGTGCATACTTCCGTCGTACATGTACTCATGTATGAGATATTGAGGGGGAGTGGTTTGCAAATGGGTAAACACTGCCATTTTCAAAGTACTCCCCTAAACAAAATGAACGAGCATGACGATGTGACGCATATAATCAGCCTATGCGTTTATGGTATAAGATAAGCGTCTACAGTGTTGGTCGATGTTGTGCATACTTCCGCCGTGCATGTACTCATGTATGAGATACTGAGGGGGTGGTTTGAAAATGGGCAAACACTGCCATTTTTAAAGTACTCCCCTAAACAAAAATAACGAGCATGACGATGTGACGCATATAATCAGCCTACGCGTTTATGGTATAAGATAAGCGTCTACAGTGTTGGTCGATGTTGTGCATACATCCATCATACATGTACTCATGTATGAGATACTGAGGGGAGTGGTTTGAAAATGGGTAAACACTGCCATTTACAAAGTACTCCCCTAAACAAAAAGAACGAGCATGACGATGTGACGCACATATTCAGCCTACGCGTTGATGGTATAAGATAAGCGTCTACAGTATTGATCGATGTTGTGCATACTTCCGCCGTGCATGTACTCATGTATGAGATACTGAGGGGGGTGGTTTGAACATGGGTAAACACTGCCATTTTCAAAGTACTCCCCTAAACAAAATGAACGAGCATGACGATGTGACACATATAATCAGCCTACGCGTTTATGGTATAATATAAGCGTCTACAGTGTTGGTCGATGTTGTGCATACTTCCGCCGTGCATGTACTCATGTATGAGATACTGAGGGGGTGGTTTTAAAATGGGCAAACACTGCCATTTTAAAGTACTCCCCTAAACAAAAATAACGAGCATGACGATGTGACGCATATAATCAGCCTACGCGCTTATGGTATCAGATAAGCGTCTACAGCGTTGGTCATGGTTGAAGATACTTCCATCGTACATGCACTCATGTATGAGATACTGAGGGGGAGTGGTTTGAAAATGGGTATACATTGCCATTTTCAAAGTACTCCCCTACGCGTTTATGGTACAGTGGAACCCCTCTAAACCGAACACCCTGGGGACAGACTGAAAAGTTAGGTTTATAAGGGTTTTCGGTTTACATGGGTTTTCTATTTCCAGTTAAGGAAATGTATGTTTTCCATTATTAACTCTTGGATTTGTATAGTATATACCATTATTACCATATTGAAAGCATATGTACACATTTTTTCATGTTTCTTTTTATTCTGAGAATTGATATGATGACTTTTTCATTGGAAACAAACAAACAAATAAAAACCAGTGTTTTTTTTATAAAACAACACAACAAGGTGACAGGTTAGTTGTGGACCAGCCACCAGTATAGTAAATTTATGGAGTATTTTCATATTTCTCCACCCGAAAAAGTTAAGTCCCAATGGGACGATTCTAAAGCACTCCAAACTTGCCATTTGTATGGAGAAATAAGAAATGTACCCCCAAATTACGCACCTTAACTGGGGCTCGGCTACCCAGTGGTGTTTTATCATGTCGACATGTGTAATTCCCAACAAACAGAGTGCAGATGACATGGGATAAAGGCCCTTAAGTATTTTGTGCCACTGTGGAACTTTCTCGATCAGCTGGAGGGCTCTTTTAAGACCAGAACGTGTTTTTTTGTATTGACATTGCAAATAGTGCAGATTCGCAATGGGTATAGCAAATAGTGCAGATTCGCAATGTAATCGGAGTCTACGGTCTACACTGGTCGCAAAGAGCATATGACACATTTCGCGTATGCTGTGTAGTTACCGCGAGCTGCTACAATAGCCCACAGGCTACAGTCACGAGTTTACAGCCTCGTTAAGTAATTATCAGATTCTCAATTAATCGGTCGGTTGGTTCACAAATAATGTGTCGATTATTTTATTTCCGTAACAGCAAACATGTCTCGTATTTAGGTCGCATGTATTGAATAGATTCCTAACTTTGTAATGCTGCTTATGACGTTCACAAAAACACGCCACTTAGCGCATTACATGCATGGATAGCGCTTGTACAGAGCTCAAGTTAATGTGTGTAATTTGATCAATTTTGTTATTTCTTCCACACAAATGTCAAGTTAGGAGTCCGTTAGAATCGTCTCATTCTCGTGGCTCCGCATTTTGGTAACCAGAGCTAAACAATACTACCGGGAACCAGTCTATTGTAAACACGGTGTGATTTTGACACCCTCTTGAAACAACAACATTGAAATTGGGCGCGGTGTATTTCTTGGATGACATCCTGACAGGTGACCGTGTTTCCGGTTTTCCGGGGTTACTTTAACGCTGAAATATGGTTTTGGGACTTGAAATGGCGTCCGGATTACGGAGTAGAGGGGTTCCGGAATAGAGGGGTAGAAACTAATGTGTTTATATAGCAGAATATTCGGGACGTGGTCGTATGTTCGGTATAGCGCGAATTACGGTATATAGGGGGTCCGGTTTGGAGGGGTTCCACTGTATAAGATAAGCGTCTACAACATTGATCATTATGTTCATAGTGCCATCGTACAAGTACTCGGTATCCGGACAAAACAACCTAGTTGTAATTATCACTGGGGGGGGGGGGGGGGAGGGGGTGCAAATGTCCACCTGTGCATTTTTGGACTGGGGGCGGATGTCCTAAACAAAAATAATGTGCATGTCGATATGACGACTAGAAACGCGACTGGTCGAAAATGCAATATACCCTCGTTTGTCATATAATAATTTCTAAATCCTTATTGTCATATTCCAATATTGGACATGTCATGTAAAAGTAGGTTAATTGGCGACCCCATTCACACATTTGCCACACTCTGTTCCTTGACAGTGGCCGCGGTAATTCGCACCTTGACGAACTATACCTGATGATTATCCATGCCAAGTAGTTACAACGGATTTGTAGCAAAACAGGAGTTACGATAGTTTCCACCAGTAAAGCCTCCTTCCGCGTTTTGTTTATTCAGTATATATACTATTATATGGTTAGCTAAATCATATTGTAACCATAGTACTTGCCTAAACAAAAAGAATATCCACGACGATGTGACGACTATGATCAGTGTACCTGTTTATGACATAAGATATACGTCTCCAATGCTGGTCATTATGTACCCAATATCACCATAAATTTGCCTGGTACCCCTTATCTCTGCAACCATAAGTCGGATTTACTTGAAACTTTGTATACTTTTCTCATCATCCATATTTCCATTCTATAGCACATCAATATGTATAGCGAGATATGTATTGTGTATATTACGCCACCCAAGTCTCCGTTTCAAATACACACTGATACATGTATATTCACACTGACGTGACATAAAAGCACAGGTAAATAATATAATAGCATACGAAATTTTTTACCCGTAAGCCAAGTTGTTGGTTTATGGTTTGCGGACTTCTAGTACATGCTGGTTCACCATAAAGCTTGCTGCCTAATCTGGTGCCACGCCACACTGTAGACTTGGTATTTTTAGAATAATTACACAGGTATGACTTTGTGACTGCACTTGTTTGACTGAAACACGATATTATCTGAATTCATCAGATCAGTATCTGGTGCCAGGCGCCATAGCTACAATCAAAGAAACACAAGTAAGAGATCGACAGGAAATTGCATACTACAAGTTGGAAGACTAAACAATGTTGACAGCCCACTGCACCCATACACCCCTCCCAACCGACACACACTAGCGCACTAGTCATTAAGTTTCCGTTCATAAGTTAAGCCTCGTTTCATATGCTGGGCTTATACAGCCATGTACATAATTATACACCCCACTCATTATCATTTTGAAAAGGGGAAATGATGATGACAATGTAAATCCGTATATTATTCAAAAGTCTGAAATCATTTCTTAAACACACAGCTTAGTATATTTTTGGGGAGTACTTTGAAAATGGGCAGACTAGCCATTTTCAAAGTACTCCCGTCAGTGTATCGAGAGTACTTGAAAATGGGCCGACTAGCCATTTTCAAACTACTCCCGTCTGTGTACCTGAGGGGAGTACTTTGAAAATTGGCCGACTAGCAATTTTCAGACTACTCCCGTCAGTGTATCGAGGGGAGTACTTTGAAAATGGGCCGACTAGCCATTTTCACACTACTCCCGTCTGTGTACCTGAGGGGAGTACTTTGAAAATGGGGAGTACTTTGAAATTCCTACACCGGTGCGCGCTTGTGTCGTGGACGGTGATTATACGGACCTAGACAGACATTTAATACCGGCAATAAATAGAGGATTTTACCAGAGTGATGCTTTAATATGATATTTATTAAAAAAGTTTAATGATTTAATATGAAACTCGGCATAGCCTCGTTTCTTATTAAATCAGTAAATGTCAGATTCTATGTATAACTCCTTCGGACTCTCGCACTTTAAACATACCAAATGTATTGTACCGCCCCCCCCCCCAATAAACGTAACAGCCCATGGTTATATTCCTTAAGCAATGTTTTTAATTATGTCTTATTGTTGCTACGGGTCAATGGTACCACGTATGTCAGATGGTCAGTATGTTGGTGTCATATGGGCATTTTGTTAAATTGTGAGTAGATTTGGGTGAATTTCGTTGGTTTTTGGTAATTTACATAGTTTTGTACAACTACTAATTCTCAAACATCACACAAGACAGAAATCGCAATTATCTACACATTCACCGTTCCGAATATTCTGACCCCTTTTATACTGTCAAAATACCTTGTAAATTACCCTACATATACGTGTACTAACTCACTGGTGTGAGATAAATTTTATCAGGTAATCTGTCCTGCATTGACCGAATACGTACTGACTGATAACATATTGTTGTATCATGCATTGCCCTGATATAAACATCCGGGTTACAACGAAGTGAAAACTGACGTTCCATTGGTCGGATGACGTCACGTGACGTCACCGAATGACGTCAGTGTAATGACGCAACGTAAACAAGTCCTCGGCAAGCCTCGGAATTCCTACGCGTTTCCTAGCCTTGCCTGATAAACTTGATATCAAAGGACACTAGCCTGGTATTTTCTATATATACCGTTCTTCAAGAAGATGTACATGGAACATGTACATGTACTCATAGTCAGTCAAACGCCTATCAATAGTATACGTATGTTGAACCCTATATGTCACACAAACGAATATATCACACGTGTGATATATTCGTGCGAATACGTCACACATGTTGGTGAATACTGGCCGTATTCGGCCGAATACATCACAAACCGAAAATCTCACACAACTATGTTTCTGTTTTTGGTATAAACGTATATATATGTCACACAATCGCAAATTTCAAACTTGACCGAATATGGTCATGTCATTATCAAATCGAATGTATCGACAAGACGATCACTTTGGAGCATTTATTGTCGAAATCTGATCATTACGTAATCCAAGATGACCGCCAAAAGGTCATTATTTTATTAGAGATTTTCATGCACCGCCGGGCTGATATTGGTCAAACTTCAGAGGACTGGTATGGTCCGTGGGTGAAGAATTTTCATATTTGTTAAAATGGAGATCATCGCATAATCCATAATTTAAGATGACCGCAGGCCGAAAGTGTATTAGTGATTGTACTGGGTGCCTCGTTATGGACATTTGTTACTCCGTTCCGTCGCCACTAAACTCCGTTACATCGCCGCTACGGAACTCGTTCCTTCATCCCGTCGCCTCCAATCTCACGAAGGCGAAGAGACTAACTATCTAAACAAATACATATATAATTAATATAATTAACGTATCTAAAATCGTTGTTCCATCTCTATCAATAACCGTATTCGTCTCTGCAACGTCTCGTTTCGTCCCGTCTTGTCGACACGTTGGGGCGAAGATTACTAGTAGGAAGCTTCGCGACAACGTGTCGAAAATACGAGACTAAACGTTGTAGCCAAGATTAACTTATTAGTATTCGTCCCTTCGCGGCGATGTATCGAATATTAAGAAGCATAATCTACCCTACACCGTCTCGTCTCGTGTTGTCGACGCGTTAGCGCGAAGATCCAGAAGCTTGATCTTAGCCACAATGTGTCAACAATGCGAGACGTTGTAGCTAAGTTTAAGGAACTGCTAAGGAACGAAGAAACAAAATGTCCATAACGAGCCACCATAGTGTTGTGATGGTAAATGCTTTCATTGTTTGAATCGTGTTCTATTTGAGTCATTGTTAGTTGAGCTATCATGTTAAATGACAAAATATTTGTTTCATACTTATGTATTTGTGTTTGTTTTCTTCTTAAAGATGGATTCTTTACACTTAAGTAAAATAAATGTTTAAGGAAATTAAGAGGGTACATAATTAGGTAATTATTCTACTTGTATTTAACATCAAAAGTGTCCGTTTTTGTCGAGCCCGCTTGCGGAAAGAGAGACATAGTGATCCCAATGACATCCGGGTGTCCGTCCGTCCGTTCGAAATCTGCGTTAATGTTTTTAAAAATACCACCAAATGCCTCGGCTGGCTCGACATGCGGGCCGCGGGCCATCTGGTTACATAATATCAACTATTGTCATACCGCAGATAAGTTTCTCGGCTTTTGATTGGCTAGCTTGTCTGGTCATATATATTATATGACCTGCCAAGGCCGTCGCACATAGAGAAATTGCGATTCCCCTCAGGTGCCTCGCGTCCAATGAAGACACATTTTGAAAGCGTCTAGCGATTGCGAATTGTATTCCTCACTAAACACAATAAAACCCCGAATTTATGAATACAAGTAACAAATTGTACACTCAAAACCAGTCTTTATTGTTTATTTTTCCATAAATATTCTTCGCTCATCAAAATATGAGCGAAAAATTAGCCAAAATAACGAAAATTGCTTTTCAAATCTCAACACGCTTGACTTCGTGACACGGTTATATTTAGGTCACAAACTATGGGTTCCACGCACGAAACCGCGGCGTAGCAATGACAGCGAATGTTTGGGAACCAGTCGCATTATTATAGAGGCCCCAAAGGGAGAGCAGATTGATAGAGCAGTGGAATATAAATTAAATTACACGATATAAAAAAACTGTCATAAAGTCGTTTTCGATGGATTTCTTACTCCATATTTAGTTTGTTTTCGTTTAATAAAAAAATAAAATGTTCATTTACGCCTTTATATTAAGACTGACGGTAGAAGATTATTTTTCTTCCTGAAAAAAAACGCAAAGATCAAAAGAAGAGATATGTTTATACGGCCAAATACAGGATCTGCGGTATGACAAATACGTTATTGTGATTCTACACAGGCTATATGGTGTAATATTGCCCGTCTGAAAGTATGTTGACCCTCGGCTATCGCCTCGGGTGAACATACCTCCAGACGGGCAATATTACACCTTATAGCCTGTGTAGAATCACAATAACTTATAATATTTACATACCGTTTTTAGAGTCACTCTGGACATTTCATGTATATGTGAAGACAGTGTGATTAATTTTAATTATGTAAATCAATATGTGCAGTAACTTCATATAAAGTATGATTAATAGTGTACACTAGAAAATGCATTGGACGAATCAATATTGATTTTTGATAATATTTTAAGAACAAAACACGGTTATCGGCCCTGCCCTCAACATGTTTTATTTCAGTCTTACAAATATTATGAAATACTGTCAATAACTACAGTGTACCATGTAATAACAATCAAACGCTATGTGTGTATATTAGTGACATATCTAAATGTTGAAATAATAAAATATAGCCCCCACAATACACCCTGATGTGAGCGACCTCATCAGAATTTACATATTATATACATAGAGCAATGCGTGTAAAAAATAGGAACGAGATGGCCGGGGCCCGCATGTCGCGCCCGCTGAGGCGCACGGACGTAGGGCCGCCAACGTGCCGACTATATGGCGCTGTCGGCAAGCCAGCGCGACAAAAAATCGCACACTTCGAATTAATGGTGACGACAAAATTATTACGAGACGATATTATTTTAGTTTAGTTCTGTCATTGCTGGTGTGAGTGTGTCACACATATTCAGGAGAATGAACTGTTCAAATATTAAAGCAATCCTTCAAGTAATAATGAAGATATGACATGACATGACTTTTCGACGTAAACAAATGTATTTCATCTGCATTTCAAAGGTCACAAAGTTCAAGGTCGTGTTACTGGTGGCGCAAGTGTGTCACAGATGTCCAAGTAAAGCAAATGTCCAAGTATTGAAGGAATCCGTCAAGTAATATTGAAGAAATGACATGATGGAGAAACTGGGACAAAGTTTTCGACGCAAATGTACACGGACGGACGTGCGGACGGCCGGCCGTACGGACGGAACTTCAGGAGCAAAGCAATATGCCACCCTTGCTATCGCATAGGGGGCATAAAAACGTTTAACACATTTTTATGTCAAATGTAATAATATTCATTTAACCCATTCAACACCACATACCTATCTACTGGAGTTTGCAAACAGTCTAGATCCAGAGGTGTCGGCTCGTAATGAGCCCTCTTGTCAGGATCTGCCCTGTTTGTCACAACATTTCTATTTTTACTGCCAATATCTGAAAACAAAATGTAAAATGTTTTAAATGTATAGGCCTAATGATCATCTCATGTTTAATGGAATAGTCTGAAATATGATATGGAAGATTCCATCTCAGTTACATGGTGTTGAAAGGTTTATAATGAATACCAGTGCAGGAGGCAACTACTAAACTAAGCAGAGCAATATACGCCCGATGTTAGCTTTGAATGACACAATGACATTTAACATATTCGTTTAACAAGAGTTGTTTGTCAAACATATAAACCCCTCCCCCACCCCTTTCTCAAAAAGACACACAGTGGTGCCACAATGTGCATAGTGACCTCAAAATCAAACGTTTGAGCATCCTAGCACCAACTGTTCTTGAGTTATTGAGCCGAACTCGTTTTATTGTCCAAGGTCTTCCCGCGACCTTGATATTTGACCTACTGACCTCAAATTAACAGGGGTCATCTGCTGGTCATGACTAACTTGAAAACCAATACTGCGCATTCTAGGTAAATGGCGTTCTCGAGTTATAGAGCGGCAACAGTTTTATTGTCTAAAGTCACCGCGATTTTGACCTTTGACACTGTAGTCAAGTCAAATTGGTCATACTCTGGTCGTTACTCACCTGCATACCAAGATTGAGGATCCTATGTCAAGATTATTTTGAGCGCAAACCAAATCGCTAAGAGACGGACAGACGATAAGCGCCATAACATGATACACCCCTAGTGCTGTCAGAAATCAGTGGAATAGCTCAGTAGGTAGAGCATCGGACTCCGGATCGGGAGACTCCGAGTTAGAATCCCGCCATTGGTCGATTCGGCGTGTCCTTAGGCAAGACAAGACACATTCGTGATAGCCTAGTCCTATCGGACGGGGACTTGAATAGTCGGTATCGACATGCAAGGTCATCTAGCCAGTGCCGTCGTTAAATCAAAGAATTTACATTTACCTTGTCAAATAACCTGGCGAATATGCCTGTCACTGTTTCATTTTATCGCACTGTTATATTCGTCTGGACAATATTTTATTAATTTTTGTTTGAGTTTTTGTAACATGTGACATATTCGTTTTTGTTGTAAGGGGTAATGATGCCAAACGTATACGTCACACATTTGTGTGATGTATTCGTACGTATTCGTCACCATGTGTGACGTATTCGTACGAATATATCACACGTGTGATATATTCGTTTGTGTGACATATAGGGTTCAACATACGTATGTGTATTATTACTGTCTTGTCAACTCAAAATAAAACGTGTCTTCTCTTATTCAGGGTATGGGATCCCGTGGTCTATTGTTTACAATGGATTAATGGCGGCGCACATGATGTATCAGGTGAATCTTATTTTGCATGAATACGACTGCGGTTTCTTCTTTTTAATGATGCCCATGTTCCAGCCGTTAACACTACAAGTTCGCAAATACCAAAGTTAGCAGCATTACTGACAATTCTGCAGAAATTTTTGATTCCGACCAAGTTTAAACAACGTTCGATTTCGTCCGATTCAAATTTCTCTGCATACTACTTACATAAGTAATGCTGCGGTATTGGCGGACTCGGATTTATCCGAGACCTCATGGGCGCCGCCATTAATTCAGTGTAAACAATAGACCACGTGATCCCATTACCTGTTATCTTAGGAATCTAAAGCAAATCTGAACAACACGGTTGCTGCTCTTCATTTCCATTCCCGGATACACGTAAAGACGTGGGGAATATCAAACTCGTCAAGCTTGACGTACATCGGTCGCTATGGAAACATCACTTTCGCGATAGATGATCGGGCAAAGTTTGTATATATGCCATCACGTGTGCGATTCGGAGCGGGGCACACGCACTCTCCTGGTGTGATGCGGGGTTATAAGACGTAAGGAACACATTATAGAGAATAGTACGTTAGTGCCGTGAATGGGAAAAAAATATCTGGCAAGGCTTAGGAAACGGGATGGGCGATGCTCTGCCGAGCACACTCCCGTTTCCGTGCCGCGCCAGATATTTTTCCCATTCACTGCACTAACCTACTATTCTATTTATCCCGCCAACACCTACAAATGGCGGTAAAATGCAAAAATAGTATTGACTGGATATCAAAAATGTTTCACGGCACCGTGTTTCACGGCACATACGCACTGTCTTGACGGGATAAGTTTCATTGAGATCCAGGGGCCCGTTTCAATAAACTTCGTACGACTAAAATGTTCGTATGTGCAAAAGTATGATAGTCTGTAAATTTCTTGTAAACAATTATTGGATTTACATTTATACAGCATATGCTGCATATGCAGCGGATGCTCAATAAATGTAAATTCATCAAATTAAATTTCCAGACAATCCTAAATTTAGTGAAACGGGCCCCTAAAAACTTATAAACCCATACTTAATATAACCATAAATATTCGGACACCATTTATGTGGGGAAACGTATAATTCCCCCCCCCCCACAACAGTGAGCGTGCCAATAGTTATGACTGTGCCAATAGTTAGGACTGTGCCAATAGCTAGGACTTGTATGGCAGTCCTGGTCTAATCACACTAACAATGTATTGGGATATAATTTGTTTTGGGAAACCCCTATTTAATAGGGGTTTCCCAATGCAAATGGTGTCCGAATATTATGGGTTAATACGGTAACATACATGTTTTGTAGATTCGTACATCAATTGAAAAGAAACTGTGACCAGATTGTGTCCGAATATTTAGGATTAATACGGTAACATGCATGTGAAGTACAATAGTACATCGATTGAAAACTACGGATCCCCGCAGGGGACATGGATTTATTTGTATTACTTCGTTCCCACGAAATAACAATTCGTTCCCTCAATTTACCAAATTCGATTTACCGTCATTGAATGGTATTACGCCACCGAAAGTCTGTTACATCGATTGCTTGGTATCGAAAACGTGGATGTAGACACCAAAACGGAGTCTCTATGCGATGTATTAAGGGAGTTATTCCTGATTTTGTGATTTTTTAAATTTAGAAAAATGCTACACATGTGCAAATAGGCATCCGGCCGTTTCTGAGTATGTTGGACCTGCATATTACATTTCCAACTTATAACCCTGCTGTACTCAACATTCATAGGTTCACTATTAACCCTTTGAACCCGAAATCCCGCTATAGCGGTTTATGCAAAAAGTGCATATCCAGATGAGCCGGCTCGTAACGAGCCGTCTCATCAGGATTTGCACTTTTTGTAAGTAATTTTCATATTTCTTGGAACAAAAACACCCCCTTTTCATAAATGGACGAATCTGAAAATCATTTTGTGACCATTGGATTGGTCGGAACATTAGCATAGCACAGTTCATTCCAGTTCCTTAGGGTTTAAAGGGTTAAACATGTAAGACTGGCTAGTCGACTAATATGGCATGCGTTTCAAATGAAATAAAATACTGTTGAAACCAAATCAAACAAATTAGTGGAAGCATGATTGTCGTTAAAAAAAGTTTCGTTTAAATTGTTTGTTAAAAGCAAACTCTCGCTTGATTCATGATTTAGATCGATTAAGCTTTCAGAAAAAATAGGGTGGCAATTTTTTCAAGTTCAAAATGGCCGCCAAATTCAAAATGGCCGCCATAACACCAATACGCAAATTAAAAACAATATTTTTTTAAGGTTTTACGCATTCAAACTTGGATTTGTTACTGTACCATATTAGAAAGTGATTATGACATAAATAAATGTCATTAAAATTGATACGTGGGTAATACTGTGGCAAAATATGGTTATTCGGTTTAAATTACACACACAATCGGCGTAATATTTGCAAAATACTTTCATATGCCCAAAAACAACAACACCGAAATTGGGTATTTATGCATTGACTAGCATATCAAATCAATTTATTAAATATTCTAGAACATTTTATTGCTTTTGACCATTGAAATTATCAAAACTTGTTCTGATGTCCGGTTCTATCTAAGTGCCCGAGTGCATATAATTTGCAAACCGAGATTTCCCAGTACAAACGACAACATGGGCTTGTGACTAAAAACCTTTCTGACTAGATCTACATCATTGAATATTAGTTTGGTTGGGTGTGACATAGCTTTGCTCAGTTTCGGCCAATTAGATTGCTTGATTCCATACAAAGTAATCATAAACGTGGGATTGGCCCGATCTTATTGTTCATCCGATCCATTGGCACTGGACATTATTGAAACTGAACTGAAGGATCCAAATAGTGAAGAAATACTAAATATGAATGATATCAATGAGACATATGTGCAATTACTTGAAGTACGGCATCACCGTGCCACGTGATTCACCGTATAAACAATATCTGAAACAATTGATTCTCGACAACATACACGATGTTCATTTCAACAGACCCCCAGAAAAGACAAAACCTGAGCAGGTACTTACTACAAAAAGCAAGGAAAGTTTGATAGCAAATGCACTTAAGGCAGTAGATACCAAAGAAGATTTGAGAGTACTAATAAAAGCAACACAAGTATTGCGGAGTAATATCAACAAGTCAACTCCTTGGGAGTTCAAAGGGACCTTTGCAATTATGAGCCACCTATATTGCTTAACTGTTTTTGCAAACACCTTATACAAGGGAAAAGATGAGTCAAATCTACTAGCAGAGAGAAATCTGTAAATCAAAGCGCCTCTGTGCTGGCATAACACATTGTCAGTTCTTACAAATCAGATCGTCACGTGTCGTAGAAACCAATGAGCATTGACAGCTCATTCCAACAACGAACCGAAACTCCACTTACTGTCAGTTTAGCTTTAGACGTGCACAAACATACACGATCTAGGACAATTGTAGAACAATTAGCAAAACTAAATTTTGATGTCACTTATAACAAAGTTATGGAAATTGAAACGACTATTGCAAATGCTGTCCTGAAGCAAAGTGTCATCCATCGTGGTTAGTTAAAGACACGTTCGTCTGGTTCGCATTGGACAACATTGATTTCTTGGAATCAACCCTTTCTGGCATGGACACTCTGCATGGAACGGCAATAGCTGTATACCAGGCTGTATCTCCAGACAAACCACAAGTAGCTCCACCGATTGAAATTGACCGTTCTTCAAAGGCCCAAACATTACATGATCCAGTTCCAAGCAAACTATTGACATGTCAAAAGCCAGAACCAAAGAATCTGAAAAGCGAATGTAAGATGGACACATCAAAACCTATCTCAGACCTGAATAGAAAGAAAGATATGGCATGGGTAATTGGTTGCTTAAACTTTGATGAAGACAGCGCAGTAGAGGTTACAAATAATGCTCCTGGAACATGCGGGCCATTTAATTCATTGCTGTCCTGTAGCAACACCAAGACAAATGTCGCATTACTACCACCATTGATTCGTTCCCCTCCTTCTGATTTCAGTACACTGTTCACCGGTCTTATGAGAGCACAGGCTCTCAACACTTGCGCAATGGGCAATGAGGCGATCACTGTAATGACACTCGATATGCAGTTGTACAATATGGCCATGAAACTATGGGTTGCACGAGATGATATAAGGAAGAAGTTCCTGTTTCGTCCTGGGGAATTGCATATGGTATTCTCTGCCTTGATTGATGGCATGGCTCTTGTGAATTCAATGTCCAAAGGAGATGCAATAAACACGTGTAACGACTTTGCACAAGTATTCATAAATATGCTTGGCAATATAGCAGGTTATGATGAATTGAGGTTGGTATTTGATAGATATGTAAAGAACTCACTGAAAGCACAAATGAGAAAGAAGAGAAACAAAGGACAGTCTACATATTACTATGTCGGCGATAATACATCCATCAGAAACATTGCATTGAAGGATTTTCTAGCAAACACTAACACCAAAGCAGAGCTGACAGAGTATGTAGCGAACAAGTGCCTCAATCACAGCAACAGTCCCGATAACAGACTAAAAATTTTTTATTGTAACAGCGGGAACAGAAAGAAAAGAAAACATTGATGTGCCTACCTCATTGACCAGCCACAGTCAGGAAGAAGCAGACACATTGCTCTTACTGCACGCCATGACCATTGACAATACCGCAGAACTGGTAATTGATTCTCCAGACACTGATGTATTCGTGTTACTGATACAAATGTATCCAGACCTGCCATTGGCACAGGAAAGGGTCCTCAGAGGAGAAGCATTACCGTACATCCTGTTTACAATATCGTAGGGCAAAAACGTGCATCAGCAATAGTAAGCATTCACAGGATCTGATGTGTCTGGCAGATTTGCCGGTAGATCCAAAGAGATGTGTGTTAAAGTCTTCATGTCGTGCGACGATCAGATGCTGGACGCATTGGCCACACTTGGAGTCGTAGACCCATCGCCAGAAATATTATCCCAGCTGGAACGATTTGTGTGTCTCCTGTATCGATCGACAACCTACACCAAAGTAAACGAGCTTCGTTGGTATCTGTATTCAAACCGTGCTGCTGAAGGAGAAGCAATTTAGAAGCAAAATGCCCTACGTTTATATGACCATATAATGCGCATATGTCCATTTGTTGCTCAAGCGACTATATGAATGTACAGGTAAAGCAAATACAATGGCTGACATGAAATTACAAATATCTCACAAGTTTACTGCTCGTACTGCATACAATGTGCGTCTATTTTGCATAACAGTAAATCCAGACTCTATACATGTATGTGACAGAAATATGTCATGCAATACACGGTTAGCTGAGTTACATGTGTGATTATCTAACTTTTCTGAGCATCTAAGAAATAAGTTGTAAAAGAAAAACTAAAAGATTAATGAAACAGTATTTTATGTTGATGTAATGTATTTTCTTTTAAAAAATCACTGTTTGTATAGGTGAAAACTGCTCTTACATTTGTATTTGTTTCAAGCGGCCATTTTGAAACTAAAAATGGTCTGATTATAGTTTAAAATGAGTATTATATTGTTTTCTGGTCAATATGTATAAGTATGTATGTTAATTGTGCTAAATAAATAAGTTTGAACAGAAACTACATTATATATATATTATTATAAGTCTCCCTTTACAGTGTTGGCGGCCATCTTGAATTTGGACGCCATATTGGATTTGAAAAAATTGCCACCCTATTTTTTCTAAATATTCATATTATAAACAACTCAAAACAAGTGGAAGTTTGCTTTTAACAAGAAATTTAAACGAAAATTACATTCTGGCTCCCACTAAATAGTTATGTGCCACAAGTAAATCGAGGAACATGATCACGTGGTCACAACAACAACAAAGTCGCCCACTCCAACGTACGTATTATTTGATAGTTTCCTTAATATGCAACGGATTTTGATGAAATATGGCGCAGCAAACGCGTCTTCATGAGCTGCATTGTGTGGTCTAGGGAATTTGGCACAGACTTATGTCGTTTTTGTGAAGCATATTTTGGGCGAAAATACAGAGACCACTAAATTCAGCTTAACAAGATGCGTTTGATGCGCCATATTTCATCAAAATCAGTTACGTAATAAGGACACTATAAAATAATACGTACTTGGAATCGGTACTTCTTGTTGTTGTTAGTACCACGTGATCATACACCTTGTAAATGTATTCAGTAAAATAAGCTAGTTATTTTATGCCCAGTTTGCTGGCAGTCATTTTAGTGTATACTGTTATGTCGTTTTACATTTTTTTTTTATTAATTCGTTCACACGAAATAACAATTCGTTCCCTTAATTTAACAATTCGTTCCCTGGAATTAATTCGTTCCCTCGAATTAATAATTCGTTCCCAAGAAATGACAATTCGTTCCCTCAATTTAACAATTCGTTCCCTCGAATTAACAATTAGTTCCCATGATATAACAATTTGTTCCCACGAATTAACAATTCGTTCCCGTGGGAACGATTTGTTATTTCGTGGGAACGAATTGTTATTTCGTGGGAACGAATTAATAAAAAATATCCATGTCCCCTGCGGGGCTCCGTACATATGCGACACACAGTCGACAAACGCGTGTTTTTGACCAGCGACAAGTTGCGAAATGTATTTATATGTTTGAACTTACTAACTTCATTTAAATCCACTATAACATTAGTTCCGAAAGCCGATTTTGTGACATATGCGGTGTATTTAACCCTTTCACCCCTAAGTAACTGGAATGGATTTTGATATGTTCAATTTGCAACCAACCCAACCGTCACAAAATGGTTTTCCGACCAGTCCATTTATGAAAAGGGGATATTTTTTGTTCTCAAAAATATTAAAATTACTTTCAAAAAGTGCAGATCCTGATGAGACGGCTCGTTACGAGCCGGCTCATCTGGATCTGCACTTTTTGCATAAACCGCTATAGAGGGATTTCGGGTTCAAAGGGTTAATGACATGAACTCGTAGGTACAAAATGGTAGCATTTGAGATGGAAATTCATAGTAATCGTCGTACGCACATGTACATGTTTTTCGTCCGCACATTAGTGACACGGGCTCCTGAACTATTTCAGTCTAAGAATTCCACACAATCTGGCTGTGATCCATCATTACCGCTCATGTAGGGAAGAATGGCTCATGGAGAAGCCTCCAAACAAAACGGACAACCCGTGGATAATGCTGAACAAGTTCCCGAGGCCTTGTGACGACTTTATCCGATACCAGGATACTCGCATGTCGGACATAGCAGCCAGACTCGAACACACTATTTGTGAAGTACGCAGAAAATTGAATATTCGTTTCGTTACATAAATAAATGTTACAGTCTGTAGTGGATATATTGACCAAGGTGCATAATCACGTGGTTATAACAATAACAACAATAGCTGAACGTGTTGAAAGTGCGCCCACTCCAAAGTAAGTATTATTTGATATGTTCCTTAATAGGCAACGATTTAGATGAAATATAGCGTAGTAAACACGTCTTCATGAGCTGAATGTGGTGGTCCCGGCAGTTCGGCACATACTTATGTCGTTGACAGTAGACACGGAAATTGATTCTTCGCAAACACGACAGAATTTTGAGCCAAAGTACCGAGACCACCAAATGCAATTTAACAAGACGTGTTTGATGCGACATATTTCATCAAAATACGTTGCATGATAAGGACAAAATAAAAGAATAGTTACCACGTGATCATACACCTTGTATTCGTGATGTCCCATAAGGCAGGTTACTCGTGATCGTCCATATTCTGTACACTATTGACACGAGTTGCCTAGTATGTAGACCAGAGCTCCAGATAAGCTGCGTATTTGCGTAAATACCCAATTAAAAGTGCCATAAACCCAATTGAAATCAGAAGTAGCGAGTATCAAAAAGCAATAACACATGTGTGGTACCTTTATCATGCTACAGAAAACAATAAACAGACCACAACTATAGCATATTTTTCTTATTTTCCATGAAAACACATCTTGGTATTTCATTAGAATTGTCTCCAAAGAGACAATTCTAATGAAATGCCAAGACATGTTTTCATTTCGAAGCTAACTATTCAATAATTGCTGTTGATGTGTAAACAGTAGTGTGAATTTATTTTACCGAATTAAAATATTGAAATACCCAATTGCTTCAGATATGATGGGGTAAAAATACTCAATTACTAATTCCTTATTTGGAGTCCTGTAGTCCATTCCATCTACAACGGAACACCTCTAAACCGGACATCAAGAAAACACCCGTGATGTTATTTGTATGAGTTTCTTGGTCATTTATCTCAGGTGACAATGTATGTTCGTGATCGCAAATGATAAAATGCCCGTTGTGCAGTGAAACCTCACTAGGCGGACACCCTGGAGACGTCCCAGGGTGTCCGGTTTAGAGAGGTTCCGCTGTACACCGTCCAGTAATATATATCGACACCGGCTGCGTTAATTTTGCCCAGATTATCAATTTGTCTGACACACATTAGGAATGCCAACTCACAATCAAGCAAGCTGATTGTCCGAGCCTGAGCAAGGTTATCAGTGTATCGAACATACATTGGCAATGTCAACTCACAATCAAGCATTTTGATTGTCCGAGCCTGAGCAAGGTTATCAGTGTATCGAACACACATTGGCAATGTCAACTCACAATCAAGCATTTTGATTGTCCGAGCCTGAGCAAGGTTATCAGTGTATCGAACACACATTGGTAATGTCAACTCACAATCAAGCAGTTTGATTGTCCGAGCCTGAGCAAGGTTATCAGTGTATCGAACACATAACAATGTCAACTCACAATCAAGCAAGTTGATTGGCCTAGCCTGAGCAAGGTTATCACCATTTCGAACACACATTGGCAATGTCAACTCACAATCAAGCAATTTGATTGTCAAAGCATGAGTTGTAGCCAATCAAACTGATTGATTTCAAGCATAGTCTTATTCATTTTGAAATGAAGAAAGTGACAATTAATGGCAAGATTAGCGCAGTCAGTAGTGAATCTATACATCCTAGAACTCTTTTTCAACGAGAAATATGCTTTACGGTTTTTAGTGGATTATATGTTAGTGATACATGTATATGGATATTTTGGTGAATTTTGGGTATATATGGGTTGATTTCGTTGGTGTTGGTAATTTACATAGTTGTGTGCATCTACTAATGCTCAATCATGACATACGACAGAAATTGTCAATTATCTACACATTCACCGTTTCGAAATTTCGGACCCCTTTTATACACAGGTTGAAGTAACATACCAAGACCAATAAACACATTAAATAATTTGTGCCCACTTATTGATTATTTTATGTATATTTAATGCATTTATAGACATTGGTACGTTACTTCAACCTGTTAGTTAATGCATTCATAGACATTGGTACGTTACTTCAACCTGTTAGTTAATGCATTCATAGACATTGGTACGTTACTTCAACCTGTTAGTTAATGCATTTATAGACATTGGTACGTTACTTCAACCTGTGCTTTTATACGGCCAATATTCCCACACAGGAACACTTCTTGCTATAAGCGTAATTCGCGGGAGGTGACGTAAATTGGATGTTGGTAACAATGCACCCAAACCACCAGATATAACGCAATAACCCATAAAACGCCAACAAAAGAACCGTTCTTCAAGAACCTATGGATTATATTCTAGGTATATGATTACGTGGTACTAACAACAACAACAAGTACTGAAATTTCCAGAATCCATCTGATTCGAAGTACGTATTATTTTATAGTGTCCTTATTACGTAACGTATTCTGATGAAATATGGCGCATCAAACGCGTCACAATCTCCTTTGAGTATATTATTTCCGTTTCTATAACAATCTAATAATGGCCCAAAGGCGAACAGAGAAATTCATATAAACCCCGCTTCTGCAGTCACAGTCACGTATAGTCAAGATGCATAATCACGTGGTTACAACGACAACAACAATATATGTTGGGTTGTCCGATTAGTGCAATCGGTAACGAGTGCGCTTATCACCATAGCGACCCCAGGTTCGATCCTCGGCAGGGGCAGTATGAGAGCTGGTATGGTGGTCGCCAGATTGGATCCGGTTTCCTCCCACTTTAATGACCGCCCCTACGCCTTCATCTGTGCCAACGAAAGCATTTGTATAAGTGCTATCGCGCTTGTTTGTAATCGTTGTAAAATAAATAAAGTTTATAACATGCAATGGAGTTTCATGAAATATGGCGCATCTAACGCGTATTCATGACCTGCATTTGGTGGTCTCGGCACATACCTTTCACGTTTTTGCGCAGAATCTATTTCTGTGTCAGTATCGACAGTAAACACGGAAATCGATTCTTCGCAAAAACGACAGATGTTTGGGCCAAAGTACCGAGACCACCAAGTGCAGCTTAATAAGACGCGTTTGATGCGTGATATTTTATTAACATCCATTACATAATAAGGACAATATAATAGAATACGTACCTTGAATCGGAGGGGCTGCTGGGAGTTTCAGTAATTGTTGTTGTTGTTGTAACCACAAGAATATGCACCATGATAGTGTTTTCTAATGCACTCTATAAATATCACGCAATCTGATTGGCTGATGGTCATACATTACAGGTATATCATCGTTGATGAACGGTCGCAAATTATGTTTGTACTCCTACGCCAATAGTAAAGGAGTGCATTAGAAATAGGTTAACCGCATCGTAATTTTGAAATTTGCTTATCCACTTATTTCACATATTGCAGTTACTGTAGTTAACCACAATACGTTACATGTTAACCACCTTTAAAGGTACATAGGTTTTTGGGGTATTTATATTATTTGAAGATCAAAGAAAAAGCACCTAAATATCAATAGAATTGATGCGCTTACAGAATAAATTAAAGGAATCGCTTGTGTTAGGCCACGCCCCTAACCTCTTAAACCCTCGGACGTTGGCCTGTACGGACGGACGGACGGTGTATATGATTGACGATGGCTTTAAAACAGGCCCGGTGTGGTAGTTCTGAATTGAAACACACATTAAATACATAGAACGTTTTACTACAGTAGCACAAAAAACGATGATGTAAATTATCTATCTTCAGCAAGTTTTTGGTACATGAACATAAACATTTTGTGTATACTACATACAGTGGAACCTCTCTAAACCGGACACCACGAAAACGACTGTGATCTTATTTTTATCAGTTTCTTGGTTCATTTATATCAGGTGATACTGTCTGTTCGTGATCGCATAGCACACAACTATGGCTCAGAATGATTAAATGCCTTATTTACAGTGACACCTCTCTAAACCGGACACCCTGGGGACCTCCCAGGGTGTCCGGTTTAGAGAGGTTTCACTGTATATTGCAACAGAACTACATGTATTTGTCATGTTTATGTATACAGTCAAATGCACGGGAGTATACATATATTATGTATAACTATTACATACGATACATGATATGATGTAAATCATAATTAATAACATAACACCGGTGTTCACAGTTCACAGTATCATAACACAGTGGATTAATATCATAATTCGTTAGTTTTATATAATTCGTCAGTGCCGTAGCCACGTTGAGGCCAGACGAGGCCTCGTCCGTTTTTTCACGATTTTTTATTTTTTTTATTTTTTTATTCCAATATAGGAAAAATGGGAGTCATAGTATGTGCTCAGACTTTGCTGAGAATGCAGGAAATGGCGTTTCAGACCACTTTGATTTCAAAATTTTCAGGGTGGGCATGCCCCCGGACCCGCCTATCAAACTCGGGCCCTTTGGGCCCTCCACACTTCCACCCCCAATAATTATCGTCTTCCGCCGCTTATGTTGGCCTCGGCTATTTCGAACCTCTGGCTACGGCACTGTTCGTACATCATTAATAACATAACACCGGTGTTCACAGTTCACAGTATCGTAACACAGTGGACTAATATCATAATTTGTTAGTTTTATCTAATTCGTACACTACAGTAAACATGATAGGTCAGATGACTCATACTTATCCAATGCATACTCCATGTGTATGATCACGTGGTACTAACAACGACAACAACAACAAGTAAAGAATACATGTGGAACGGGTTATTGGTTCAGTTCGACAGAAATATACTATATTGAACGGTTGTCTTCCCATTAATTGTCTCATGAACAAGGATAAGTTTGGTAAGACGGTCACTGACAAAATTGTTACCGTTTCGTGTGGACTAATAAATTTGTGTGACTCAATTGTTTGTTTTAACTGAACCAAATTGATCTACACTGGTCCTTGCACTCCTTCGTGTCCTTTTGTAAATACTGAAATCTTCCTTTTCTGATTCACGAAATAGCGATTCTGCGATTTCGGTCGGCTGCCGTAAACAGGTTGTCTGTCGGTCGGTATAGTCGACTATACCGACAGATAGCCGACCTGTTTATCTGTACCATGCCGGCAGCCGACCGAAATCGCTGAATTGGTATTCCTGGGCCAGGGGTGTGGACTTTCTTCATCAGATTTGCTGGCACCTTTTGAAATTAAAATCATATGCATATCCCAATTCAAAACCATTTTTAATAGAAGCTATACATGTATACTTTATCATTTATTCCACTATCATGATTATCACATAAAGCATGTAATAATAAAGTATAAACACTCCTAGTAAGCATGACATTACTTCCTTTCAATGGTAATATGACCAGTGTAGGCACATATCAGCCTGCACATTCACATACAGGAGTGTGCTAGCAGATTAATATCCAGATTGATCAAACCCCATAAGGCTTTTTTCTCAAGCCACGGTCACATATACTTTTCTATATTTGTGATGCACCGTTAGAGAAACAGTCCACTTACTTCACTGGTGCTGCACTCCGTGTCGATGGAAATAGTTCAAGACAATCCACTTGAAAGATACAATAGGCGCCATTAATTGTAAAAGAATGTTTCCAGACGAGTAACAATTTTATTAATTTTCTAACAATCATCTAGAAACATTTTATAATGGCGAATATTGTATTTTTCAAGTGGATTGTCTTACATTTTCCTCCTGCGCGGAGTGCAGCACCAGTGTAATAATGATAATTAAGAGGCGCCATGTGATTTTGCACCTACAAAAATGGGCATAATTTTATAAAAAAATTACAAAATTTACGATCTTTTCCTGGAATGACACCAAAGGTTGTCGAAAATTTGCTTTGAAAATTTCATCAACTTTCAGCATATTTCTTGAAAGTGCGCACCTGTTTATAGGTACAAAATCACATGGTGCGTCTCGATTATACAGACAGTATATCTGCATTGGCAATATATACATTGAAGTTCACATACAGTACTTGCACACCAAATTAATCACCTTTTTACAGGCTTGTTTTTCTTAAATTCTGGTATCTTTCTACAGTCTGGGCAATAGGTCTATATAAGATTCCGGCACCTCGTGTTAATTTATGGCACCCGGTGTTTTTATAAACTTGAATTTATAAGGTTTCCAAAAATTCCGGGTGCCATTTTTTTAAACCATAAATCATTTCAAGGTCATTGAACTTTATGCTTGACGGAAGTCGAAATTTGCCAATATATGAGCCAATAGGTAGAACATGGTCCTTTGAAATTGGTGTAAGTTGTTCAAAAACATTTCAGATGGATATATTGAAGAATTTACGTAAACTACACTAATATTCAGTATATTATTATCATATTTTCAAGATGGCCGCCAAAAATCGGGTATTTATAAAATTTCGGTTGACTTGCTACATATTTGTGTAATGCTAAGCGCCTTCATCTATATTCAAAGGTTAATTCTTTCAACTGGAAAAATATATTAGTTAATATACTCCATTGTCAGAAAACTCAAAATGGCCGCCAAGTAAATGGCAAATCCATAGTAATTTACTAAATATAACTGGGATAATTTGGTTGGGGAGGAAATCAACACTTCTCTCACTTTGCCCTGAGATTCCGTAACTACTAAAATATGGACATATATTGAACCCCGATTTGATCGGCTAATAACATCATGCTCTGCATGACTTTTCATTTTATTGTAAATATTCAGTTCTGATTTGGGGATTTTCCCCCCATTGGTACAGGTAATATATGGGATTCAGTACCAAACCCATGGATCCGGCCTTAAATGACCTTAGCTGTTGATAGGCCGTTAAACCCAAACAAACAAACAAGCAAACATATACGTGTAATGAAACACCCGAGCACATCCCGTTTCCGTGCCGCGCCAGATATTTTTCCTAACCTACTATTCTATTTATCCCGTCAACACCTACAAATAGCTGTAAAATACAATACACTGGTGGATAACCCGTTGCATGAATGATACAATGGTTAAAATTGCCATATAGAGTATAATATTAGGTTATTGCCGTGAATGGGAAATAATATCTGGCAAAATGCGATGGACGAGGCTCTGCCGAGCACATCCCGTTTCCGTGCCGCGCCAGATAGTTTTCCCATTCACGGCACACTAACCTACTATTCTAATTATTCCCGTCAACACCTAAAAATGGCTTTAAAATGCAAAGAATAGCCCCAGCCACCGCACATATTCATACGCAGTGATTCGTTCGTATTGACAGGATATAACAAATAGTTCAAAGCACATACGCACTGTGTTGACGGGATAATACTATTATCTCAGTTTCGAACCGAAAATGATGAGCATTTGGGAAAAGAGAAAAAACATGACATCGACCCACATGGACATATATTGTTATTTCATACTAATATCATACAGGAACAAAATTAATGTACAATCTTATTTGCGGCTGTGTCTGGAGAAATGGGACTTCCACCAATGAAACGCCTGTCATGATTTTACCAACTAATATAGGTCCTCATCAGGCTGCAAAAATGTATGATCACGTGGTTACAACAACAACAACGTCGCCCACTCCAAAGTAACTATTATTTGATGTTTTCCTTAATATGCAACGGAATTTTATGAAATTCGGCGCAGCAAACGCTTCTTCATGAGCTGCATTTGGTGGTCCCGGGAGTTTGGCACAGACTTACATGTACGTCGTTTTTGTGTCGGAGACACGGAAATCGATTCTTCGCAAAAACGACAGAAGTTTGGGCGAAAATACAGAGACCACCAACTGCAGCTTAACATCACGCGTTTGATGCGCCATAGTTCATCAAATTCCGTTACGTAATAAGGACAATATAAACGAATACGTACTTTCAATCGGATGGATTCTGGAAGTTTCAGTATTTGTTGTTGTTAGTACCACGTGATCATACAACTTGAATGTGCTAGTTGACCATAAACTACGCTCATCACAAATCCCATAAGCCCCATGTTTCCAATGACAACCACATTTAAAGGCGCTGTCTCTTAGATATAGAAAATCCGGTTACTCGTAGTGTGAACTGAATTAACCCGAATGTTCTGTCTGTCACGCAGTGCGACTTACACTTACATGTGTAAGTCGCCCTGCGTTACAGTCAGAACATTCGTGTTAGGACTGAACATTTCTGATATGTACAAAAGCCCCGTTTTATTTGATCAAGCAACACGTAGTTTGTGGTTTAATGTATGTGCTACCCAGAGCACGGTGTGTCCGTATGTACGAGGAGATAATGCGCGAGATTCAGCTCGCGGATTATCTCCCCGCACATACGGACAAACGTGCTCAAATTCACTTATCCCCCGCCCATAGCCATACCATGTCTAGTTCCATGGCACTATATATAAATAGATGTTCATTTTTGTATTTAAGTTAAATTAGTAACGTTGATTTCACAAAAACTGGCGGTCGCAACGGTATTTATTTTCTGCGTTATCTACAGATGTTTACCAATTTAATCCACTATTTTTGTTTTTGCGCGACAATGGTACGATGGGTTCGGAAATACGATATAAATCTACAATTTTCGTTATTTGATGTCTAAGATACAGCGCCTTTAACGTATTCGATCCGTACCACCTGATCGTATTTCAGAATGGAACTATTTTCGCCATCGGCTACACATGTAGTTGCGGAAAGTAGTTCTGCAGGATACTCCCGTATCGTCCATGGGCCCGTTTCACTAAACTTCTTACAACTAAAATGTTCGTAAGCGCAAATTTAGGAACGTCTAGAAATTTCAATTAATGGATTTACATTTATTGAGCATAGGCTGCATATGCAGCCTATGTTCAATAAATGTGAATCCAATACTTGTTTATAAGAAAACATTGTTAATGTGAAATTTACAGACTATCATAAGTTGCACTTACGAACATTTTAGTCATACGAGGTTTATTGAAACGGGCTCGAGTTACGGACAATACGCAATTATTCTGCAGAGTTACTTCCCGCAACTACTACATATGAGTACATTTTTAACGTTTATTCAGTTATTATTGTGAAATACGGGATTGGTTTTCATCAAAATGTTCCTACTTGAAAACTGCACAAATCGTATAATATCGTATACGACTTAGGAAAATGGGGCCTATAACATTTGTGACCAGAACAGGTCCTGATTGGCTGGCACACTTCTGCAGGTTGACAACGACGCTATACATTTTGTTGGAAGCATGTTGAATGTTGCACTGGCTAATTGGAGAACTTTGGAGACCTGATCTGATGCACGTGCTGATATGGTGCTATACTGGTGGCAAAAATAATAACCCCAATTTCCCCACCGACATGCAGATAGCCTTTGATACTAATATACGTTTTGTGTATTGGTGTTTAACGGCATATTAACAGCTAAGGTCATGTAAGGCCGGCTGCTATTAATATAACCCATTACAATCGGAAAACACGTTTTAATCTGTATATACAGATATTGACATAGTGTCCGTTCTATTTTTCTTATTTGTTAACCAAAGTGTATGTTGTGACCACTCATTTGAACCGTATCGATGAGACGGTTCAAATAGGGGTCACCACATATACATGTGATGAGAAATAAAGAAGTTATACTTTATTCACCGCCAGAAAAAATTCAGTATCTTCAGAATGTAATGGGTTAACGTACAAACATTTGTTTATGTCCTGCCTCAGGTCAAAGGTTAAACGAAATCGACAAAACGAGGTAATGTCTATTTTCCTTATTTCTTAACCAAAATAAGTGTTGTAACCACTCATTTGAACCGTCTCGAAGAGACAGTTCAAATGGTGTCACCACATATAGATCTGATGACAAATAAAACAAAATATTGTATTTTATTATTGTTACGTCAGAAAAATGAAAAATAATGTTTATCTTCAGAACAGTATGGTTTAACGTATACACGTATGTACATGTATGTGTATGTTCTGTTTACCTGTAATGACCAAAGTTGAACAACAACAGGACAATGTGTACATTTAATAAAAAATACACCATACACCCTTGTAGTTGCGAACAGTAACTCTTGTAATCTACTCCCACAGAGGCTACGGACGGCACAGGAGAAGATTACAAGAGTTACTGTCACACTTGCGACAATACATGAAAAGAATTGGAGACAGTATGTTCGGGACACTTGCTTTTAAATTAATCAATAACACTAACATATATAGATGTAATTATCTCCATGAACCATCTATTGAAAAACATGTTTATAAAAATGGAAAAATAAGTTGTTATTTTTCGGTATTGTAAACATTTGTTTTGCCAATCACTATCTTTATATAGGCGACTTATATGCACAAATAGTTTTAGAAATATGATACAAATCTACCGGTAAATTATTGTTTTCTAAAGTATTCTGCTTCATCACTTTCTTGGTATATCTGAGACCCAGTGCTCAATCCCGCCAATTTCGTTTCAGTTTCGAAACATAAAATTAGCCACACGTGACGTCGCCCGACGTTATTGATTGGTCAACGTATGATTGACGTCATTAATATCAACGACGTCATGCTAGTGATCGGTAACGTCGCTGTTCCATCAATTGCGACGAAATGACGTAAAGAAATATGATGTTGATTTTACATTTTTGAAACAATAAGGAAATGTAATGTAAATATAAGTAATTAAACAAATGGATGTTGCGTTTGTTGTGGTAAACAAACAGTTGGTGGGTGCGTGGACTCCTTGTAATTGGCTTGGTAACAGTGTAAACGCAACAGACCACAGTTTTAATTCTTAAGTACAACCAAACATGTATGATGGCAGGATAGTGCACATTTCGTTTCGTCCCTCCTTAGATTCGTCTTCGGTACTTCGTACGCCGTCGCCTATTCGCTAGTTCGCTACGACGATATAATAATGGAGGGACGAAGTGAAATGTCCCTAACGAGACACGATGACGTTCAGTCATTAATATCACCAACCCCTGTCTAAAGATAAATGTACATCGAAGATTTGTTGTAGGTTCCCAAACGAAACAAATGAAAACGAATGGCAAACGAGGTGAAGACGATCGTTTTATACAACGATAAGCATATAAACGAGTATCGTTTCTGTACACAAAAACGTTGTTTCCGTTTAAATACCCGGCTCGAAACATTTTAAATGTATGCCGTTTTCTTTCAACGAATGTTGTGTAAAAAAAATTCCAAAGCACATCCTGTCGTATAGATATGCTTTTGACATCGTTATTTTTTTATTAGAAAACGATGTTTTAGCTGGTTTAAACGTGGCACGTTTAAACCAACCAAAACATCGTTTTCTATTCATGCAACGATAACGATGTGGACACGATGTATAAACGATAGGAAATCGTTCGTTTGTAGAACCAGAAACAAACATGCGCTTTATATAATAAAACCGCACACTATGTACAAGATACATTGTAAAACATGTAAAACATGACACAAAGGTAGTATAATCTGTAACCCGCATTTGCCGGACCATTGAACACGTGTTTAGACATCATCGTCTCCGCTAACTCCGAATCAGGCAATACAAATAAGTACGTTCCTTCTCAGACACGGGGTTTGCGGAATCCGACGCGGGAGGGCGGATTTTTTTCAATATTTGTGTTTGTTTGAGATGTTCATTTCTGTTTTATTTCAAGCCACCGGATGCATATAATTATGTTCTATAAAATTTCTATAACCTCTTTAGACATGATTGGATTTAACATATTTGTGCATGCTATTGTTTTTTATTGATCATGTGGCGAATTTACAGTACGATGTTATTTATCCTTGAACACAAAATGCTGGACGCGCAGGAATTTTTCTGACTCGGCGATATCTAAGAACGAAAGTACTTTTTGTATGGCCTAAATCAAATAAAAAAACAACAGAAATAGCCCGCATTTTCTGACATTTGAACAAGGCGAAAAACTCTGTTCAAATTCTGAAAAAAATTCGGGTTAGCGCTGTATAAACGTGGATGTGACTGGAGAAACGGGGCTTGTGGAGTTTGTGGAGTTTGTGGATTATTAAACTTCTGGTATTCTACCGCACTCCAGAAGCCTGATAAGGATCACAACTATAAGTTAGAAACATTACTTAATGGCGAACAGTACAGACCCTGATCAGACTGTGCACAGGTGGGGCTACACTGATCGCATAGCCCATAAGTATGGAAGCCCTGGAGGGACTTCTGACTTCAATACTTCTAGCTACCTTACTTCCTACTTCCTTACTTCTAACTTCCAACTTCATTACTTCCTACTTCCAACTTCATTACTTCTTGTTTCTAACTTCTTTACTTTTTACTTCCCACTTCCAACTTCATCACTCCTTACGTCTATCTTCCTTACTTCTAACATCCTTGCTTCAAAATTCATTACTTCTTAGAAGTAATGAAGTTAGAAGTAAGGAAGTTAGCTTAGAAGTAAGAAGTCATGAAGTTATAAGTAAGGCAGTTAGAAGTAAGAAGTGATGAAGTTGGAAGTTAGAAGTAATGAAGTTGAAAATTAGAAGTAATGAAGTTGGAAGTGAGAAGTAAGAAGTAATGACGTTAGAAGTAAAGAAGTTGGAAGTTTAAATGTAAGGAAGTAGGAAGTTACAAATAAGGAAGTTAAGAAGTAATGAAGTTAGATGTATTGAAGTCAGAAGTCCCTCCAGTGCTTCCATATATAAGCCATATTACTCTAGTCACAGCCACATGTGTCCATAATGTAGAATCTACGTTTTCAAAAAATAACACATCTAACAGATGTGTGTCATACCACTTGACGCATATCTCACAAATATGGTGTCGTAGTCTCTAACCCAGAACTGTATAGCCGCTGATCATGTGCTTAAAAAGACGTGTAATATACCCAAACCCGCATTCGCCTTTCAACAGTAACGTCCAACAGTAAAGTGCATACACATGTAGTATATGATGGCATACATGTAATCTACATATAAAAGTTCCATTGTAACGTGCATGTTTATAAATAAAATACGGATGTAGAAAACAACTTCCCATAGCTCACTTTTTACACCACCAATTACATGTATCAACTTCGACAACTTGTCTCTTTAAAATCATCAAGTATCAGGTCTTCTAAAACCTGCTTACATATCGTGAGTTATCACTTCCGATCGTCAATCGAGACCAGATATTCACTTATAATGGATAATCATTATCACGTCCTATAACCGATCGCTTACAGATCGCTCTAAGCCCGGTAACCAATACACATCGGCAGTTATCACGTAAAATAACCAATCACGTTATTACGTACGTTATCACGACAGGTAACCAATCACTTACAGATCTTCAGTTATCACTTCCGGTAACCAATCAGTGTATTAACAGATCAGCAATTATCACGTTCGTTAACCAAAAGTTTGTAGACCGTCAGTGAACAATGCTAGGTATTTCCAATAACTTACAAGTCGTCAGTTATCACGTCCGATAACAAATAACTTACAGATCGTACGTTATCACGTCCGGTAACCAATCACTTACAAACAGTCACCCATTCGTTATACGTGCACGTCTGATAGACGACGTAGCAACACCAATGAAACTTGCAGTTGCAGCGCTCCGAGCGGCGAACACGTAGCGTGTTATAGCCACACCCACAGCACAGCGTCTCGCAGTTGTCCACGCCCCCGCTCGTTTTGTTGCAGAATCGACCCGTCGTCCCGAACGAGTCCACTGTCGGTATGGGGTTACAGAAGTTGGGAGATTTCTGAAAGAACACGGGCTGGGTGTTTGATTGTTGTCTCACCAGGAGGCGCTTCGATTGGCTGTCCGCGTGGTTGTTGAAGTTCACCTGCAATGTGACGTCACGAATACATAAAGAGGACACGATATGACGCAGCCAGAACAAAACATGTATTTGCATTAAAAGTACCGCTATTTAGAGAATACCAGTTTATTGTCTTTTGATATCACGTTTAACAGGCAATGCTGGGAAACGAGTAGGAATATCGAGGCTCGCCGAAGAATTCCACAAATACTGTGTCCAAGCCGAGCGCCGATAATCAAATGGAATAGAAATAGAGAATAGTAGGTTAGTGCCGTGAATGGGTAAAAATATATGCGAGGCTTAGGAAACGGGATGCGCGAGGCTCTGCCGAGCACATCTCGTTTCCGTGCCGCGTCAGATATGTTTTTCCATTCACGGCACTAACCTACTATTCTATTTATCCCGTCAACACATACAAATGACTTTAAAATGCAAAAAAATAACACCAGCCAGCGTACATATGCATACGCAGTGATTAGGTCGTATTGACAGGATATCAACAATTGTTTCACGGCACCGTGTTTCCCAGCACATACGCACTGAGTTGACGGGATAAACTTGTTATCAACACGCGCTAGGCTTGTATTTTGTTTATCAGGCAACGTTTCATGCTAGCCGATAATCAAATTGAATAGAAAAAATGTTTCGTTGAAAATAACGCGAACTTGTTTACGTTGCGTCATTACACTAGCGTAAGTCGGTAACGTCATATGACGCTATTGGACCAATGAAGCGTTAGTTTTCAATTCGTCGTAAACCGGATATTTGTATCAGGTCAACGCCAGAAGCGACATTACATGCATATGTATGGCACGTATTACACTAGCGTCACTCGGTAACGTCATATGACGTTATTCGACCAAATAAACGTTGGTTTTCAATTCGTTGTAACCCGGATATTCGTATCAGGTTAATGCCAGATGCGACATTATGGTACGTATACTCGGCCACAATCTACTGTAAAACGTACATATATATAGGGACGGAGGAGGTGTGAAAACTGACCATTGTGTTTCGGATAGCCATGTGATTAACGTGAGTTGTATTGGATTGAACATTGGAGTATAGTAAACAGTTGGGAGATATTGTTTGGATAGCTAAACGATCAGATATATTTTGTGTTAGGATGTGTAGCGAGATATGTGAATACTGTAGGATTATTATTTAGCATTTTATGTCTACAAGTGCATCTATCTATCTACATATTCTGCTGTATCCCTCGCGAGGATTAGTAGCTGTTGCGCGTAGGGATACATTAGTGTGAAAGGTGACAGTAGATGTGGCCGAGATGCTTCTGGAAGACGTGTAAAGTGACAATTCTGGTGAGTTTATAATTTATTATACGAGCGTATTAGTATCGTTGTATCTCCAAAGTTTGTCTCAATACTACATGTACATGCACATAATACCCGAGGTGTCACTGGACGCTTGCCTAAACAGATGGTATCACATCTTTGACACGTTTTCGAGTTTTGTTTCTGCATTTACACGGCACATGGGAAATGTATGGACATGAGGATGTGATCACAGTAGATCACGTTCGTCCGCATGTACGATCGATAATCCACTCGCTAAAGCTCGCGGATTATCTCTCGTACATGCGGACGAACCGTGATCTAACTTTGACTTACAAACCGACCAGATATGCATACAAACAGTGGCGATGACCATGATGACCTAAACATCGGGATTATTTTTACCGACTATACTGTAACCAAACCGAGCATGAATACCGCTTCATTCAGTTAAATGTGAATAACCGCCGTAAAACATACACAGTGATGTCAAATGCAGTTATTTCCCTTTGGACAATATCGCAATTCACAAGCCAGCGATCGGAACAGATTCTGTTCCGATCGCTGGCTTGTGAATTTCCATATGAGGTATATGTATATGTATGTTTAACAGGCATCATTATTTAGTGTCAGTTTTGTTGACACCTTAATGCAAGTTGTGTACATGTTTTCGTACATCTGCTATGCAGGGTTAGCAATAGCCTCCATAATTCAAAATTGACGATCAGGTCTAAATTTAAGTGTAATATACATGTACATATTTACTATTACAATGTATGTATTAAATATCAAACTTGACGCTTGTGCTGCAAATTCCAGTCCAGGAGTCAGTCTATTTATTTAAGTGTAAAAATGCAATAAGTGTAAAATATATTTACTAGTATGTATTAAATATCAAAGTTGACGGTTGTGCTGCACATTCCATGAGTTAAAGTCAATGTATGTGTAAAAATGCAGCAAATGGTCACGATTTGAAATCCTGCTATGTGCGATGACATAAACTTGATTGATAAATGTGCGTAATCAAAATTACGATTGGCAACATAAAGACATGAATAGTGTTGTGAAATAGCCCAAGTGGTGGGATATTATATTATGGTTAATTTAGGAGCACGACAGCACGGCAGGTTATAAGTACATGTCCGTTCGCGTCGGTGTCTATTGCATAAAATAGGCAGATAGAGCACGTGGGCTTCTGATGTAAACAAACAAACCGCTCGTGCAAAAGCGCGAAGTAGCATCACAACAATATTATCACACTTGCACTTGTCAGGTATACTGTGACTACATTACATTTTGTATTCATGATAATTTGAACGAATAAAACCATGGGATGTTGCCTTTACTGCGGTATAAAACATTTCGTCTGATTAAAGGCGTCGCAAACTTTAAACAGACCAATTACTGCTTTACATGGCATTTTCTGATAGTTTCATAAATAAAAAAATACAAGATGCATGATCACGTGGTTACAACAACAACAACGTCGCCCACTCAAAAGTAAGTATTATTTGATATTTTCCTTAATATTCAACGGATTTTGATGAAATATGGCGCAGCAAACGCGTTTTCATGAGCTGCATTTGGTGGTCCATGGAGTTTGGCACAGACTTATGTCGTTTTTGCGAAGAATCGATTTCCGTGTCGGAGACACGGAAATCGATTCTTCGCAAAAACAGCAGAAGTTTGGGCGAAAATACTGAGACCACCAAATGCAACTTAACAAGACGCGTTTGATGTGCCATATTTCATCAATATCCGTTACGTAATAAGGACACTATAAAAGAATACGTACTTTAAATCAGATTGATTCTGGAAATGTCAGTACTTGTTGTTGTTGTTAGTACTACGTGATCATACACCTTGAAATATGGCGTTATAATTAAGAATCTTGTTGTATTATTCACGACTCTCCGTAGCCTGATAGCGATCTGCAGTGGAACCTATCTAAACAGGACACCTAGAAAACTCCTTTGATATTATTTTTGACGAGTTTATTGGTCATTTATCTCAGGTGATACCGTCGCGTCGTGATCGCATAGCACACAACTATGTCTCAGAATGATCAAATGCCTGATTTACAGTGAAACCTCTCTAAGCCGGACACTCAGGCTGGGGACCTCCCAGGGTGTCCGGTTTAGAGAGGTTTCACTGCATATTCCTTGTTAAGAGCACACCGGGTGCCTCATCCTTCGAATGGCGAACGGTGCAGATCCTGATCAGACTGTGCTGATGCACAGTCTGATCTGGATCTACAATGGTCGCACATCCGATAAGCCCCACTTCTTCAGTCACAACCACAGGTGTGTGAACACATAGTCAGTATGTTGGTGTCATATGGGTATTTTGGTGGATTTTGTTGGTAGATTTGGGTGGATTTCGTTGGTTTTGGGTAATTTACTTAGTTTTATGCAACTACTAATGCTCAATCATAACACACGACAGAAATCGTCAATTATCTACACATTCACCTTTCCGAACTTTCGGACCCCTCTTATACTGTAGTTCTTCCACTGTTGTAACATTGTTAATTGAACTTGATTTATGACGAGTGAACATTTAATACCGTTGAACCTACAACCAAAACCTGCCGATCCTGTTTCAACAGAGTTGGGGGATAGGAGTTTGACCCCGTCAAACTTCAGGTTGGAAAATATCGTCGAGATGTAAGATATTCTAAAACAAGAGGGGGAAACTAGGGGAATAACTGCTAACAAATATAGACCAGCTGCAAATATAGCGGAGGGGTTGAGCACCTTGCTATCGTCCGTTTCTATAATGGGTGGGGCTGGAAGCGTGACCTTGTTGTCCACAGTCGTGGCTGTGCATGTCGCTGGAGCTTTGAGCGGGGTAGCCACTATGGCTGGGCTGCTCTGTATGACTGCCAGATTAGTGGGTAGAAAACTAGAAACTAAGAGCAGAAAGCACGATCGAATAGCGGTTCTCGCGAGGTCTAAGAAAAACAGCATCGACGTTATCGTGTCTAAAGCTTTAGCCGATAACAATATATCAGACGCTGAATTTGAATTGGTAGTGGAGGAGATGTCTAGATATCGGGACTTAAAAATACTATTCGGACTAAGGCGCGCGCCCTCAATAAAGTTGAACCTCTCACAGACGAAGACATAACAAAACTCGTCACGGAGGGGAGGGCCGACGAGAAAAAAAATCTCCTCGCCCGGCTCGGGACGTGATATACTTATTCGCGTGTTTGCACCAGCAGCAGGGTATCCAACCACCATATAGTCCAGAAATTCCGACGGAACATAAAACTTTTTCGGGGCCCCCGTTACGACACCCACTGACCACCATACATTTCTATAACCGCAACTGTCCGTACCAGGAAGTAATCGTGTTACCATGTGCCGCAATCAACACTCTCATATATAGCGTCTCTCGATACTATGTCTGTAGTCCATTTGCCGTCCTTATGAATTACATGTCCGACCTATGAATTGTCTATAGTATAAGGTTTTTTGGTGGATTTTTTGGTGGATTTACATTCCTATCGGTGCCTTGGAGCAAATCAGCTTGGTTGTCCTCTTGACAACCTAGGGCAACTTTTTTGATATGCAAATTAGTTGCCGCCATCAGCGGAAAAAATATTTCCTATCATAGCTGTACAACTATGCACTACAACTTCACACACATGGTGTCTATACCTATGTTTTCATGGTCAAGGATGACACTGGTGGCATTTATACAGTGATTACATGTATATATTGTCTCATTATGCAAATTGGTTGCCGCCATTACCGAAAATCATATTTTCTTTCATAGGTCTGCAACCGTTTATGATAAATTCACGGAAATGGTTTTCAGACCCATGTTTTCCTGGTCTAGGATTTCAATACATGTATTTATAAAGTGACTACATGCAAATATTTCTGCGAGGATTATTGGTGGCCGCCAATACATAAAACATAAAACCCAACTTTCACAGCTCTGTAGCGGGTGGTTAGTTGGATGCATGCCAATGGTAATTTAACGATAGGGTTCAACCTTTCCGGAATCTCAGGCTACCTGATTATGTATGTGAGAGCTTGTTATACCCCTTGTAAGAGTAGTAGGAATATGGCTAATCCTATTACTTTTAGGGGATGGGGCTAAGTGATTCTGGTGTGGTGAAGACCTGGCACCACATCAGGTTATTCTAATTTCTGGCCCGAATATGTGTGTTTCTTGATGTAAATATTCAGTTCTGATTTTGAGATGTTCCCCCTTTCTTACAGGTGAAATACGGATTCGACCCCGTTGACCCGTCTGTATATGACCTCGCTGTTGAACAGATATATGAGGAGAATATAGACTCCGTTGTTCGGCAGATCAGTGGTGAGGCTCGAGCCGTACAGTACAGTAATGCGAATTATGATCTGAGATAATTCACATACATTATCACACTGAAATAGACCAGCGCAACACTACTGTACATAGTCTCAGAATTAGTTTTCTGTGGCACTGTGGCACAGAAGTCTCTCAGCCTAGCCCAAGCTGTACAAGGTCACATCACCGGCACTAGGAACCAGACAACGCTGGACATGGCAGTTAAGCTTCATCACAGACATGGCACTTACGAGATGATCAAACTTCTACAGGATCACAGATCCTAATATCATATGATGAGGTGATAAGATTTCGCAAATCAGCTGCCAAATTCGTGGGCGACAGCGGTGGTGATCTACATCAGGCGATAGGTTTGATGAGAAGTGTGTGGCCAATCTTCGGGTGGTTTGACAATATTGATATTCTAGTTTAAACTCCCAATGGACGTAGAGAGACATATGTCATGGCTCAGGAATTCCAACAGCATCCCGCTGGCATCGTAGTGCTAGCGATCGACCTGGAGATATGCATATTGCGATCCCACGACTGCGGAAGACCGTTGCACAATCTCTTAGGACCAATACAGCCAGTATGTGCCACTTCAGCACTATACTGTCCCAAAGAAGGCTAACCCTTCTGCAATTTATATTTCTTCAGGAATCACGTACACGAATGCATGTGCCAGGGTTGACAGTCTTGTTGCTGCAGAGCTCAAGGACGCCCAGTGGCAGAATTCACTTTCATCAGACCATAGCCTGGATTGGTACGGCTTAAACAACCAATTGGCCAGGGACCAAGTGACACCCGCAACAAAGCCAGCGACTGTGTACCTGATGGGCCTACTCATACATGCACCACCAGCTCACCCTGATACCGTCATCACATCACTGCTATACATGAAGAAAACCCTATGTTACCTAGGCATGACGTGTGCAAATCTTTCCATTGATATGCAAATTGTACATGGTTACCCGACAGATCGGGAGCCGACTAGGTTTGACGATGATAGTCTTCGTTCAGGGGCAATGCACATTATTATGCATTTGTTGGGTTGCATTGTCACACTGGTGAAGGGGTCTGCTTTGGATGTCTTAGTTAGTGCAGCATCCGGTGGTCTGCCGGTGATTATAAATGGGAATGTATGGATGCGTGTCATTAGGGCATTCCGCATAGTGACGGCTGCCCTGCTGTAACACTGTCTCCAAAACGGTGAAAAATACGTTCAATGAGTATGTAGAAGGAGTACGACACCATAGGCACTGGGTGTATACTCTTGTGAAACCTACGCTATTGGTTCACCAGTTTCTTCGCGCAGAGAGAGCTGAATACTGGCACTTCCAGCAGCTTTGTTTGGAACTGATATAGCCGTACTTCTTCAGTGCAGGCCATGTTCACTACGCTCGGTATATCAGTTGCCACCTGCTAGAGATGCGCAATTATTGCCAGCAGATGCGCATCGATATATCGCTGGAGCACATGTATTGGAATTCAGTATCCAGTGACCAGTTTGGAGAACAAACTGCTATCGGGGCGGGAAAGGGTGGTCCGAAGGGCCTGACGCTGTCACCTGAGGTGGTCATTGAATGGATTGATTCATTCCCGATCTCAGCGTATCTCTCTGATGCTATGGAACAGTCGTACTCCGATGAAGTTCACTGCTCATCATCACCAAGCAAGCATACAGAGGAAGGTGTTTAGAGAGACGAAAGTTGAACAGTGACGATCGGCAGCGGATTGCCACAGAGCTAACAAGGCATTCCCATTTGTTCGAAGTCAAGAGTGACGTCCTCTACAGCATTTTCAATGGTCGGGTAGCTCACAAATATGTAAATGTGGAAGTTGCACTAGTCATTGGAGCGAACATGGCCACATCCTTCCGCAACTCTCTGCCGTTTCACTTACATGCCAAGATATACAGTCAAGTCAAGTCGATGGAGCAACTTAAGAGAGGCGTAAAGGTTGGTGGCAAAACTGTATTCATCCGTCTTTTGTTGGTCGGGCAACAACGACAGTTGCAACTGGAACCCATTTTCCAGTACGAATTGTATGCTATTCCACTTTCTATCATCGACGAGTATGGCTGCTTGAGGAAAGGAAACAAATCTTCACGCGCAAATCATCTCGGTATACCACAACACACAACGACTTTTCTTTCACATCGTCTGGCCACACGGATGAGTGGTATCCGTCATCGTTGTGAGCATTAAGCGCCGCCTCTCGATTTACCCTACTTCCACCGAGAAGATATTGGTCTTTGACAAGATCAATGATAGCTCAGCCAAAGATCACGATCGGATGCGACGTGCAGATGATGGTTCTATTGACTATAATCTGACCATCAACAGGCCTTGACCCAATCGTGATGCCATTCTAAAGAATAAGCACAACAGGCGCGAACATACCCGCGTGATATCCATACTCAATCTGAGTGATCACATATCCATATATTATCGGGATGACAGCAGCTTTGCACACGATGAGGTAAGCTTCCGAAATAGACATGGCTGTGGTCCGGACCCTCTGCGATGATACGGATATATTTGTGCTACTGGTCTACTGGGTCTGGAAGCTGCAACTACTTCCTAGCTGTAGTGTCCAGATAGAACGCTGGATATGGGGTGGTGATCGAAATCAATGCGACATGCATACATATGGTATCTAAGTGTCTGCAGCTACTGGGCATGCATGCGCTTAGCGGCTGTGACACTGTATCATACCCATTCAGGAAGGTCAGTGCCTTGAATGCTCTGAAGGCTGGCGAATTTCCAGGATTGTTCGATGAACTGGGTAAAGCAAACGCCACTAATGTTGCTCTCCTAGAAACAGGTAAGCGGTTCATCGCAGCTATGAATGGTTAGCAACCAGGAATCTCAGGATGATGTGGATGAGGATGTGGAGGATGTGGAGGAGCTAGAATAACGCATGGTATCCGACCGAAGAAATTGCAGCAGCTATAAATTATCTAATTATTAATGAATCCAGTGGTTAACATTGTTAGTGCATTGGTAGTTATGGAGTTATGGTTACTACAATGGATGGATTTGTAGAAACTGAGAAAATCCAAACATTGATGATAATGAGTAAATGAACAAAGGTATATCATATAGTATACCCCAAAAGGAAAGTGTGTGTGTGGGGGGGGGGGGGCGGGGGAGGCAATAATATAACTTCAGTGCCATTGTAAGTATGGTAGGTGTACAGCGGTGGCTACGGAGTCTTGAATAAGGCACTACTTTGAGTGCACTCCTAGACCAGCAGTGTATAGTTCATAAGAATGCACGACACTAATAATACTATACTAATATTAGCATCTCATTTACATAAAGGCAACACGCATACATGCCATCACTTTATAAATGCATTTATTGTAATCCTCGACCATGAACACGTATGGGCCGCGCTCTGTGAAAACCAGCCTTAATGACAACGTCATGAAAGCCTGAAAATGACGTCGCAAAGTTACGCTCAAATACCAACGTCACGTCGGATTTTGACACTTGAAATAGTTGCGTCATTGCAATAAGTTAACGCTGTCCTATTTATAACCGTATGCTTTACTATGTGTGGCTCACAAACATGTTAATGCTGGATACGCGTAGCAGAATTTTACAGTTTCCATAGTGGTTCAGACAATTGTCTGTTTTTTCGGTTTCCTTCAAGGAAACACGTAGTGATTTTGTCGATTATTTTTTATAATATATGGACGACATGTGCCCTGACATTTGAAACTAAATAACCATACAACCGGTAATTTTTAGATAACACCATCACATAATCAGTATTATGTAACAAATAGAACTGGGCACAGGGCTTAATTCGTGTAATGTACTGTTTCGCCTGTCAAATGTTTCAAAAATCAACATAACAATACAATTTGGCAATTTTCAGAAAATTAAGCGTATCTCAGATGTAAAATTATGGTAGTGCCAAAATATACGCCGCTCCTGGCATATCGCATCATGGTGACACTGAGCCAAACATTTTTTAGTATTTAGTGTGTTGGTATTGTGTCACATGCATATTTACTGCGACACACTAATCATGATAAGGTTAGACACCACCAAATAGTTTTACTATATAATTTAACCGAATGCCATCCAATAAGGCCAGTCTCTCCTACTTTCACTATTCGTGGGATCCACTTGTACATGACCTGCAGCCAGTCTGTACTGGTTCTGCATGAACTAAACAATAGGTTCACTTACTCCTAAGAAAGAAACATCCAACCTTGTCATATCCTCCAATATTGTGTACATTTTTTGGCCACGGAAACTCTGTTTACATCAAGTGACCAACAGGTTCAGTGTTTTCTTTTAGATGCTACAAATATGCTGAAAACTGGTGTTAAAGCCACCCCAAAATGTTCCTCAAGTGAAACTGGGTAGTAATGGATCAAGATTTGCAAGCAAACGGTGTCTGTGACCTCAAAACACCCGCACTATATTTTATACCGGACTATTTTTGCATACACCCTGGGCGATTTCGCACCATTTGGTATCCTCTAACCCTAATTGTAATACATACGTGTAGCCACCAAGGACGTAGCCTTCTGATTTCTATCTGTATCTGCTACCACTTACGTGTATGGTGTCACGTAATATTTAGCGACTTTCAAAAATATCACATTGAATCAGCCGTACGATTGCCGTTTGATAACAATGTAAATATTCTTTAAAATTACCACTTGTAAATATGGTTATATGAATGTATAGTAATTTTACTAGTATATTTGCAATCATTGCAGACACTGATCAGACTGCACAGATGCACAGGTCTCCAACATTTACACATTGAAGAAATCCGTCTTTGTCAGATTGTTGTTAATTTTCTTACATTGTACTAGATAATGCACTTCTGCGTGCTTTATTTGTTATCAAAGGGCCGTTGTAATCGGAGGCGTGTAAATAATATAAAGCAAACGCACATGAACACATTAAAGGTACATTCCCACTCAGTAGGCACAAAATGTTCTTTATAGGAATTAAATAAGTGTATAATTGTGTCACTATTCCACCAGTTCTATCTATTACGAGTACCCGCTATACAGATATAATCAGTTTTAATAGTTATGTTAATTATAGTGACGCGCGGTGGTATCAAGCTATTTTCATATGCAAATGAGGCATAACATATTTTAATTATTTATACTAATTAAATGAATCACCTGACAAAATAATATTTTCGACAGATTATAAAGTATGATCATTGCACATCAACAAATAAATACAGAGGATAAAAGTAATGTCCGTTAACATTTTAAGGAAACATGGTTATCGCCCCTGATATCAGTGTGAAAACTTACGTCTGATATAAAATGTATAATAATGCCAATCAATACGCGGGGTAATGGTGAATGAATGTTTATATTGACAGAAAATGTTTCAGATGATGTCACTGATGTAAATAACATTTTGTGCCTACTGAGTGGGCATGTACCTTTAAACGTGTCTGCAGGGTGTGGAGCGTTGTGATCGGGACAAATTTAGTGTGTAAATCACTGACTGTGTTATAGTGTGCAGTTATGCAAAATACATGTACGTACGCCACGGTGCTTGTTCAGGGGCGGATCCAGGATTTCAGGTTAGGGTGGGGGGGGGCGGGACTTCTTAATTGAAACAGTTTACTATACTTTCGAACAAGCACCGTTTGTTCGTCGACCAAGCGGAGCTGGGGAGACTGGGTCCGGCGGTATGCCCTCCGGAATATGTTTGATATTTACACCCCATTTCCTGCGTTATGGCGCATTTTAGAGCAAAACTATCTTTACTCGCCAAATTTTAGGGGTGGGGGGGGTGCCGGGTTTTCCCCTACTTGAACCCGCCCTTGTTTTTAGCATGGCTGTTTTTTTTGTTTACAAAGGCGCTGAATGTACTTTTTTCTGAAACACAACAAAACTAAATTGCACATTTCATTTTCAAATTAATTATTCCCGACGAGAGAATATACTGCCGGTATTGTTATCGGGACATGTAACAGTTATACAACCATGTACGTTACATCTCCACATTTTCCCGGCAGTGGCTGTGGTGGCCAGTCGAGGGAGTGGGGGTCAGCGCAGCATTTTCCCATAGACCTGCAACCTGCTAGTACGGGGTACATGTACATTAGCCCGTCCGCCAGTCATTTTGGCTACACAGGAAAATGTTCTTCCCGCTTTCTGAGATGTATGTTTAATTCAGAGAGTCGGGGAATGGACAGTCGATTTTCATTTTGTTTAAAAATGCCCGCGGGTGTCCGACTACCCTCTAGACCCCACCGGGCGCTGAAGTCATTGATATGTGCAGCCATAGGCCTATCCAATGTCTGGTCATTCATTTCTGCAGAAAAAAATGCATATGTTTCAATCACCGATACGATGTGCATATAATTTACAATTTCCAACACCAGGAATGTCGTTTAGTTTTTACATAGGGTAGCCTATGTATTGGAATCGCGTCGGACAGTTAGCCACGCCTTAGACCCCCCTCAATGGGCTAGTCCGTAGTGATATCTTGGAATAACCATAATAACAAAATGCATTGTGTTACTTAACGTTTAACTGTCATACGCAACCGCTAATTGAAAATAATATTATGAAAAACTACTTGGACTGAACAATATCAACAACGGATGTTCTACGTACAAAAATACATTGGATTATTTTGTTGCGTGTTCAAGTTGTGATGCCCCCATTTGAGTCACAAATCGTGCGGTCATCGCTAAATTTAGTAGCAGGCTATAGTTTTCGGCGAAGTTAACTCCCCTCCGAATACTCTCCACAGGAAGCGACCTCCGTCGAGAGGTTACAGCTACCTGTTAACCCACATTTATTATATGATCGCGATTGTGTCGCAACAAAACTCGCACGTGTGGGTCTAACTGATGTTAATCCTCATTCCATCGATGGATTTACAGCGGATTTTAGTGACATTCCCGAATTCGGCCTGATTGACATTTGTCTTTGGTGGCCAATACACGCCAACATGAGTGTCAATTCTACGTTCAGGGAAGGGGGTCAATAAGTCAGTAAGTGATAAATTACAGTCAGGGAACAAATTAATGAGAGTATAACACATCCAGCGTAGATTAATACCCATATTAATGCAAGTACTGAAAATACGACAAAAAAAATATTCTAACAAGTTTGGGCTTCCATACATTAAACATTTTGTCAGCGGTTTCCCCAATGACGTCATTTGTATGTTTTAATATACTCGATCCGGTGCCAACTATTTCATTCACAAAACAGAAGAAAACATGGCGATGTCAAACTAATGCAGAAACTTTAACAGAAATCCTGCTACAACATTGTTTTGTACCGACAAGGCATTTTCAGGCGCGACACCGCTCCTATGACGGCAGCGTGAAGGTCTGGGACGTGAGCGGGATCAACGACGATACCTCCTTCGGTAAAGACGAGGACGACGATAAGAAGAAAGGTACGCCGAATATTTCAATTTCAGTAGTTTACTACACTCATCACCAACATGTTCTGTTCTGTCAGTGGTGGCAAAACTGATGTGGATCCGGATTACACCTGGGCCTTGAATACAATATAAATACATCAAATTCAAAGTTACTTTAATTTACTATCCAGCATAGTATTATTTCTATGAAATCTGTCAACTTGTTTTATAAATATCAGTAAATGATCACTACTGTCTGTTTCACGAAACCCGCCCCAATTTTACGGCCATGTAAACAATGGAAACACAATATTTGTTTCGATAATATTAAATTTTATCACAATTTAAGAATGAGCCTTCGTTCAATTTCGTTAAATTTGCTTTTGCGATGTTTATATGACCGTAAAGTTTGGGCAGGGTTTGTGAAACAGACAGTAGTGTATTATGATTTAATACACTGTGTTAATACACCGAGAACACTCATTTAATATATAGAGCATAGTAGGTTATTGCCTTGAATGGGAAAACATATCTGGCAAGGCTTAGGAAACGGGATGGGCGAGGCTCTGCCGAGCACATCCCGTTTCCGTGCCGCGCCATATATGTTCTCCCATTCACGGCACTAACCTACTATTCTATTTATCCCGTCAACACCTACACATATCTTTAAAATGCAGAAAATATAACCCCAGCCGCATCCTCAAAATCGGAGAATATACTAGTATGAAAACCGCACATATTCATACGCAGTGATTAGGTCGTATTGACAAGATATCAAAAATGTTTTACGGCACCGTGTTTCACGGCACATACGCACTGTGTTGACGGGATAAACACCTCTATGTTGCAGGTGGCAAGGACAAGAACGGTCAGGAGATAGAGAAGATTGGCAATAACTTGGACAAGATGGACGACAACCAGAACGGCATTCCCAGCAAGATCGTCATCGACTGATACGTCGATTAATTACAACAACACACTACTGCCGCCTGCGTTAACTTCACAATATTTATCAAGCTCTGTATTTCAAAAATCATTGAACAGTGCGCTTGAAATCAAGCAGCTTGATTGTCTGAGCCTGAGCTGTGCTACAGCTCAGGCCCAGACAATCATATTGCTTGACTGCGAATTGGTATTGTCAATATGTGTTGGAAACGTTGGTAATCTTGGCAAAATTAACGCAGGCGGTGGTGTATAGTATGGGATCAAGGAGGCGAGGTCGACAGAACGGCATACATGATTCCTACAAGGTTATCATCGACTGATACATTGATTAATTACAACATCATGTGTGGCTTTGACCACAGGCATTCGGCATGTTTCGGCTTTCATCGGTATAACTCTATATATATGAACAAGGCTTCTAACTTTGGTCGGACACGACCTCGTATCATAGCAAAATCAATTTGTAATTTTATATTAATTCTATGCTTTTCTGCAGGATATCGATAATTCTCAAATGAACATATGAACTTGCCACTACAATATTGAGCATTAAGCACATTATTTCATGTGTTATGATACGAGGTTGTATCCGACCTAGGAACAGGAGCTGTAATTCTATATTATTTGCATAAATATGGTCTCTTTATCATGCTACAGAAAACAATATACAGACCACAAATATAGCATAGTTCTGAGGTGCGATCGCTAATACAATGTTTGCGTAATGTATGTCGTTTAGGGTTACATTTGACCAAGTATCAGATTTTGTTGAAACCTTTGTAACACTATATGCGATATTTCCGATTTACATACTTATCATTATCTTGAGGTTAGAGAATACCAAATGGCGAGAAATCGCACAGGGGGTATGCAGAAGTAGTCCGGTATAAAACAAATAGTGCGGGCGTTTTGAGGTCAGCGTTTATGTCTTACTGCATAGTACAAACATTGCGTTTTGCGAACAGAGCAGAACCAGACCAGACTGCACATCTATGCAGTCTGATCTGAGTCTACACTGATTGTAATAACATTAATAAGTGCGAAAATATGAATCTGGCGAATAATGTAGTCACATATCAGATTGCGTAGATACATGTACATAGGCGGCGGAAGCCGAACATTATTGGGGGGCCCAATGTTGAGGGCCCGAAGGCCACAATAACGCTAGGGGGGTCCGGGGGTATGCCCCCCCCCCCCTTAAATTTTTGAAATCCACGTGGTGTGAAACGCCATTTTCTGCATTCTCAGCAAAGTTCTCAGCAAAGTTCCCAGTACTCATGATTACATAAATATATTAGAATAAAAAATCCAAAATTTACAGAATTATTGGGGGGGGGGGGGGGGGTGGCTAGGCCATCCCAACAAAATTATTGGGGGCCCCCTGGCCCCCCCGCTTCCGCCGCCCCTGATGTACACTGTACATTATGTAGGATGATTTAGATCTACAGTAGTCGAAGTCACTAAATTGACTCATTTTCACAACAAATATTCCTACAGATCATGCTACATTATCTGTTTACAAGCTAAAACGCTAATTTTATTTTACCCAATTAAAATTTTGAAATACCCACTTGCTTCAGAAATGATGGAGTGAAAAGACTCAATTACTAATTCCTTATCTGGAGCGCTGCTACCATAGATATATTCGCAGTCGCGCGTGTATTATATTGATATTATTACACGTAATACTACAGTCAAAGCGTAGCGACATGATTTGCATTGGATATTTGGACGTTAAGGGTACATGCCCACTCAGTAGGCACAAATTGTTCTTTATGTGGATTAAATAAGTGTATAATTGTGTCGCTATTCCACCACTTCTAAACATTACGAGTACCCGCTATGCAGATATAATCATTTAGTAATATATATTGTACTGATAGTGACTGGCGATGGTATCAGACTATTTTCATATTAAAATGAGGCATGATCTTTTTCAATTATTTATACTAATTAATCGCGTCACCTGAAAAAACACAACATTTTCGACAGATTATAAAGTATAATCATCAAACAATAAATAGGGAGAATAAATAGTAATGTCTTCTAACATTTTAAGGAAACACGAATATCGCCCCAGATATCCGTTTGGAAATTTACGTCTGATATAAAATGTATAATAATGCCGATGACTACGTGGGATAATGGTGAATGAATGTTTATTTTGCCAGAATACATGTATGTCTCAGTTGATGTCTCTAATAAAAAAAATTGTGTCATTTATAGCATAAACCCTTAAAACGCTGAACTATTATATTTTTGTTTGCTGTTTGTTATTTATTTTCCATTTGTCTCATCAAATACATAGTTTGGCAACACGTTAGAATCATTTCCAAACGAAATGATTCTAATATGTTGCCAAACAATATTTTTTTATGTGGAGAAAATAGATAAAAAACAACAGAAGACGAAAATTTTCGGTTCCCACTTTTCAAGAGTTAAAAAGTAATCCTGTGTGACACATGCAGGGGACGTAGATTTTTTTGGTTAATTCGTTCCCACGAAATAAAAATTCGTTCCTTCAATCTAACAATTCGTTCCCACGAATTAACATTTCGTTCCTTCAGTTTAACAATTCGTTCCCACGAAATAACAATTCGTTCCCACGGGAACGAATTGCTAATTCGTGGGAACGAATTGTTATATCGTGGGAACGAATTGTTAATTAGAGGGAACGAATTGTCATTTCATAGGAACGAATTGTTAATTCGAGGAAACGAATTGTATCGTGGGAACGAATTGTTAATTCGACGGGACGAATTGTTAAATTGAGGGAACGAATTGTTATTTCGTGGGAACGAAATAATAAAAAATAATCCATGTCCCCTGTGGGGCTCCGTAGAGTAAACAGTAATACTGTGTGGTACATGGACATTATACAGTTGTGTTGAGAGGACTAACTGTGTGGTACATGGACATTATACAGTTGTGTTGAGAGGACTAACTGTGTGGTACATGGACATTATACAGTTGTGTTGAGAGGACTAACTGTGTGGTACATGGACATTATACAGAACAGTTGTGTTGAGAGGACTAACTGTGTGGTACATGGACATTATACAGAACAGTTGTGTTGAGAGGACTAACTGTGTGGTACATGGACATTATACAGAACAGCTGTGTTGAGAGGACTAACTGTGTGGTACATGGACATTATACAGAACATTTGTGTTGAGAGGACTAACTATGTGGTACATAGACATTATACAGAACAGTTGTGTTGAGAGGACTAACTGTGTGGTACATGGACATTATACAGAACAGTTGTGTTGAGAGGACTAACTGTGTGGTACATGGACATTATACAGAACAATTGTGTTGAGAGGACTAACTGTGTGGTACATGGACATTATACAGAACAGTTGTGTTGAGAGGACTAACTGTGTGGTACATAGACATTATACAGAACAGTTGTGTTGAGAGGACTAACTGTGTGGTACATAGACATTATACAGTACAGTTGTGTTGAGAGGACTAACTGTGTGGTGCCCCGTGCAGGCACCGGGGCGGGATCAACTGATCCTGAGAATAGTGCTGCAGTAGCCATTGCTTGTCGTAAAAGGCGACTAAACTGGCTTAACGATTGTGTTCATACTTTCCGGAACCCACTATACCGGATTTGGCCCTCATGTACATTTTTGGCTTTCTTGTATGTGAGAGTTGAGTCAGGCTATGCCCCATATATAAAAGTAAGATTAGCGCTAATCCTATTACTTTTAGGGGATGGGATAAATGATGCTGGTGTGGCGAGGGCCTGGCACCAGATCAGGTTGTTCTAATTTCAGGACTGAATATATATTTTGATTGTAAATATTGAGTTCTGAAGTTGGGATTTACCCCCCTCGGACAGGTGGATACGGGACACGACCCCGTTGACCCGTCTGCGTGTAGACTCCCTGAGGCTTGTACCTCTATGTCAGAAAAGCGGACGTTAAACCCTATTCACTCACTCATTAACTGTGTGGTACATAGACATTATACAGGACAGTTGTGTTGAAAGGACTAACTGTGTGGTACATAGACATTATACAGGACAGTTGTGTTGAGAGGACGTTGTGTTGAGAGGACTAACTGTGTGGTACATGGACATTATACAGAACAGTTGTGTTGAAAGGACTAACTGTGTGGTACATAGACATTATACAGTACAGTTGTGTTGAGAGGACTAACTGTGTGGTACATAGACATTATACAGGACAGTTGTGTTGAGAGGACTAACTGTGTGGTACATGGACATTATACAGAACAGTTGTGTTGAAAGGACTAACTGTGTGGTACATAGACATTATACAGAACAGTTGTGTTGAGAGGACTAACTGTGTGGTACATGGACATTATACAGTACAGTTGTGTTGAAAGGACTAACTGTGTGGTACATAGAACATTTATACAGTACAGTTTGTGTTGAGAGGACTAACTGTGTGGTACATAGACATTTATACAGGACAGTTTTTGTGTTGAGGACTAACTGTGTGTACATGGACATTATACAGTACAGTTGTGTTGAGAGGACTAACTGTGTGGTACATGGACATTATATAATTGTGTTGAGAGGACTAACTGTGTGGTACATGGACATTATATAGTTGTGTTAAGAGGACTAACTGTGTGGTACATGGACATTATATAATTGTGTTGAGAGGACTAACTGTGTGGTACATGGACATTATATAGTTGTGTTGAGAGGACTAACTGTGTGGTACATAGACCATTACTACGTTGATGTTTGATAGGACTAATTGGTGGTGGGTACATGGACATTATACAGTTGTGTTGAGAGGACTAACAGTGTGTGGTACATGGACATTATACAGTTGTGTTGAGAGGACAAACTGTGTGGTACATAGACATTATACAGTTGTGTTGATAGGACTAATTGTGTGGTACATGGACATTATACAGTTGTGTTGAGAGGACTAACTGTGTGGTACATGGACATTATACAGTTGTGTTGAGAGGACAAACTGTGTGGTACATAGACATTATACAGTTGTCTTGAGAGGACTAACTGTGTGGTACATGGACATTGTATAGTTGTGTTGAGAGGATATACAAGTATGATGTCAGTGAAATGTATGTGGATATCGTGTATATTGGTGTGTGGCGTGCCATCTTTACTGTATATGTTGATACAACTACATTCAAGTGCAACAACGGGAATGACCAGATATTTCGTTATTGCAACATCAGGTGGGTACACTATTATTAAAGGTACATACATACCCACTCTGTAGGCACAAAACGTTCTTTATATCGGAGACATCATCTGATACATTTTCTAGCATAATAAACATTTATTAACCATCAGCCCACGCATTGATTGGCATTATTATACATTTTATATCAGACGTAAAATGTCCACACTGATATCAGGGGCGATAATCGTGTTTCCTTACAATGTTAACGGACATCACTATTTATTCTCTGTATTTATTTTTTGATGTGCACTGATCATACTTTATAATCTGTCTCTAATATTATTTTTTCAGATGACGCATTTAATTAGTATAAATAACTAAACCAATATCATGCCTCATTTGCATATGAAAATAGCCTTATACCACCGCGCGTAACTATCAGTACAATAAATATTACTAACTTATTGTATCTGTATAGCGGGCACTTGCAATATTTAGAACTGGTGGAATAGTGACACAATTATACACTTATTTAATTCCAATAAAGAACATGCTGTGCCTACTGAGTAGGCATGTACCTTTAAGCACTGCCTATATAGAATATGACCGTTTGTTTCGAATGTAGTGGAATCATACATGTGACTGAATATATGAAGTATATCTGATCCTGTTCTTCTTAGACTGTATTATACAGAGTATTGTGTTGCCATCTCTGCCAATTTAGTTTGTACATGTTATCGGTCAGTTTCACCACTTGGAGGGTTTGACACATACAGCAAATAATATGGCATAGAATATAATAAAATTTGGTGCAATACGTTCCACATAGATAGGATGACAACGTCCTATAAATATTATTCCAGTAGACTACACAAAAAACTAGATATTTGAGCAGATCTACCATCACTCACACAATATACAATGGACACGTGTTCAGTGTGTAAAATGTCAAACTGATGCACTGTCTATTATTAGAAGTGCATCTGCCACATGTAAACACCGTATTTACTCACATAGCAGGCAAGTAGACAGTAGTGACAATACACTCTGATAACTGATTACAAGTCACTGGATTATTTACAGTATTTAGTGTAATACAGGTATATAACTACATCACTGTGTATTGTTCTTACTGTTACACAGTCTTTACTGAATTCTCAAACATTTTAACAAAGGGCCAACAAACCCTTCAGATATCAGACTTTGTATAAAATTTGATGAAAACAAGGTATAGCTTGCTGTAGTCAGATTTCTCCCCATCATGTTGCACCAACTATTATTCATGCGTTTGTCATTTTATTAGTTCTGTGTGTCAAACGCAATAAGAGGTAAGACTAGCTGATGGCATGTACACGCTAAGATAGCCGACATGGAAACACCATGCACTGTGTAGGATATAGTAAGAAGAGAACGTTCACATGTATGTACTGCTTATATCCCATCACATTTACAAAGCAATTATGCATGAATCATTAGATGATCAGGGTCCTTAAAAAAATAAAAATAAATCCTATAAAAATGTAACAACGCTGAAAACATTTTTGGAGATCTAACATGCGGGAAATGGCATATACTACCTTATCAAGGTGTATGATCACGTGGTACTAACAACAACAACAAGTACTGAAATTTCCAGAATCCATCTGATTCAAAGTACGTATTCTTGTATAGTGTCCTTATTACGTAACGGATTTTGATGAAATATGGCGCATCAAACGCGTCTTGCTAAGCTGCATTTGGTGGTCTCTGTATTTGCGCCCAAACTCCGACACGGAAATCGATTCTTCGCAAAAGCTACATAAGTCTGTGCCAAACTCCCTGGACCACCAAATGCAGCTCATGAAGACGTGTTTGCTGCGCCATATTTCATCAAATTCCGTTGCATATTAAGGAAAATATCAAATAATACTTACTTTGGAGTGGGCGACGTTGTTGTTGTTGTAACCACGTGATCATGCACCTTGGTTATGTGGCAATTTGCCAATATTTGTCTATTTATTTATTTCAAAATTCTTGGATATTGTCATTGAAATTAAGCATCTAGATTGGCTGTGCCTGCTACAGTGGGGTCAGCGTGTAAGTGTACACACGAACGAACACGACAGGTTGTAACCAACCTGTCGTGTTCGTTCGTGTGTGCACTTACACGCTGATCCCACTGTAACAACCTGTCGTGTTCGTTCGTGTGTGCACTTACACGCTGACCCCACTGTACAGCTCAGGCTCAGTCAATAAAGTTACTTGATAGTTGGCGTTGCCAATATTATGTCTTTGATAAACTGGGCGAAATTAAAGCAGGTGGTTCTGTAGTAGACCTCAGACACCTCGTGGTTATGCTCGCTTCGACATACTTGTTTTTAAATATACAGTAAAACCTCTATAAATCTGGCACCCTGGGAGGTCTCCAGGGTGTCCGGCTTAGAGAGGCTTCACAGTAAATCATGCATATGATCATTCATGGACATACAATGTGTACATGAAATATTTCCCGCATCCGTGCACATTGGGAATAATTTCCGCCCCTGGGAATTGTTTGACTGTCTAATTCCCCCTCCCCCACCCGCCAGCATGTCCTCCGCGGAAGACATCGATGCGTGAACTTGGAGCATCTACTGTCTGTTCCACGTTTTGCTGCCAAAGATCATTTGACCATTAAACACATTAAATCTTCAATTTATTTGATTAAATTCCGTCAAATATTGATTTTATTGCGAACCGAATTTCAAAATCTAACTTTTGTTTTCATAGTTACACCATTTCCAAGGTATATAGCCATGCTTCGGAGTAAATTTCCAAAATGATTTTACTGCTTCCCAGCGCTTCCACTTCTTTTCCCCCATGTTCAATTCCCATAGGAAAATAGTTTTGTCGCTATAAATTTCATCAAACACAACATTTTGGGGAGGGTGACTTTTTTGTTACTGGTGAAAAAATACTTACATTGAAGTATTTTTGAGATTTAAAGGTGCATGCCCACTCAATAGGCAGAACATTTTCTTTATAGGAGTTAAATAAGTGTATACTTGTGTCACTATTCCACCGGTTCTAAAAATTACGAGTGCCCGCTATACAGATATAATCATTTAGTAACGTTTATTTTACTGATAGTGACGCGCGGTGGTATATCATGCTATTTTCATATGCAAATGAGTCGTGTTATTTTTTAATTATTTAAAATAAATTTAAATGCTTCACCTGAACAAAATAATATTTTCAACAGATTATAAAGTATGATCGTTGCACATCAAAAAATAAATACAGAGAATAAATAGTAATGTCCGTTAACATTTTAAGAAAACACGGTTTTCGCCCCTGATATCAGTTACGTCTGATATAAAATGTATAGTAATGCCAATCAATACGTGGGGTAATGGTGAAGTAATGTTTATTTTGGCAGAAAATGTCTCACATGATGTCTCTGATATAAATAACAGTTTATGTCTACTGAGTGTGCATGTACCTTTTAATAGCCAAAAGTTCTTCGGCAAAAAAACGTGGAACAGACAGTAATTTACTTTGTTTTCCCCGTGTTCTACCTGCGACGGCTATTAAACCCATTAAATATGAAAAAGGATGATGCATATATTAAGTAGTTTTTATAAAACACGGAAAGGTCACCTTCTCCATTTTTTGAAATTCCATCAAATATTTATTATATTGCCAAAAACACAATTTTCCTTTGGAAATTTAACATGGAGACTGAACCATATATTTTTGTTAAATAAAAATCCAAATTTTGTTTTCTTAGTTACATCATTTCCAAGCTATCTAGCCAAAATTATCGCTTTTGGACCATCCAGGTGACGCCCAACGCTTTTTTTGCCCCATGATAAATTCCCATATGATTTGTTTTCGCAATAAAATCAATATTTGATAAATAGCATCAAATAAAATAGGGAAGAGTGACGTTTGTGTTATTTATTAAAACGTACTTGCTTCTAAATAGTTTTAGATCTAAATTAATGTGTTTAATCGCCGAAGCTCGTCGGCAGAAAACTGTGGATCAGACAGTCGTACAGTGGAACCCTCTAAACCGAACACCTAGAAAACGCATGCCATCTTATCAGAGCTCCAGATAAGCTGCGTATTTGCGTAAATATCCAATTAAAATTGCCAAACTCCCAATTGAAATCAGAAGAAGCGAGTATCAAAAAGCGATTACAATATTGTAGTTAATTTATCATGCTGCAGAAAAGAAATAAACAGACCACAAATATAGCATAGTTTTCTTATTTTTCATGAAAACACATCTCGGTATTTTATTAGAATTGTCTCCAAGGAGACAATTCTAATGAAATGCCAAGACGTGTTTTCATTTCGAAGCAAACTATTCAATAATTGCTGTCTGTTGATTTGTAAACAGTAGTGTGATTTTATTTTACCCAATTAAAATTTCTAAATACCCAATTGCTTCAGAAATGATGGAGTGAAAATACTTAATTACTAATTCCTTATCTGGAACAATGTCTTATTTTTGATGAGCTTCTTTGTCATTTATCTAAGGAGATAATATATTTTAGTGATCGCATAGCACACAACTATGGCTCGGAATGATCAAATGCCTGATATACAGTTAAACCTCTTTAAGTCGGACACCCTGGGGACCTCCTAGGCTATCCGGTTTATAGAGGTTCCACTGTACATGTGTGTCTGTTTCAGACGTATTAACAACGAGAGAGTCCGAGTCGCCGCCCAGTCCAATCTCTGTCAGACCGCGGGTATGTATCTACACTTAAAGGTACATGCCCACGTGCCCGGTTATAATATAGGGAGGCATATTTGTTTCGTGCATACATTAGATATAACATTGTACGGGCAAAATGAACAGTTTTGAAAATAGCCTGATACCACCGCGCGTCACTACCAGTACAATAAATATTACTAAATGATTATATCTGTATAGCGAGCACAAGTAATTTTTAGAACTGGTGGAATAGTGACACAATTATACACTTATTTAATTCCGGTAAAGAACATTTTGTGCCTACTGTGTGGGCAAGTACCTTTAACATTGTATCAATGTATTTCATCCTGAATTCGAACAACGGACTCGATCTACAACAGATTTCATCAAAATTGAAAAGTATACTTATCTAGCAAAGTATACGTTGACAGAGAAATTTTCAATTTAAGAATTAATTTTTTAATTTTTATTATACTGAATTTATTACAAAATGGCTGTGATAATGTAATAAATTCAGTATAATAATTCTGCAAACTTGTAATCATCAAATATATGCAAATATATGCAGTTGTTAGTTCTATATGAAATTATGCATTTCAGGAAAAATAAATGATTACTCCCTCAAAGTATACTTTGCTAGATAAGTATGCTTTGCAATGTTGGTGAAATAGGCTACAGGAGTGTACGTGTATCTATATTTAACATTTTACCATTCTCTTGCAGTATCAATTCGTACAACTGACTCGACATATGTCAGCCTGTGTGTATATGCATGTATCTACATGTATCACTATATCATTATGTTACATTCTCAATTCGTACACGGACTACAATGTCACTGGCGTATCGTACGGTGTTATATAACATTTTGCCATCTGCAGTCTCATTCGTACAAGACTCGACTGTCCGATGCAGGGCGTACGTGTGTCTATATTTAACATTTTACCATTCTCAAGTCTCAATTGTCACAACGGACTCGACTATGTCCGACTGCAGGAGCGTACGTGTGTCTATATTTAACATTTTACCATTCTCTTGCAGTCTCAATTCGTACAACGGACTCGACATATGTCCGACTGCAGGAGCGTACGTGTGTCTATATTTAACATTTTACCATTCTCTTGCTGTCTGACATGATAAAGCTCACTTTGTGACTACCGCGTGTGCATATACCTGTAATATAAAACAGAAATACATACGAGCGTGTACATTGTATGTACGACAACTGATAACGTGTTTGCAACCACCATTCATGCTTCGTTGACTCGAATGACATCTAACAACATTCCAATGGCTGTCAGCTGCATGCACATATAACATGTTCAACCTAACGTGACTTACAATGAATTAGCCATTTCAACTATACAGCCCTTTACAGCGGTGTTGCAAACACTGTATATTCCGATGTGCCGGCCCCTGACGAGCCGTCTCATCAGGGGGTCGTTTCACTAAACTTCTTACGACTAAAATGTTCGTAAGTGTATTTAGGATCGTCTGTAAACGCAAATAGATGGATTAACATTTATTGAGCATAGGCTGCATATGCAGCCTATGCTCAATAAATGTAAATCCAATAATTGTTAACAAGAAAACATTGTTAATGTGAAATTTACATACTATCATAATTTTACACTAACGAACATTTTGGTCGTACGAAGTTTAGTGAAACGGGCCCCAGGATCTGCTATTTTTGTAACGAATGTTTTTAGATTAAAAAATATCCCGTTTTCATAAATGGACTGGTCTGAAAACAGGATAGGCCAGAAAATTGAAATATTCAACTTATAGTGTAAATACATATACATATACCACAAATACCCCCTACATACTGGCAGATAGTAGTGTAAAGCATATATTGACACAAAAAACATCATATGATGGACATATGTAGTTAAATAAATATGTTAAATTGGCCATACGTTCGATTAATGCACGTTGAATCACCTATCATATGGGAAATACATGCAAACATAGTTTAATTAAGTAGTGAGTATCAAAAAGCAATGAAAAATTTGTGGTATCTTTATCATGCTACATAAAACAATAAAGAGACCACAAATATAGCATATTTCTTATTTTTCCATGAAAACACATCTTGGAATTCCATTAGAATTGTCTTCAAGGTGACAATTCTAATGAAATACCAAGATGTACTTTCATTTAGAGGCAAACTATTCAATAAGTGCGGTGCGGTCTGCTGATGTGTACACAGTAGTCTAAGAGTGCTTCTATTTTACACAACTAAACTTTTGAATACCCAATTGTTTCAGAAATGATGGAGTGACAATACTCAATTACTAATTCCTTGTCTAGATCCCTGTATTTAACTAACATGCCCCACAATTACACCCTCAAACGTAGACTACCAGTGTGAACATCGGCTTACCTCTTCAAAAATTGTATGAGCCGCGTTGTGCGAAAATGAAGTTATCGAGTAAATGAGGTCGAAAGCGTCGCTTCCATTTACGCTTTTGACATAGCTGACTTCGTTGTTGACAGCTGGTAATGACAAACGATATAAGTGTATTATCGTGTGCTAGTCGGTGTACCATTAGCGAAACAAACCAATTGTTTGTAGACCATTGACTATTTTAATTACCATTTTATGTAAAAATATAAATGTACGTTCTGGAGGTTGTTATGAAAATAAATGATCAGAAACGAGTAATGTTGAGTAGCATGTGAGCTGGTGGTGTCGGCATCCCAGTTCGCGTATGGACCCGATAAATGTTTTTATTTTTGTGTTAGTATATCGTTAACCGATATTTTAGATACATGTATGTACAGTAGATATGTGATATTATATGGATAAAATTATATTTAATGCTAGTGTGAAAGTTCAAACATGTACATGTATAAACGTTACAGTACACGTTACATAGCGTCTCCCTTGCTTTATACACGTATCTGTTTCTGATTGAATTTCATTTATGTGTGTCAAATTGCATTTCGTGAATACAATTTCGTATTTGTTAAACGCTTGCATGTATCAGTAACGAAGGAAGTGTATTACACATAATGTGATAACCACCGTGACTCGTCAACACTGTGTTTATATATCGTGTGAGAGAGGAAATGTGCCCGCCCGCCCAATCTCTAAACATTTTGAGGTAAACGAAAACGTACGGAACTCGTTCCCATGACATACATGTATCATCTCGTTCCTTCGAGATAGGATCTCCTTACCACGAGTTAGCTATATCGTTTATAATCAGCCGCTAGATTAGCAGATATTACTCCACCATCTGTAGCCTATTTCACCAACATTGCAAAGTATACTTATCTTGCAAAGTATACTTTGAGGGAGAAATTTTCAATTTAAGGATAAATTTATTAATTTTTATTATACTGAATTTATTACATTATCACAGCCATTTTGGCTGTGATAATGTAATAAATTCAGTATAACAAGTTTGCATACTTCTAACCATCAAATATATGCAGTGGTTAGGTCTATGTGAAATAATGAATTTTGGGGAAAATAAATGAGTACTCCCTCAAAGTATACTTTGCTAGATAAGTATACTTAGCAATTTTGATGAAATCGGCTACTGAAATGATAATGGTGTTACCTTTTGATTAGCTGACTATGTCGTGGGAACGAGATAGCTAACTCGTGGAATATGTCGTGGGCACGAGATCCTATCTCGTGGGAACGAGATGCTATTTCGTGGGAACGAGATAGAAAAGAATGTGGATGTCTCTTTTATCGCAAACCAAGATTTAGATTTTCCGATACAAGTTAGTTTCATGGAGAAAGCTAAGCAAACCTTCAATGTTCTCCACCTGGAATAACTCGCGGAATGCGAATACGGATACAAATAAAATAGAAACGTCGTTACCTACTGCACTACTACGGACCCACTGTCAGCGATACATAAACTTCAATTCAGTTTGCAGCTGCAGCTCGAGTCAGGTCACTGTAATCTGTACCCATTTATGATTCATTGTTAACATATTCATAAAAAAAGAATTATTTACTATGCCGGCCCGACAACTATTATATTTGTGAATTCTCAAATCTTCAGTTACAAACCAAGCATATTTTTTGCAAAATATCGCATTCATACAAAATAATGATTTACTATGCCGGCCGACAACTCTTTTATTTGTGAAGTCTCAAATCTTACAAACCAAGCATACTTTTAATGATCTTCTTCTGGTTTGCTATAGAGAGTAATTAAGCATCTGTTCCATTTATATTGGAAATGATTATAGAATTTACACAAAAAATATATTTTGCTGACCGCCAAAAACTGAAACTTGTGAAGTCTCATAGCATATCGACAGAGCATAATAATTGAATTATCTTATTCAGCTTGTTGAAAATTCGAATTACAAACCGTGCATAATTGTTCCAAAATATCGTCATAAAAATTAATTATATCCAGACTGATTAGGGAGTACACTGATGTACATATTGCCGGTAGTCTAATCAGACTGAGCTGATCAGGGACCACTAGTGATCAGGGACTATTAGTGATCAGGGACTATTAGTGATCAGGGACTATTATTGATCAGGGACTACCAGTGATCAGGGACTATTAGTGATCGGGGACTACCAGTGATCAGGGACTATTAGTGATCATGGATACATAGTGTCGGTAGCCTGATCAACTGTGCTAGATATGCCACATTATCAGGGACTACACTGATGTACATAGTGTCGGTAGCCTGATCAACCTAGCTAACATATGCCGCTGACTCAGGGACTACACTGAGGACTACTGGATACTACGATATGCATAGTGTCGGAAGCCTGATCGCCTGTGCTAAATATGCAGCATGACCAGGGACTACACCAGTGTACAGATTGCCGATAGTCTGATCAACCTAGCTAGATATGCCGGCTGCTCTGGGTCTACACTGGTGCACAGATTACCGATAGTCTGATCAACCTAGCTAGATATGCCGGCTGCTCTGGGTCTACACCGGTGTACAGATTACCGATAGTCTGATCAACCTAGCTAGATATGCCGGCTGCTCTAGGACTACACCGTTGTACAGATTACTGATAGTCTGATCAACCTAGCTAGATATGCCGGCTGCTCTAGGACTACACCGGTGTACAGATTACCGATAGTCTGATCAACCTAGCTAGATATGCCGGCTGTCTGTCTGTCTGTCTGTCTGTCTGTCTGTCTGTCTGTCTGTCTGTCTGTCTGTCTGTCTGTCTGTCTGTCTGTCTGTCTTGTCTTGTCTTGTCTTGTCTTGTCTTGTCTTGTCTTGTCTGTCTGTCTGTCTGTCTGTCTGTCTGTCTGTCTGTCTGTCTGTCAGTCTGTCTGTCTGTCTGTCTGTCTGTCTGTCTGTCTGTCTGTCTGTCTGTCTGCTGTCTGTCTGTCTGTCTGTCTGTCTGTCTGCGTCCAGGTTTGGAGACGTTTAGCGTCCAGGCGGGAAAAATCGATGTTTTTTTCAGGGGTTTCGTGATTTTTTTTTACATGTTTTGGATCATTTATCAACTAAAAAATATCAAAAAATTTCACCGGGATGCCTGGTACACGGGGTCGTAATCGACCCTGGGTACGCATTGCCTACCTTTTCTCAAATACTGTTAATCTAATTTCACGTACAATGGATGTTTATATCCAATGTCCTTTAGAAAATACTTACGTACACTCATAAAGAATAAATTCGCCAATTTTCATGAAGATCCGACATTTAATACAAAAATTATGACAATTATAATTTTTTCGTCTGATCTGTCCGACAGCGTCGGTTTCGACCGACAAAAGGTAGGCGATGCCTACCTTTTTCAAAAATATATTCGGGTCATATTTCCGATCACAGTGCATTGTTTCGACTGAAAACTTATCATGTTAATACTTGATATATAGGTAATAATTTGCCCAAGTTTCAATAAATTGATATGAAAGGTGTACATACTATTCCAATTACAAATTTTCTCAAATTTCTGACCGACAAAAACCGACACACAGACAAAAACCGACAAACAGTATTTTCTTAATATTTTGAAAATTATCGTTTTTTATTGGACGAAACCTACTTTCCACGCTAGATTTCCATACTCTTGATCATATTACTAATTTATTTGACCTTTGACCTTTGGGGAGTTTTTTTTGTAAATAATAACGGACGTTTTCCGACAAAACGCATCCCCGTGAATTTGTCTGATATGTGTCAAACGCCTATTCTTACTAACGGCCCTTCGCATTTCGCGACTATAAATCAAGGAATAACATTTATATACATGTGAAGAATGTTTGTCACCATGCAGACAAATACATTTCGGTGTGGGGGGGGGGGCGGCGGCGTGGGGGCGGGGGGGGGGGGTTGGGGGGGGGGGGGGGGTTGCGGGGAAGTAGGTGCTCGTACCCATCGATTTATCCCGTTTCATTATACCAATACCAATCAGTGGAGGTCGCAGGGTACAGTGCAGGGGCCCATCGTGTAGTGGAGGTGCCCAGGGTGTAGTGGATGGGCACATAGTGTAGTGAGAGGCCCACTGTGGTAGTGGAACGGCCCATTCTTTAGTGGACGGTCCCAGGACGTAGTGGAGGGAACCCATGAGCATGTGGAGGGCACCAGGGTGTAGTGGAGGACCCCAGTGTGTAGTAGAGGGTCCCAGCGTGTGGATGGGCCATGTTGTAGGCGCCCAGGGTGTAGAGGAGGGCGCCAGGAAATAGAGGGCGCCAGGGTATAGTGAAGGGCCCCAAAGTGTAGTGGAGGGCACCAGGGTGTAGTGGAGGGCCTCAGGGTGTGGAGGGGCCATGGTGTTTTGTAGGGGTTCAGGGTGTAGAGGACGGCGCCAGGGTGTAGTGAAGGGTGCCATGTGGTAGTAGAGGGCACCAGGGGTAGTTGAGGGCACCAGGGGTAGTGGAGGGCACCAGTATGTAGTGGAGGGCACCAGTATGTAGTGGAGGGCCCCAGGGTGTAGTGGAGGGCCCCAGGGTGTAGTGGAGGGCCCCGTGATGTAGTGGAGGGCCCCAGGATGTGTTGTAGGGGCCCAGGGTGTATAGGGACATGGTGGTTTGTAGGGGCTCAGGGTGTAGAGGATGTAGTGGAGGGTACCAGAATGTAGTGGAGGGCCCCAGGGTGTAGTGGAGGGCCCCAGGGTGTAGTGGAGGGCACCAGGGTGTGGAGGGGCCATGGTGTTTTGTAGGGCCACAGGGTGAAGTAGAGGGCCCCAGGGTGTAGTGGAGGGCCCCGTGGTGTAGTGGAGGGCCCCAGGATGTAGTGGAGGCACCAGGGTGTAGTGGAGGACAGCCAACAGCATGGGGCCATCCACTACACGTTGGTGCCCTGCGCCGCTACACCCTGGTGCCCTCCACTACACCCTGGTGCTATCCACTACGCCCTGGTGCCCTCCACTACACCCTGGGGCCCTCCACTACACACTGATGCCCTCCACTACACCCTGATGCTCTCCACTACAACATGGTTCCATCCACTACATACTGGCGCCTTCCATAATACCCTGGGGCCCTCCACTACATAATGGCGCCCTCCACAATACCATGGGGCCTCCACTACACACTGGCACCCGCCACAACACACCGGAACCCTCCCCTACATCATGGTGCCCTCCACTGCACAATGGTACCCTCCACTACACCCTGGTGCCCTCCTCTACACCCTGGGCCCCTACAAAACACCAGGGCCCCTGAAAACCCTGAGGGTGCCAGTATGTAGTGGAGGGCACCAGGGTGTAGTGAATGGCACCAGGGTGTAATGGAGGGGCCCAGGGTGTAGTGGAGGGCACCAGGGTGTTGTGGAGGGCCCCCGCGTGTAGTGAGGGGGCACTGTGTATGGAGCGCCCCGTGTATGTGGAGGGCACCAGAGTGTAGTGGAGTGCCCCATGGTGTAGTGGAGGGCACCATGGTGTAGTGGAGGGCCCCCCAGGGTGTAGTGGAGGGCACCAGGGTGTAGTGGAGGGCCCAGTGTGTGGAAGGGCCATGGTATAGATGAGGAGTGCCCTCCATTACACCCTGGTGTCCTCCACTACACACTGGCACCCATCAATACACATTGGCGCCCTCATCTATACCCAGGTTCCCTCATCTACACCCTGGGCCCCTACAAAACTCCATGGCCCCTCCACATGCTGAGCCCCTCTACTACACACTGGGGGTCCTCCACTACACCCTGGTGCCGTCCACACGCTCGGGCCCTCCATAGACAGGGCCCCGTCACTACACACTGGTGCCTCCAAACACTCGGGCCCTCCACACGCAATACTCCCTCACTACATCCTGGCGCCCTCCACAACACACTGGGACCCTTCACTACACATTGGCGCTCTCCACAACACCGGGGGCCTCCACTATGGAGGCCATGGTGTTTTGTAGGGGTTCAGGGTGTAGAGGACGGCGCCAGGGTGTAGTGAAGGGTGCCAGTGTAGTAGAGGGCACCAGGGGGTAGTTGAGGGCACCAGGGGTAGTGGAGGTCACCAGTATGTAGTGGAGGGCACCAGGGTGTAGTGGAGGGCCCAGGGTGTGGAACTACACTACACCCTGGTGCTCTCCACTACACGCTGGCACCCTCCACAACACTCTGGTGCCATCCACTACACACTGGCACCCTCTTCTACATCTTGGGCCCCTACAAAACACCATGGCTCCTTCACACCATGGGGCCCTCCACTACAGACTGGGGCCCTCCGCTACACCCTTGTGCCAGTGTGTAGTGGAGGGCCCCATGGTGTTGTGGAGGGCACCAGGGTGTAGTGGAGGGCACCAGGGTGTAGTGAGGGTGACCTGTTTAATGTAGGGCCCGAGTGTGTGGAGGGCTGCCCTCCACAACACCATGGGACCCTCCACTACACCCTGGTGCTCTCCACAACACCCTGGTGCCCTCCACTACACCCTCGGGCCCTCCTCTACATCCTGGTGCCATCCACTACACACTAGCGCCCTTCACACACCCTGGAAGCCCCGCACGACACACTGGCACCCTCTACTACACTGCGCCCTCTTCTACATCCTGGGGCCCCTACAAAACACCATGGCCCCTCCACACCC
>CM055280.1:62169130-62486998 GCA_029237695.1 Conchocele bisecta
CACAGTTTCTCAAACTGGCCATCATACATCTACTTATAAGTTCTTGCTTAATCGCTTCAACTCACTTCAACTTCTTCATTCATTGGTATGTGTGCCACACCTGCCTTTTCATAATTTATATGACCTTCGCCTTTTGACCTTCACCAGGTTACTTAAATCACTTAACAATTTTGGTTAACCAGTTCGTCACAGTTTCCCAAACTGGCCATATCATCTACATAAGTTGCTTAATTGCTTCAATACTTCAACACTTCATTCATTGGTATGTGTGCCACACCTGCCTTTTCATATTTTATATGACCTTCGCCTTTTGACCTTCACCAGGTTACTTAAATCACTTAACAATTTTGCTTAACCAGTTCGTCACAGTTTCTCAAACTGGCCATATCATCTACATAAGTTGCTTAATCGCTTCAATACTTCAACACTTCATGCATTGGTATGTGTGCCACACCTGCCTTTTCATAATTTATATGACCTTCGCCTTTTGACCTTCACCAGGTTACTTAAATCACTTAAACACTTTGTCACAGTTTCTCAAATATGCTGCAGGTGGCATCCGCGTTCGACAGACGCATTTCTTGTTTACTATTAATTCGTTCCCACGAAATAACAATTCGTTCCCTCGAATTAACAATTCGTTCACACGAAATGAAAATTCGTTCCCTCAATTCAACAATTTGTTCACTCGAATTAACAATTCGTTCCCACGAATTAAGATTTTGTTCCCGTGGGAACGAATTTTTTTTTGTGGAAACGAACTAATACAAAAAAAGAATTCTACGTGCCCTACGGTGCTCCGTAAGATGGTGTTCCATCGCCTGTGCTCTAGTTATGTATGTAAATATGCAAATGACACATGTGTAGTAAGCAATACACATTCAACGTATGTTTTTATGCAAACTAAAGGTTAAAGGTATATACCCACTCAGTAGGCACATGTTCTTTACATCAGAGACATCATCTAAGATATTTTCTTGCAAAATAAACATTAATTTACCATTACCCCACGTATTGATTTTCATTATTATACATTTTATATCGGAAGCAAATTTGCACACTGATATCAGGGGCGATAACCGTGTTTGCTTAAAATGTTAACGGACATTGCTATTTATTATCTGTATTTATTTTTTGATGTGCAATGATCATACTTTATAATCTGTCGAAAATACTATTTGTTTAGGTAACACATTTAATTAGTATAAATAATAAATAAATATCATGTCCCATTTGCATATGAAAATAGCCTGATACCACCGCGCGTCACAATCAGTAAAATAAATATTAATAAACGATAATATGTGTCTAGCGGGCATTCACAATATTTAGAACTGGTGGAATAGTGACACAATTATACACTTATTTAATACCTATAAAGAACATTTTGTGCCTACTGGGTGGGCATGTACCTTTAACAATGATATTAATTTTCATGTAATGTGATAAATTATTAAACTCGCTGGCTACTTTCATACGAAACACGGCATAGAGACATGTACGGAAGAAAAGATCTTGAAAATTCAAGAAAAGAACTTGAAAATTCAAGAAATTATCTCGAAAATTCAAGAAAGTATCTTGAAAATTCAAGAAAGTGTCTTGAAAATTCAAGAAAAGATCTCGAAAATTCAAGAAAAGAACTTGAAAATTCAAGAAAATATCTTGAAAATTTCTAGAAAAAAACTTGAAAATTCAAGAAAAGATCTCGAAAATTCAAGAAAGTACTTTGAAAATTCAAGAACAGATCTGGAAAATTGAAGAAAAGAACTTGAAAATTCAAAAAATGATTTTTTGAAAATTCAAGAAAAGATCTCGAATAAATGGAAATAAAAAAAAGTGAAGTGGCCCTAATGGGCTTCTGTAGACATGGGCTCAAGGTCATCTGATAGACAAACAATAGAAAAGTTAGAAGTTGATCATCCATTGCATTGTAAATGTACGTGATGAAACATATTATATTTCAAGATGGCCGCCATTTCTGGAACAGGCATTACAGTTGTCAATAGTTTCCTATGTGAATAAATGTAAATTCGTTTTCTGAAACCTATAGAAATTTACTACACATGTTTGTCCATGTTATTCCCTTACAATGCAGATTTAAAAAGTCCAACTACACATTTAGAGACGTAATACACTACCATCAACTCTCAACTTGCGAATATTTATCAATTTATTTATTTGAAAATACCGGAATATTGTGATTGAAATCAAGCAGCTTGATTGGCTGAGCCGGAGTTGTGCTACAGCTCAGGCTCAGACAATGAAGCTGTTTGATTGCTAGCTGGCATTGTCAACATGTGTTAGAAACGTTGATAATCCCATGATGACTAACGCAAGCGACTGTGTCAAAACAGAAACTACTGTCTGTTTCACGTTTTGCTGCCGACGAACTTTTGGCCATTAAACACATTAAATCTAAAAAATATTTAAATGTAAGTACTGTTTCACCAATAACAAAAAAAGGCACCCTCCCCAAAAAAAATGATTTGATGAAATTCCATCAAATATTGATTTTATTGCGAAAAAACGATTTTCCTATGGGAATTTAACATGGGGGCTAAAAATACATTTTTTTTAAATATTTTTTTTATTTTCAATTTCTAACTCTTGTTTTCTTGGTTACATCATTTTCAATCTATCTCGCCAGGTTTCGGAATCAATTTCTAAAATTTTTCGTTTTTTGATCATTCAGGATCAAAAAACGAAAAGTTTTGGAAATTGACTCCCCATGTTAAATTCCAATAGGAAAATAAAAAAAAATGTTTTTGGGGAGGGTGACTTTTTTGTTATTGATAAAAAAAGTACCTACAATTAAATATTTTTTAGATTTAATGTGTTTAATAGCCAAAAGTTCGTCGGCAGCAAAACGTGGAACAGACAGTACATGTACATGTGTGTATGCTTATCAAATTTGCATATTACATGTGAATTATACATGGATTTGAAAACAAACTAATAGCTTATATGAATTCATATCCATACGAGATAATTACAACTTATTTACATGCAATGTAAAAGCATGTGCGCAAAACAACATTACAAGTACATATAACACAATATCATGGATTAGTTATAATTTCCATTATTTGATTTTTAACAAGAGTATGCACATGTTGTAGGTTTATACCGTCAACACAGTGCGTATGTGCCGTGAAACACGGTGCCGTGAAACATTTTTGATATCGAGTCAATACAATTTTTGCATTTTACAGACATTTGAAGGTGTTGACGGGATAAATAGAATAGTAAGTTAGTGCCGTGAATGGGAAAAAATATCTGGCGCGGCACGGAAACGGGATGTGCTCGGCAGAGCCTCGCCCATCCAGTTTCCTGAGCCTTGCCAGATATTTTTTCCCATTCACGGCACTAACCTACTATTCTCTATCTATTTTCCTTATTTCTGAACCAAAATATATGTTGTGACCACTCATTTGAACCGTCTCGGCGAGACTGTTCAAATGAGTGGTCACAACATATACTTCTGATGAGAAATAAAGAAATTCTTCAGCCTTGCCGGATATTTTTTCCCATTCACGGCACTAACCTACTATTCTCTATATATGAACAATATTTCGTATACATGTACCAGTATGTTGATTTATTTGTATTGCATTTTGTGATTGTGGTGGTGGATAAGTCTCGAGAAACATCGCTAAATGTTATCTGTATTGACCCCACGAGGACTTGCATATGTAGTACATAACCATTAAATACATCTATTCCCACGAGGGTCAGTACCGTGACCTGTGAAGAGTGGCGACTGAATTGTATTGTTGTGTTAGTGTGCTCGACTGTATGTACCTATTAGGAACGAAATTGGGCACTATATAAGACATATAATATGCAAGCATATACGATATACGTTGCATATTATCTAGACATACTTTGTAGATGTTATGAAATGTTGTACTTTACTTGCAAGAACAGATGTGTGTTTTGTTCAAACGATAGGCGTTCATTTCCGTTTAGGAGATTGCTAGTAATGTTCGGGCGTTCGAGGTCCGTGAGATATTATTGACGTTGTCGTTCGTATTTTGTGTAAGTTGTTAAGAAGTGATCCACCGTCTCTTGTCAGAAATGCATAGGGGGGGGGGGGGGGGGGGGGGGGGGGGGGGGGGGGGGGGGGGGGGGGGGCTTCTACTATTTAATGTCGGCAGATATCATAGTTAAGCGAACTACATGATAGACGAAGACGAGTGTGCATTATTTGGTCTCTCCTATTGTCTATATTAAAGACCGCTGATGGATTTGACATCGTCGTATTCATTCTATACTTTAATGCTGATAAACTACTGTCTGTTTCACGAAAGTTGCCCAAATTGTACAGCCATATAAACAATGCAAAAACAGTATGTTTTTTGTTAATATTAAATTTTATCAAAATTTAAGAATGAGATTTCTTTTTATTTCGTGAAAATTGGTCAAATATTGATTTTATTACGAAAAATTGATTTGTCTATGGGAATTTAACATGGGGGAAATGGAGATGGAGGAGATGTGGGAGGAGTCAGAAAACATTTTTTTTTAGAATTTTAGAAATTGACTCCGAAATCTGGATAGATAGCTTGGAAATGATCTAAGAAAACAAAAGTTAAATTTTGAAAATCGGTCCAATATTTCTGAAATTCAAAAAATTTCCCTATGTTAAATCCCCATAGACATCTTCACCTGTGAAGATGTCTATGGGGATTTAACATGGGGAAATTGTTTTTTCGCAATAAAATCAATATTTGACCAAATTTCACGAAATAAAAAGAAGGCTCTTTCTTAAATTTTCCTTTAAATTAATATTATCGAAAAAAATATTGTTATTAAAGGTACACGCCCACTCAGTAAGCCCACAATGTAATTTATAGGAATTAATTAAGTGTATAACTGTGTCACTATTCCACCATTTCTAAACGTTACAAGTGCCCGCTATACAGATATAATCATTTATTAATATTTATTTTACTGATAGTGACGCGCGGTGGTATCAGGCTATTTTCATATGCAAATGAGGCATGATATTTTTTGATTATTTATACTAAAGAAATGCGTCACCTGAAAAATAATATTTTCGACAGATTTTAAAGCATGATCATTGCACATCATAAAATAAATACAGAGATTAAATAGTAATGTCCGTTAACATTTTAAGCAAACACGGTTATCGCCCCTGATATCAGTGTGTAAATTTACGTCTGATATAAAATGTATAATAATGCCAATCAGTACGTGGGATAATGGCGCTTGAATGTTTATTTTGCCAGGAAATATCTCAGATGATGTCTCTGATGTAAAGAACATTTTGTATCTACTGAGTGGGCATGTACCTTTAAAGAGCGCTGATGGATTTGACATCGTCGTATTCATTATATACGTTAATGCTGATAAACTAGGTGCGTTCCTAATGTGGTCAGGTAAGTTGTTCCATTCACGAACTGCTGATGGTAAGAATGAATTCTGTATATTTTTGTCCGGCAGAGGATCAGTGGAATGTTGTCAGCATTTCGGAGATCGTAGCGATTTCGAGCTTGTATAGGAACGAGAGTAGTTAGATAGGATGTGGTGAGATTATTTTTCATTTTGCAGAGTTCTATAGGTCTATGCTTTTTTCTACTAGTTGCTAGGGATTCCCATTTTAAATCGCGAAATAAATTACATTTACATGTATTAGCAATGGGACACTCTTAGTTATTGTAACTAGCCAACGATCAGTAATTGAAAACCTTAATTGTATAGATTATGGTGAATACATTTTCAGAAACGATTTAAATTAATTTATAATTCGCCCTACTTGCTAAGCCAATCGCTGGCCAGCTCCACTTATTTCACATATTACTTATATTAACATCATTAATAACTGCCTTCATATTTTATATTGTAACAGTCATATTGGATGTTTAAGAAACATGCTTATAGTTAGCCAGGTTTATAATTCAGTCTCCCATTCAAGTATTGGCGTTCAATTTCCTGTCGAACCTGATGTCATTGGAGACTGCATTATAAACCTGGCTAAATATAAGCATGTTTCTTAAACATCCAATATGTGAACACTACTTAGCAATATTTTACAATGTAAAATATGAAGGCGGGGTATTGGGTATTTTGTTTCACATTTTTAAGTCACAGGGGGCCGTTTCACTAAACTTCGTACGTCTAAACTGTTCGTAAGTGCAAATTTTTCAATCGTCTGTAAATTTCAATTGATGAATTTATACTTATTGAGCATATGCCTATGCTAAATAAATGTAATTCCACTACTTGTTTACAAGAAAACATTGTTAATCTGAAAAGTACAGACTATCATAATTTTGCACTTAACCCTTTGAACCCGAAACCCGCTATATCGGTTTATGCAAACAGTGCAGATCCAGATGAGCCGGCTCGTAACGAGCCGTCTCATCAGGATCTGCACATTTTGCAAGTAATTTTCATATTTCTTAGAACAAAAACACCCCCTTTTCATAAATGTACGAATCTGAAAATCATTTTGTGACCATTGAATTGGTCGGAACATTAGCATATCACAGTCCATTCCAGTTCCTTAGGGTTAAAAGGGTTAAGAACATTTTAGTCGTACGAAGTTTAGTGAAACTGCCCCTGGTCTGGGCCTTTTCACATGGGATATATTCACCCGTATTTATTAAAGGATCAAACCCGAGTGAACACAGAGGACGGTCAGAGAGAGTTCTCAACGCATGGACGCCATTCTCATGTCATGGCTAACATCTCAAGTATGACAGAAGAGAATGACAAAATAGACAACGAGACTACGCATGCGCCCCATTCTTACGTCACGGCATACGGTACCGGTATCCACATGTACTCAGTCATTGGTCGAAACTCGTCAACGAATACGACGTGGGACCAACTCGTAATTAACGCATGGGCCGACGGTGCAGCGAGGAATTCAACAATCTACTGTTGTGTTATTGAATATTATAAGCAAATAAATAGATTGACAAGAGAGCTGGCTTTCATCAATACATTCGCATATGATGCGAAGCTGAAAGCAATGCAGTATGTGTGTAATAGAACGTCAAAAAGTCTCAGCGTTCGTGTAACTTTGGTGGCGGATAATTATTCGTGTCCGGAGAATGAGAGTTACTATCTGGGCCCAGTGTATCCACAACTTCTGAATCAGCCAGCGCTGGCTGTCTGTGCTAAGGTGATTTATTTGTTATTTTGCTCTTTTTGTTTATACGGAGCCCCGCAGGGAACATGGATTTTTTTATTTATTCATTCCCACGATTAACAATTCGTTCCCTCAATTTAACATTTCGTTCCCTCGAATTAACAATTGTTATATCGTGGGAACGAATTGTTAATTCGAGGGAACGAATTGTTATATTGAGGGAACGAATTGTTATTTTGTGGGAACGAATTAACAAAAAATGTCCAATGCGGGGCTCCGTAAGTTCGATTGAACATTTTATAGAGAAAGTTCACGGCTTCTAAATGCAAAATAGTTGTGTTTTTATCCCACATTTCACTATGAAATGTTCAGAGCAACTACAGTCGAACCTCCCCCGAACGGCCACCTCTCTACAACAACACCCTCTCTATAACAGCCGCTAATTTATATCCCAAATGGATGATTTCCTCTGTATCTAATCCTTAGACTGCTGAGCACGAAAATTTTCGTCTGGTGTTGCTTTTGCCTTCTTTGTCAATAAAAAGCATGTTTTGACAGCATTTTAGAATCATTTTCATTGGAAATGTTTCTAAAATGTTGCCAAAGCATGTTTTTGATCAGAATTATCGAAGAAAATAGATAAACAGCGGACGACAAAATTCAATTCAGCATTAACATCCCTACAACAGCCACCTCTCTACAACAGCAATAATCCATAGCGCGAAAACGCATTTACATAGCGCATTGGTGAACATATAAAGGATATTCATATTTTTGCAACGAATATGACATATATGTTCATCGAGTGGTGTGAAATGTCCGTGATATTCATTGCAAAAATATGAATTTTCTATGTATTATATACAACTCCATGGAAATTAGCAGTTTTTAGATTGTATACGGTAATGAATGTGTATTTGCAGCCTATTTGTGCTGTTTTCTTTCGATGCGCGTTATGAATATAGATAGCGGAAGTAGTCGTATTTTCACCGTAGGTTGTTTATTTCATCGATGAGAACATATGACTTGTATTTACATCGCATAACTGTGTATTCCATGGGTAGGTATATAATAAATCGTTTTATTATATGACTCAGAGGTTATAGCCACCATACGTGTACACTAGCATAAGCCAATGATGTGCACTTGCAAACCAGTGTGAAACACATGACCTCCTTGTGACCTTGACCTAAAATTGCAATATTTACATAGTTATTCCCATTGGTTATTTTTTTTAGCTTGTACCTTCAATAGTATTAAGTCTACAGCCACCATACTTGTATACTATCATGAGCCAGTGATGTGCACCGCAACTAATTGTAAATCGAATGACCTTTGTGTGAACTTGACCTACACTTGCAATATTTACATAGTTATTCCCATTGGTTAATGTATTTATTCGCTTGTATCTTCAATAGTATTAAGTCTACAGCCACCATACTTGCACACTATCATGAGCCAGTGATGTGTATCACAACCCATTGTAAATCAAATGACATTTCTGTGACCTTTACCTACAATTGCAATATTTACATGTTAAATATTTGTTTGACCTTGTATATTCACTACCATTAGGCATATAGCAATCGTGCTTGCACGCTATCATTAGCCTGTGATGTATACCGCAAACAACTAAAACACATGCCGTCCATGTGACCTTGACATATAATTGCCATATTTACATAGTTATTTCTCTGGGCTAAAGTTTACGTTTCAGCTTTTATTTTGGAATTTTGCAAATGTGCCTCGTTTACTGACAAAGCTGCATATGGTGAATTTATGTTCTATGAACACATTTTCCAGTTGAATGTTAGTAACAAGAGTTAATCTTTTGAAAAGGGGAACATTCATGCCACTGAAAAGTCCAACTTGAGAGATTGTTGTAGGTGTGTTTAGCTTTTAGCCTTAGTTCAGAAATAATCCAATCTTCAATAAATGATTTATCTTTCTTTTTGCCAAAATAATATTTGTTTGTTATGTTTCGGTTTTGTAACCTTAATTATCTTGATGTTCAAAACATCTTGTCCAAGACATATTCCAGCGAAAAGTTTTGGAAATTGACTCCCCATGTTAAATTCCTATAGGAAAATCGTTGTTTCGCAGTAAAGTCAATATTTGATGAAATTTCATGAACTATTTTTTTTTTGGGGAGGGTAACTTTTTTTGTTATTGATGAAAAAGTACTTACTTTTAAATATTTTTTAGATTTAATTTGTTTAATAGCAAAAAGTTCGTCGGCAGCAAAACGTGGAACAGACAGTATGCGTGCGATAGATGCTAATCAGCGTGCATTTTTTTTGCATTAGTCAGGTTATGATAACTGACAGCATAGCTTCCGATAATATTCAATTCAGATTGTGATCAATGACAGAATATACTCTGATTATCCATGTCTACCTTATCATCATTGGTATAAAGTACATTATAATGTATTCCTTTTTATATGAGTCGGCGATTCATATCATAAATTATGAAAAATATCAAATATTACTGACAAATTCAAACATTACAAAATATGTCAGTTCATATTTATCTTATATCAGTTCATCATTAACTTTATCTTATGTCAGTTCATCTTTATCTTATATCAGTTCATCTTTATCTTATGTCAGTTCATCTTTATCGTATATCAGTTTGTCTTTATCTTGTTTCATCTTTATCTTATGTCAGTTCATCTTTATCGTATATCAGTTCATCTTTATATTATGTCAGTTCATCTTTATCTTATGTCAATTCGTCTTTATCTTTGGTCAGTTCAACTGTATGTTATGTCAGTTCATCTTTATCTTATGTCAGTTCATCTTTATCGTATATCAGTTCATCTTTATCTTATGTCAGTTCATCTTTATCGTATATCAGTTTGTCTTTATCTTGTGCGGATTCGTCTATGTATTATGTCAGTTCGTCCTTATCTCGTGTATATTCGTCTTTATATTATGTCAGTTCGTATTTATCTTATGTCAGTTTATCTTTATCTTATGTCAGTTCATATTTATCTTATGTCAGTTCATCTTTATCTTATGTCAGTTCATCTTTATCGTATATCAGTTTGTCTTTATCCTGTGCGGATTCGTCTATATATTATGTCTGTTCGCCCTTATCTCTTGTAAATTCGTCTTTATCTTATGTCAGTTCGTATTTATCTTGTGTCGATTCGACTTTATCTTATATCAGTTTATCTTTACTTTAACCCAATTCGGCTTAATCTTATGTCAGGTCATCTTTATCTTATGTCAGTTCATCTTTATCGTATATAAGTTTGTCTTTATCTTGTGCTGGTTCGTCTATATCTTATGTCAGATCGTCCTTATCTCTTGTGGATTCGTCTTTATCTTATGTCAATTTGTCTTTATCTTAAGTCACTTCATCTTTATCGTATGTCAGTTTGTCTATATCTTATGCAAGATCGTCTTCATATTAGGTCAATTTGTCTTTATCTTACGTAAACTCACTTGTTTAATGTTTTATCTTATAATCGTATGTTGGTACATCTTTATATGGGCCGCCGGGCAGAGAAATGGGACAGTGTGGCGTTTACAATAATTGGCACTAATTGGATATATAATTAATTTTGCAAACTCACACAGAAAAAACTCGATTACAATCGTCTTGCTGGTGTTATTAATGCTACTCCATTGATGGAATCACGAACAGCGTAGACCTTGATAAGACTGTGAGGAGGCACATGCTGATATATAGCTACTCTGATCGCATATGTCGTAAGGTCCCTTTTGTCAGCCGGGGTGGGGGGCATATATTGTATCGGGTTGACATTATCTTGTGTGGGTATATCTTAATATTATATGGGTTCGTATTGATCCCTGGTCCGGGTCGGTTCTTCTCATCTTATGTAGATTTGTATTTATCATAAGTGAAGTTCACTTTATGTTATGTCGTTTCGTCTTTATGTCGAACATTGTTAATATGGGGTTTATTTATTGGAGAGATATTAGTGTTAACACCGGCTATTTCTTCCCCGCAACACTGAAATAAGATAAATTACGAACTGACATAAGATAAGTACGAAGTGACATAAAATAAAGGCCATTTGGCATAAGATAAATACAAACTGACACAATGTAAGGCCGAACTGACATAAGCTAAAGCATAACATAATGCTAAAGAAGAATCGACACAATATCAAGACCAGCATATACAATATAATGACGGACCGGCTTAAGATAAATACGAGCTGACATATTAAAAATAAAGATGATTGACACAAGATAAAGACGAACCCACACTAGATAAAATCTAAGCCAGATAAGATAACTATGAAACCACCTAAGATATATACATTGTATACTGAGCAAAACTAGAAACGTCCCTCCATGTTTAAGGAAAGATTCATCAAAAACCAAAAGGGTTACTTTTAAAAATCAAAATGGAAAAACAAGTTCATTCATTTCTGTATCAAAGCCAATAAATTGCATTTGGATATCTTGTTAAATATTCGAGAGATAACCGGCCAAGGGCGGTAGGGGTCAAAATCAAAAATCACAAAAACTCAGAAATGTGTTACTTAATGTTTAGAGATGGAATTTCAATAAGTAATGTGGCAAATTCAGTAAATCTCGTTAGTACCGAGTGTGGCCACCATTTGCATGAATGCATGCAATGATCCTACGCCGCATCGACGTGACGTAACGCAATACCAGTGCGTTGGACAAATTCCTCCATTCCCGTTGTAACGCCCGTGTAAGATCGCGAACATTGTCAATCTGATGGTTAGCTCGTGCTTTGCGGCCCAGCTCATCCCATATGTGCTCAATGGGATTGAGATCCGGGGAGACCGCGGGCCATGGCATGACGTCGACGTTGTTTTGCTGTAAGTATTGAGTGGTGACCCTGGCTACGTGAGGGCGGGCATTGTCGTGCATCAATGTCACACCAGGACCATGCTGACGGATAAATGGTAAGGCATGTGCATTTAGCACATCTCCAACATAACGTTGTGCATTGATGTTGCCCTGTACAACAACCAAATCTGTCTTCCGGTTTCCCATGATCCCACCCCAGACCATTACGCTCCCTCCCCCAAACCTGTTTTTCTCAACAATGCAACAATCGGTGAATCTTTCATTTTTACGCCTGTATACCCGTAATCTTCCGTCAGCAATGACTAACTGGTGAACCGAGATTCATCGGTGAACAAAACTCGGTTCCAGTCAGCCCTTCTCCAGTTCAGATGACGTCGCGCCCATAACAGACTGGCAGCACGGTGACGTTGGGTCATTATCTGACCAGTGTACGGGCGGCGTGCCCGGGTTGGTTGGGCGTTACGACGTAACCGGTTGCGAATGGTCTGCCCTGAGACACCGTATCGCCTAGCAGTGACTGTGGCTGCCAATCGACGATGACGTAAGTGCGTCAACGTAATGTAACGATCGGCTCTAGCCGTCGTTACACGAGGCCTACCAGGTCGCTGCCGGTCGTGAACAGCCCCAGTCTGCTGGTACCGGGCTGCAAGACGATCAATCGTCTTCCGGCAGCAACCAAACCGAGGCGCGACCGCCCTGGCGGCCATCCCACCCGCAAGCATCCCAATTGCCTGATTTCGCTCGTTTTCGGAAAGCCGTGGCATATCGAAAACAGTGAAAAATTAAAAAAGTTTTTTAATTTTCCGAATAGCCCCTATCACATGAATGGTACGACATGAACTGAATCACCTTATCGATGACAAGTATAGCGTGCACGTGCAAAAAGTGGAAATCAACGTTCCGGTCACTGGCCGCTATGTAAACCGTGTGTATCGGCTAAACTCTACACGATCGTATTCTGAACATCGCCACGGTTTAAAATACATGTACTTTGAACATGTGGTACACACATAGACAGAGCTACACCGGCTATAAAACAGGGACGTTTCTAGTTTTGTTGAGTATATATACGAAAACCGGGCTTAATTACTACGTCGGAAAAACGACGTTTCAAATTGTCTAGCGTCGCTGTAAAAGTTCACATTTTGCCCTCCCATTTACGTTTACTGGTAAACCACATAAGATAAAAATGAATCCACATAAGACAAAGACGAATCCACATACTATAAAGATGAATACACGTACGATAAAGATGAATCCACATAAGATAAAGATGAATCCCCATAAGATGAAGATAAATCCACATAAAATAAAGATGAATCCACATAAGATAACAATATTAGTTCAGATAAGACAGTTCTGGTGTTCCATATATCTGGCCCATTTCTCCCCGTGTGATAATTCACGGAGATGCACTGTCTAGCGTGTGCTATATGCTTGAGATTAACGCCTATTCTACATGTCAGGATAACCTACGCATTCCCAAATCGCAGTAATCCTATCTTTGACACATTGCCGGGTGTTGTTTCTGTATTAACACAGCTCGTGTGCATGGTATGTGCATGAATATGTGATAAATAAGTTAGATCACGTTTGTCCGCATGTACGAGCGATAATCCGCTCGCTAAAGCTCGCGGATTATCTGCTCGTACATGCGGACGAACCGTGATCTAACTTTTACATATACGATCCACAGTCTGTATGTGTGACCAGTGTAGATGCTGTTCCGCCTTAATGTTTACCGCTAACCCGAATGTTCTGTTTGTGCAAAACATTCGGGTTAGTTTACCGCCTACCAATAATGACTATAATTTCAGTCTTGTTTAAAAATAAATATGATTACATGTATTCTATTCTTTTTTAATAGAAATCAGGAAATAATGACTGGTCGATGCCGAGTTGAGCTGTGTTCAGCCTCGGCATACACGATACAATACGAATTTGGAGAATGGGGTCAGAAAAATGTATAAGCCCGCGCCCAGATGGCTCTATATCAGAACACCCAATACTGTAGACACTGATCAGACTGCGCATATGTGCAGGTCGGGTTGGTTAAGCAGTGACTGCAAGCGGAGTAAAACGGTTCTGTCATGTCGTGAACCAGCACGTGATCGCAATACATTGAGTGCACGTCTACGTAACGCTGAATGACATCGGGGTAACCAAGGGGGGGGGGGGTGTCTGAAAATAATTTTTGAAGTTAACATAGTTGTATCAAACTTATAACAAAGTCTACAAACTATGTCATATTTATCTCAGGTTTCCGCCGTATCCGCGCAATAAATTAGTTAGATAATGTCTTCTCGATGAATATGGTTAGTTAACAGCGCTTGGGGTGGGGATTTTAGGCGGCCGAAATACGTCTCGCCTAGCGTCTCGACGATTTCCGGCCCTCTAAATTTCCCCCAATAGCCCATGCACTGTTAAGTATAAGTTAGATAATGTGTTCGAGTCGAATATGGTTAGTTAACAGCGCATGGGGGAAATTTAGGGGTCCGGAAATCGTTGAGCCGCTAGGCGAGACGTATTTCGGCCGCCTTAAATTCCCCCACGCGCTGTTAACTAACCATATTCAACGAGACGACAGTATCTAACTAATTTATTGCACGGATACGTCGAAAGCCTGAGATAAAATTATATATTTTGTCGAATTTATTGTAAGTTTAATACAAATACTATAATTACACAATTTAATTCCAGCCATTCCTCTTGGGTACCCCACTTTTATTTACATTTCCGCAGACATGTCCTCAATACGCTGCGGTCACGTGACCAGTTAAAAGTGACAAAAATAAAACAGGCGTCTGTTATCTGGTTCACAATCTTACCGAAGCTGGATTACTACGTTTGCATGCAATCAGTGTATAACCAACACAGCATGCACACATGCGCTGCTTGATCAGTGACTACGGTGTTCGTGGTTGTATAACAATTAAATCACTCCACGAGCTGTTAGTGTTATTGGCATTTTCATAGCACTAATTAATAGTATTTTGTATTTTCGTAACACAGCGCCATGAAACTTCATATTCGGGGTATCGATCCGAAAGTCGCCCAGTCACTTGTAGCCTGTCGATCATGAATGGGCCATGTTATCAGGGCATGACTGGTTAAAAGTTACGCACCGATATTGCACTACTTAATTGATTGCTGATATTTGCGCATGCGCAGGTTATCCTGACATGTAGAATAGGCGTTAATCTCAAGCATATAACACACGCTAGACAGTGTATCTCCGTGAATTAACACACGGGGGAAGTGGGCCAGACAGGTCCAGACAGTGATCTCCGGCAGTTAGCACACTGCGGAGATCAAAGGATTTCGCCGTATCCGTGCAATAACTAACCTTACACATCGACTCTATTGTTTGTCAGAGGTTGGTAAGCAATTTGAACACCTCAAGCAAAAAGAAAAGATTGCATCTATATGCAAACCTGGGCACGAAAAAGTCGTGCATCACGGTAAACTACACACGTTGTGTGTCTGTAGTCATTATGTGAAGCGATAGCTTGACACAAGGAACACCGGCTAAGAAAAGTGGTCTTACGATGGCTATCGTAGCCCAGATCAGTCTACGCAACCGCGCCAGGCGGATACAGAGGGGGGTGGGGGTGGGGGGGGGGGGGTGGGGGGGGGGGTCCGGACCCCCTTCACCCCCTGCTCCCGGCAAAAAAAAAAAAAAAAAGGAAAATCTACTATACTCGAATAGTTGGATGACTTTCTTCGTGGCCTAGGTGTCAGGAAATCGCATCTGCGGCGATCTGGCATTTAAAAATTTCATGGGGGAGGACCCCCAGACCCCCCGACTTTACGATTACGCGCGCACGGAGGTCGGTTGCGCAAATTTTAATTACAGACACCCCCCCCCCCCCCCCCCCCCCCCCCCCCCCCCCCCCCCCCCTGCAATTATTTCTCTATCCGCGCCTGCGCGCAGTTCGATCATTGCAGATGTTAGTCGCCATTCGATCAAAACTATTTCCTATATTTACTATATGTCACCAATGTAGCAGTTGTTGATGTTTTGCAATCTACGGATTTATTACATGTAAAACATAAAACGATAATTGTTATGGTGAATGATGATAATGGTATATATATTCGACTAACAAATGCTGCAAATTCCTTCTCTGTGCCAGTGACGCATATGTAATCACAACTCGCGTCAATGTCGTGGACAGATGTATAGACACATATATATATATACAGACCGACGGCAGCAATGTCTAAACTATAATGTAGAACATTGTTGAAATGGGAAATCTCCGACTCGAAGTCTACAGTATAGTTATGTTTACGTAAGGTTTAGCACGTGGAAAGACAATTGTCACCGACAAAAAACAGGACTTAAATGAGGGGCGTTCAGTAAATAACAGAAAAGTGTTATAAACCTACACCCACTCGTGAAATTGCATATTTCATCAGATCTCAAAAACAATCGGCCATCTTTGGGTATTCCAGCGATCAGCCAGTTTCACCTGTTCTGCCATTTTACAAAGAACGTAAAATGTGAAGTAGAACATATGATAAAATGTAGCTAATCACGTTAGAAAAGCCAGGGGAATGAACTCCTATCAATAATATTACTCCAAACTGTAAAATATGTCAGTTTTCTGGACAGGTTTGTGCCTGTGTTTTTAACAACATGAACCACCATTATAAATAGCCTCATACACAGAAAATCGCATAGTGTATCACTTTTACCTGGCAAAGCACACAACACATACGATATATACCCGCTACTGTACTTTGTTATTAGCTATCAAATCCAGTGACATGTAAGCAGTTGCCTGAATGTATTGTCCCTGGTGTCTACTCGCCTACTATGAGAGTAGATATGGCTTTACATATATGTAACGTGTAAACTAACAATAAGCTGTGCATCAGATTGAAAAACTTTACACATCAATATTTATTGTGAGATTGATGGGAGAGATGCTCAGATATCCTGTATTTTGTATATCTTTTGTCATAATATTTATAGCACGCCGTTGTCATATCTGTCTATGATGTATTGCACCAACTTTTATTTTGTTTACTGTCATAGTATTTGCTGTATGTGTCAAACGCACGACGTGGTGAAACTGCACGATGGTTTGTACATACAACTAGAAAATGTGTTCATAGAACACGGATGCCCCACATATCGCTTTTATAATAAATGAGGCCAAATTCCAAGTCAATTTTTTTTTTACCTGAGCGTTAAAGTTTTTGAACCACCAAGTATATGACATTGACCCTGGGCTTGGCGGGGGCAGGACGAACGTGGATTTGGCACAGGGCGGTAGAGGACCATTAGAGCAAAGTGTATATGAAATATGAAGCAGATCGGTCGAAGGATGAAGAAATTATGAGACATTTACCCGAGCGTTAAAGTTTTGTGACGGACGGGACGGGACGGGACGGGACGGGACGAACGGACAAGGGTAACACTAAATGCCCCCTCCACTATCGTGGTGGGGCATAGCAATGGCGGATATGACAACTGAAAGTGTCATATAGCATACAGTAACAAGACAATATTCACATATCTTATATTCATATATCACATCACATCACTCGATTAATGTACGTATTAGTCCGAAAATGGAACAATTGGTGTCACAAATTTAACCCTTTCAACCCTAAGGAACTGGAATGGACTGTGATATGCTAATGTTCCGACCAATCCAATGGTCACAAAATGATTTTCAGATTCGTACATTTATGAAAAGGGGATGTTTTTGTTCTCAAAAATATTAAAATGACTTTCAAAAAGTGCAGATCCTGATGAGACGGCTCGTTACGAGCCGGCTCATTTGGACCTGCACTTTTTGCATAAACCGATATAGCGGAATTTCGGGTTCAAAGGGTTAAAGGTGACAGGGTCAACTCTACGGAGCATCGCAGGGGACATGGATTTTTTTTTATTAATTCGTTACAACGAAATAACAATTAGTTCCCTCGAATTAACAATTCGTTCCCACGATATCACAATTCGATCCCTCAATTAACAATTCGCTCCCACGAATTAACAATTCGTTCCCGTGGGAACAATTCGCTCCCACGAATTAACAATTCTTTCCCGTGAGAACGAATTGTCAAATTGAGGGAACGAATTGTTAATTCGTGGGAACGAATTGTTAAATTGAGGGAACGAATTGTTAATTCCTGGGAATGCATTGTTAATTCGTGGGAACGAATTGTTAAATGGAGCGAACGAATTGTTATTTCGTGGGAACGAATTAATAAAACAAAGACTTATACGTCACCTGCGCGGCTCCGTATAACTCCGAGTGGGTCCATAGATTTATTTTGTTTAAAGGTAGCGTACGGCGCCTTAAATGCCGAGCAACTTCTGGAATGGTTTGAGATACAGCGATATCTGGGAGTTGCGAAGATTCTGGCGTATACCTATAACATATCTACTGACACCAGGCGGGTTTTCGACTACTACACAGCCATAGGACTGGCACAGACCATTGATTACGATTTCCCACCAATAGGTAGGTATGGCACTATACCGTCGTGTACTGTCAGTAACTATACCGTCGTGTACTGTCAGTAACTATAGCATAGTGTACTGTCAGTAACTATACCGTCGTGTACTGTCATTAAACCATGGTTTGGAGCTTAAGCCCTAGTTTATGCTCCTCAACCCCTAGTTTGGGCTTAAGCTGCCATTTGAGATCCCAAATGGTAGTTTTCTCAAACCCTGGTTTGGGCAATTATTGTGCACTTGGCGGCTCAAACCACCGTTTAGACTCTTAAACTAGGGTTTCTCATAGCTTAAACCACGGTTTGAGCTCAAACCCCAGTTTAGACTACCCAAACCCTAGTGCCAAATGCACAATAATTCACTAAACCTCAATCTAAACCAATTATTGTGCATTTGGCCAGAAACTGCCGTAGGTTACATTAAAGGTACGAGGGTCAGTAAATATATAACCGACCAAGACAAATAATGATGATAAAAATTTGCACGGGATTCATGGTTTGTACATTGCCTATATATGATTCAGTAGACATGTGCTTGTCAAATTTGGATCAGTCATATCTGATATATTGAATGTCAAGCATAACAAATGGGGACTGTGCAGAATGTTCAAGTCGAATTGAGTACAGAGCTGTCATTAGATATTTGTAGCTGAAAGGGAAAACGGGCATTTAGATTCATTTAGAGCTTGTTAGTGTATATGGAGATTCTGCTCCTTCGTACACACATGTCAAATCTTGGGTTGCCGAATGTAAACGGGGTCGAACGGACCTAAAAAAGATGAGTCACGGCCTGGTAGGTCAAAGGACACAATCACTAGTGAAAACTGTGCCAAAATCAGGAAGATCGTTACGTCAGACAGACAAATGGACATTAATGAGAGTGCTAAGGAAGCAGGGCTTTCACATGGTACTGTTTTTACAATTTTGCATGAACATTTGGAAATGAGAAGGTGATGCGATCGTTGGATGCCGACTAAATGGCAGCTAGGGCTGCCTCATGAAGGGCTCTGTTGCGTCAATATAACTCCCGCACAGAACATTGTTTAGAGCGATTAGCGACAGCAGATGGGACGGGTTCACTGGTATGATCCAGAGACGAAAGAGCAAAGTCGTCAGTGGGTGGGGAAGGGGTCTCCGAGACCCAAGAAATACAAGACCGAGTCATCAGTAGGCAAAATAATGACCACCATTTATTTTGGGATTCTAAAGGGGTAATCCTGCTGGATTTTCTACCTCGTGGTCGTACAATGAATGGGCAATACCACGCTGATCTCAATGCTCAGGTCACAGTATCCATTTTATCCTGCCAACACAGTGCGCATGTGCCGTAAAACACGGTGCCGTGAAACATTTTTGATATCCTGTCAATACGACCTAATCACTGCGTATGAATATGTGCGGTGACTGGTGTTATTTTTTTGTATTTAAAAGCCATTTGTAGGTGTTGACGGGATAAAAAGAATAGTAGGTTAGTGCCGTGAATGGGAAACATATCTGGCGCGGCACTGAAACGGGATGTACTCGACAGAGCCTCGCCCATCCCGTTTCCTAAGCCTTGCCAGATATTTTTTCCCATTCACGGCACTAACCTACTATTCTCTATGTTCAGAAAAGGTGTGGCAAATACACCAAATGTGTCCTTCTGCAGCATGACAACGCCAGTGTCCATACATGCAAACTTACAGTTGAAGCCCAGTAGTACTAATCCTGTTACTTTTAGGAGTGGAGCTAAGTGACTGAATCGGTGAGGACCTCGCAACAGTAGCCTATTTCATCAACATGTCAAAGTATACTTATCTAGCAAAGTATGCTTTGAGGAAGAAATTTTCAGTTTAAGGATAAATTTATTAATTTTCATTATACTGAATTTATTACATTATCACAGCCATTTTGGCTGTGATAATGTAATAAATTCAGAATAATATGTCTGCATACTTGTAATCATCAAATATATGCAGTCGTTAGTTCTATATGAAATAATGCATTGCGGGAAAAATAAATGATTTCTCCTTCAAAGTATACTTTACTAGATAAGTATACTTTGCAATTTTGATGAAATCGGCTACTGGAGACTGCAGGCATTGGATCTGTTAGGCAGCTTCCACCATACTCACCAGACATGGCCCCCAGCGACTATTTCCTATTCCCAAACTTGAACAAAAGTATCCGTGGACGTCACTTCCGGTCCGATGAATCCCTCCAGGCAGCAGTTAGACAGTGGGTCGAGGAAAAACAGTTCAGTGTTTGCTTGCAAGGAATTACAGCGCTGAAATCTCGCTGGCAAAAACGTATTGGATTATCGGGAAATTATATCGAAACAGAGGAAGTCAACTGTGACTAGAAAGTATCTAATGTCTGTTCCACGTTTTGCTGCCGACAAACTGTTGGCTATAAAACGCATGAAATCCAAAAAAATATTTAAAAGTAAGTACCTTTTCATCAATAACAAAAAAGTCACCCTCCCCAAAAATATTTAGTTGATGAAATTTCATCAAATATTGATATTATTGCGAAAAAAAGATTTTCCTATGGGAATTTAACATGGGGAGTAAATTTCCTGAAGGATCAAAAAACGAAAAGTTTTGGAAATAGACTCCGAAACCTGGCGAGATAGCTTGAAAATGATGTAACTCAGAAGACAAGAGTTAGATTTTGAAAATCGGTCCGGAAATAAAAAAAATATTAAAAAAAATCTGTTTTTATCCCCCTGTTAAATTCCCATAGGAAAATCGTTTTTTCGCAATAAAATCAATATTTGATGGAATTTCATCAAATATTTTTTTTGTTGGGAGGGTGACTTTTTTGTTATTGATGAAAAATTACTTACTTTTGAATATGTTTTAGGTTTAATGTGTTTAATAGCCAAAAGTTCGTCGGCAGCAAAACGTGGAACATACTGTAGGCCGGTTACTTATTGACTGACCCTCGTACATGTCCACTCAGTAGGCACAATCTGTTCTTTATAGGGTGACTTTTTTGTTATTGATGAAAAAGTACTTATTTTTAAATATGTTTTAGTTTTAATGTGTTTAATAGCCAAAAGTTCGTCGGCAGCAAAACGTGGAACATACTGTAGGCCGGTTACTTATTGACTGACCCTCGTACATGTCCACTCAGTAGGCACAATCTGTTCTTTATAGAAATTAAATAAGTATAATTGTGACGCTATTCCACCAGTTCTAAAAATTACAAGTGCCCACTATACAGATATAATCATTTAGTAATATGTATTTTCCTGGCAGTGACCTTGACCTTCACATGGTGACCTTAACCTTTGTGTCAATAATTGTGTACATACGTCCAAATAGTGAATACCTCCTGATCCGTTAGTCGGTTCCTTTACCAAACATCATTAATATCTTCTATTCGTCACATGAATTGTTATCCGCCATTTGTCTCATTTGGCTGACCGTGACCGTGGTAACCTTGACCTTCATGTCAATAATCTTTGACATACATCCGAACGGTGAATATCTCTTCATCAGTTGGTCGGATTATTACCAAATTACATCAATAGCTTTCTCACATTGATAGTTATCCATCATTCGGATGACATTCACCTTGGTGACCTTAACCTTTGTGTCAATGATTGTACATACGTCCAAATGTTGAATAACTCCTGATCCGTTAGTCTGATCCTTTACCAAACTTCATCAATAGCTTCCTCACATTAATGGCTATCCACCCAGTGTATCATTCGCGTGACCGTGACCTTGACCTTCATGTCAATACATTTGGACTTACAACCAACGGTTGACTATCTCTTGATCCGTTCATCGGCTCATCTCTAAACTTCATCATTAGCTTCTTCACATTGGTGGATATCTACCAATGCAATTCGACTGACCTTCAGCTTGGTGACCTTCACATTGGTGTTAACAATTTTGGGCATACACCCAAATGTTGAATATCTCATGATCCGTCATAGCATTACCAAACTTCAAAAAAAGCTTACTCACATTGATAGCTATCTATTCAGTGTCATTCCGGTGACCTTGGCCGTCACCATGGCTACATTGACATTTCGTGTCAATAATGTTGGATGTACGTCCAAATGGTAAATGTCTCCTGATCCGTTTGTCGGATCATTACCGATAGCTTCCTTACTATACACCCAGTGTCATTTGTGTGTTTGTTTGTTTGTTTGTTGGGTTTAACGGCCTATCAACAGCTAATGTCATTTAATGCCGGGTCAATGAGTTTAGTACTAAATCCCAGTAACAGGTACTCGCCACACCAGAATCACTTGGCCCCTCCCAAAAGCAGTAGGATCAGTAATAATCTTACTACTTTTATAATGGGCAATAACCCATTTCAACTCCCAGGTAACTAAAGAGCCAAAAATAAAAACGTATATGAGGGCCAGACCAGGCAAATCGTGATTCCTCATTCGCCCGACCACCACCCACATTTGTCATTTGTGTGACCTTGACCTTAGTGACCGTGGCACGCGTGGCGATTGCCTTGTTTCGTGGGTGAGACACTCTCCGGCGATCACCTTGTTAGAAAAAATAGTAACCATCAATTGCAAACCGTGTTTCAAACGGTAGTTATTGTTTAGTGTTACATTGCAACCTTTGTACAACAGCCACCCATGGGAAGACGCAAAAGTGGCTGTTGTAGAGAGGTGGCTGTTGTAGGGAGGTTAATGCTGAATTAAATTTTGTCGTCCGCTGTATATTTATTTTTTGATAATTATCATTAAAAACATGCTTTGGCAACATTTTAGAATCATTTCCAATGGAAATGATTATAAAATGCTGTCAAAACATGTTCTTATTGAGAAAGAATGCAAAAGCAACAGCAAATGACAATGTTCGTGCTCGGCAGTCTAAGGATTAGATACAGAGGAAATCGTCCATTTGGGATATAAAATAGCGGCTGTTATAGAGAGGGCGTTGTAGAGAGGTGGCCGTTCGGGGAGGTTCGACAGTATACACATTTCTCTTTCCAAATCCCCATGTTTCCAGGCGACCTGTAGGTATAATAAGGTTCAGAAATGCGATGCAAATCTACATGTAAGCTATTTTATTTCCTTTTCCTAATCTGTGTTACAGTCGAACCTCCCCGAACGGCCACCTCTCTATACCAACACCCTCTCTGTAACAGCTTCTATTGTATATCCCAAATGGATTATTTCCTCTATATTTAACCCTTAGACTGCATAGCATTAATATTGTCGTCTGATGTTGCCTTTGCCTTCTTTGTCAATAAAAACATGTTTTGACAGCACTTTAGAATCATTTCCGTTGGAAATGATTCTAAAATGCTGTCAATGCATGTGTTTGATAAGAATTATCGAAGAAAATAAATAGACAGCCGACGACAATATTTAATTCAGCAGTAACCTCCCTACAACAGCCACCTCTCTACAACAGCCAGTTTTGCGTCTTCCCATGGGTGGCTGTTGTAGAGAGGTTGCACTTTATCACTTTCTAAGCTTATCTGAGACACAGAATTGTTATGCCTTTAACCCTTTGAACCTGAAATCCCGCTATAGATGTTTATGCAAAAAGTGCAGATCCAGATGAGCCGGCTCGTAACGAGCCGTCTCATCAGGATCTGCACTTTTTGAAAGTAATTTTAATATTTCTTAGAACAAAAACACCCCCTTTTCATAAATGGACGAATCTGAAAAAATCATTTTGTGACCATTGGATTGGTCGGAACATTAGCATATCACAGTCTATTCCAGTTCCTTAGGGTTGAAAGGGTTAAATGACAATTGTTTCTCCGACAAATGTCCCAAACTTGTTACTGTAGTAACCTGAATACATAGTGGACAAATAATAGACAACAGACGACAATATTTAATTCAGCATTAACCTCCCTACAACAGCCACCTCTCTACAGCAGCCAGTTTTGCGTCTTCTCATGGGGTGGCTGTTGTAGAGAGGTTGTGCTGTATCACGTTCTAAGCATATCTGAGACACAAAATTGTTATGCCTTTAAATGATAATTGTTTCCCCGACAAATCTCCCAAACTTGCTACTGTAGTACATGTAACCTGAATATATAGTGGATATTTCATCGTACATTTTGAATAGCGGGCAATAATACACGAAAGCCGACGGGCACGAGTGTATCATTTCCGCTATTCAAACATGTACGATGGAATATCCTAGTCCGGCATTACACTTCCAAGACAGATATATACGGACGCCCATTAGGGCCACTTCACTTTTTGTTTATTTCCATTTATTCAAGATCTTTTCTTGAATTTTCAAGTTCTTTTCTTGAATTTTCAAGTTCTTTTTTTAAATTTTAGAAATCTTTTCTTGAATTTTCAAGTTATTTTCTTGAATTTTCAAGATGTTTTCTTGAATTTTCGAGATCGTTCTTGAATTTTCGAGATATTTTCTTGAATTTTTAAGATACTTTCTCGCATACAGAGTACATGCAGAATTCTCGAAAATTCAAGAAAAGAACTTGAAAATTCAAGAAAAGATCTTGAAAATTCAAGAAAATATCTCGAAATTTCAAGAAATTATCTTGAAAATTCAAGAAAAGATCTCGAAAATTCAAGAAAAAGAACTTGAATAAATGGAAATAAAAAAAAAGTGAAGTGGCCCTAATGGGCTTCCGTAGATATATATGCATATTTAGTCTATTTTTTTTATTATAATTGTGCTGTGCGCATGAACAGTTACACAACGACGTGCTTCCCGCTTTATGACGTCACGTTGTGTGACGTCAAATGTGACGTCATGTAAAAAAACGTAAATCCAAATTACAAAGCTGTTTCTCTGAATGAGATATTTGAGTGCATGTTTGGAATGTGTTCAATCACATTATAATTGTAGATTAGTCGTGACTCTCTACAAGTTTTCAAATAACTTTCTTTCGATTGTAGTAAAAGAGGGCGCAATTACGGGTGTTCTCTTCACGGTGTATTACGGGTTTTCTCTCACAGCGAAACCCGTGCAAATAACTCACAAGAGTGTAATAAATTAAACTTGAGGCACGCCATGTTATGTACCTTCGGACAGCTTTGAAATTTCATTAAATATGTAAATGTGTGGTTATATTTTGTCAACATTTGACTTTATTTATGAAAAATATTGAGAATCACATGTCGGTGTCTCATTTGTGGCTGTGACTGGACAAATGGGGCTTATGTGTTTAGCGACCAGTGTAGATCCAGATCAGCCTGTGCATCCGCAAAGTCTGATCAGGATCTGCACCGTTCACCATTCCGTCAATGTAACACCCGCTATGCTTCTAACAAGGAATATAGATTGTTATCAGGCTAAAGTAGTGTGCTATTTGACCAATAGCCTATTTCACCAACATTGCAAAGCATACTTATGATACCTAGCAAAGTATACTTTGAGGGAGAAATTTTCAATTTAAGGACACATGTATTCATTTTTATTATACTGAATTTATTACATAATCACAGCCATTTTGGCTGTGATAATGTAATAAATTCAGTATAATAATTCTGCATACTTTTAATCATCAAATATATGCAGTCCTTAGTTCAATATGAAATAATGCATTTCGGGAAAAATAAATTATTACTCCCTCAAAGTATACTTTGCTAGATTTCTTCAGTCACAGTCATGTGTTACAAAGGTGGAACGTTAAGAAATCCAGATACCAAGAATATGCAGGCCTTCAACGACGAGCAGCTAACAGTATTCGACTGTCAGGATCGTCTCCATGGTTACCGGTACATGGTCATCATGGATACGGACGAGTTCATTGTGCCGAATAACACGCACAACCTGCTGTCATTCATTGTAAGTATGTCGACTTTGCGTATCGAAACATGGTCGTCATGGATACGGTACGGACGAGTTCATTGTACCGAATAGCTCACACAACATTCTGTCATTCGTTGAAAGAATGTCGGGTTTAAGCGTCACAACATGGTCGTCATGGACACGGACGAGTCCATTGTACCGAATAGCTCGCACAACCGTCCGTCATTAGTTGTAAGTACATGTATGGCGGGTGTAAGCGTCACAACATGGTCGACATGGATACGGACGAGTCCATTGTACCGAATAGCTCGCACAACCGTCCGTCATTAGTTGTAAGTACATGTATGCCGGGTGTAAGTATCACATCATGGTCGTCATGGATACGGACGAGTTCATTGTACCCAATGGCTCGCACAAGCGTCTGTCATTTGTTGTAAGTACATGTATGGCGGATTTAAGCAACACAACATGGTCGTCTTGGATAGGGACGTGTTCATTGTACCGAATAGCTCACACAGCCTACTGTCATTCTGTGTACGTGTGACGGGTTTAAACATCACGACTTGGTCGTCATGGGTACGAACTAGTTCATAATGCCAAAATAACACGTACAACATTCTGTCATTCGTTGAAAGTATGTCGGGTTTTAGCATGACGACATGGTTGTCATGGATACGGACGAGTCCATTGTATCGAATAGCTCGCTCAACCGTCTGTCATTAGTTTTACGTATGGCGGGTTTAGGCATCATGCCTTGGTCGTCATGAGTACAGACGAGTTCATAGTGCCAAATAACACGCACAACATTCTGTCAATCGTTTAAAGTATGTCGGGTTTAAGCATCACAACGTGGTCGTCATGGATCCGGACGAGTCCATTATACCGAATGGCTCGCACAACCGTCCGTCATTAGTTGTAAGTACATGTATGGCGGGTGTAAGCATCACATCATGGTCGTCATGGAAACGGAGAGTTCATTGTTCCGAATGGCTCGCACAAGCGTCTGTCATTCAGTGTAAGTACATGTATGGCGGGTTTAAGAATCAATACTTGGTCGTCATGGATACGGGCAAGTTCATTGTACCGAATAGCTCACACAATCGGCAGTCATTCGTTGTAAGTATCGCGGTTTTGACACAGCGGTTGGCTGAAGCGGGTGCGCGCTTGTGTCGTGGACTGTCATTATATGGACCTAGTCCATGACAGACATTTAATAGGTGCATTAAAGAAAGGATCTTACCAGAGTGATGCTTTAATATGATATTTATTACAATAGTTTACTGATTTAATAACAAACTCGGCATAGCCGAATTTCTAATTAAATCAGTAAATGTTAGATTCTATGTATAACTCCTTCGGACTCCACGCACTTTAAAGAGACCAAATGTATTGTACACCCCAGTAAACGTAACAGCCCATGGTTTTATTCCTTAAGTATTGTGTGTACATGTAATTATGTCTTATTGGTGTTACGGGTCCATGGTACCACGTGTGTTTGAACAGATGGTCAGTATGTTGGTGTCATATGGGCATTTTGTTAAATTGTGGGTAGACTTCGGTGAATCTCGTTGGTTTTTGGTAACTTACACAGTTTTGTGCAACTACTAATGCTCAAACATCACACACGACATAAATCGCAATTATCTACACATTCACCGTTCCGAATATTCTGACCCCTTTCATACTGTCAAAATACCTTGTAAATTACCGCACATGTACGTGTACTAACTCACTGGATGTGAGATAAATTATATACCGTTACCTGATAAATAGAATACCAGACTAGTGTATTTTGATATCAAGTTTATCAGGCTCGGCTCGGAAACGGTAGGCAAGCCTCGGAATTCCTACGCGTTTCCTAGCCTTGCCTGATAAACTTGATATCAAAGGACACTAGCCTGGTATTCTCTATATATACCGTTCTTCAAGAAGATGTGCATGGAACATGTACTCATAATCAGTCAAACGCCTATCAATAGTATACATATGCGTATTATTACTGTCTTGTCAACTCAAAATAAAACGTGTCTTCTCTTATTCAGGGATTGGGATCACGTGGTCTATTGTTTACACTGGATTAATGGTGGCGCACATGATTTATCAGGTGAATCTTATTGTTCATGAATACGACTGCGGTTTCTTCCTTTTAATGATGCCCATGTTCCAGCCGTTAACACTACAAGTCCGCCAATACCAAAGTTAGCAGCATTACTGACAATTCTGCAGAAACGTTTGACCAAGTTTAAACAACGTTCGATTTCGTCCGATTCAAATTTATCTGCAGAATGTTCAGACTAACTACATAAGTAATGTTGCGGTATTGACTGACTCGTACCGTTAACGGCTGGAACATGATTAAAAAGAAGAAACCGCAGTCGTATTGATAAAAATAAGATTTATCCGAGACCTCATGGGCGCCGCCATTAATTCAGTGTAAACAATAGACCACGTGATCCCATTACCTGTTATCTTAGGAATCTAAAGCAAATATGAACAACACGGTTGCTGCTCTTCATTTCAATACCCGGATACACGTAACGACGTGGGGAATATCAAACTCGTCAAGCATGACGTACTTCGGTCGCTATGGAAACAGCACTTTCGCGATAGATGATCGTGCAAAGGTTGTACATATGCCATCACGTGTGCGATTTGGAGCGGGGCAGACGCACTCTCCTGGTGTGAAGCCGGGTTATAAGACGTAAGGAACACATTGTTTCATTGAGATCCAGGGGCCCGTTTCACTAAACTTCGTTCGACTAAAATGTTAGTAAGTGCAAAAGTATGATAGTCTGTAAATTTCTCGTAAACAATTATTGGATTTACATTTATTGAGCATAGGCTGCGCTCAATAAATGTAAATTCATCAAATGAAATTTCCAGACAATCCTAAATTTAGTGAAACGGGCCCCAGGGTCTATAAACCCTTACTTAATATCTGACAATGATGTCAAATGTATAGTACAGTTAACGTTACAACTCTAAATATTCGGACACCATTTATTTGGGAAAACGTATATAAATATATGGTTCCCCCCACAACAGTCAGAGTGCCAATAGTTAGGATTTCTATGGCAGTCCTGGTCTAATCACACTAACAATGTATTGGGATATAACCCAATGCAAATGGTGTCCGAATATTATGGGTTAATACGGTAACATACATGTTTTGTAGATTCGTACATCAATTGAAAACAAACTGTGTCCAGATTGTGTCCGAATGTTTAGGATTAATACGGTAACTTACATGTAAAGTACAATAGTACATCGATTGAAAACTACGGAGCCCCGCAGGGGACATGGATTTTTTTGTATTACTTCGTTCCCACGAAATAACAATTCGTTCCCTCAATTTACCAATTCGATTACCGTCATTGAATAGTATTACGCCACCGAAAGTCTTTTACATCGATTGCTTGGTATCGAAAATATGGATGTAGACACCAAAACGGGGTCTCTATGCGACGTATTAAGGGAGTTATTCCTGATTTTGTGATTTTTTAAATCAAGAAAAATGCTACACATGTTCAAATAGGCATCCGGCCGTTTCTGAGTATGTTGGACCTACATATTACATTTCCAACTTAAAACCAGGCGGTACTCAACATTCCTAGGTTCACTGTTGAACATGTAAGACCTGGCTAGTCGACTAATATGGCATGCTTTTCAAATGAAATAAAATACAGTTTAGACCAAATCAAGCAGATAGTTATCAAGGTGCATGATCACGTGGTTACAACAACAACAACATCGACCACTCCTAAGTAAGTATTATTTGATATTTTACTTAATATGCAACGGATTTTGATGAAATATGGCGCAGCAAACGCGTCTTCATGAGCTGCATTTGGTGGTCTAGGGAGTTTGGCACAGACTTCTGTCGTTTTTGCGAAGAATCGATTTCCGTGTCTCCGACACGGAAATCGATTCTTCGCAAAAAACGACAGAAGTTTGGGCGAAAATACAGAGACCACCAAATGCAGCTTAACAAGATGCGGTTGATGCGCCATATTTCATCAAAATCCGTTACGTAATAAAGACACTATAAACGAATACGTACTTTGAATCGGTACTTGTTGTTGTTGTTAGTACCACGTGATCATACACCTTGTAAATGTATTCAGTAAAATAAGCTAGTTATTTTATGCCCAGTTTTAGTGTATACTGTTATGTAGTTTTACTTCGTTTTTATTAATTCGTTCCCATGAAATAACAATTCGTTCCCTTAATTTAACAATTCGTTCCCTCGAATTAACAATTCGTTCCCAAGAAATGACAATTCGTTCCCTCAATTTCACTAGTCGTTCCCTCGAATTAACAATTCGTTCCCATTATATAACAATTTGTTCCCACGAATTAATTCGTTCCCGTGGGAACGATTTGTTATTTCCTGGGAACGAATTGTTATTTCGTGGGAACGAATTAATAAAAATATCCATGTCCCCTGCGGGGCTCCGTACATATGCGACACACAGTCGACAAACGCGTGTTTTTGACCAGCGACAAGTTGCGAAATGTATTTATATGTTTGAACTTACTAACTTCATTTAAATCCACGATAACATTAGTTCCGAAAGCCGATTTCACCCTTTCACCCCTAAATAACTGGAATGGATTTTGATATGTTCAATTTGCAACCAACCCAACCGTCACAAAATTGTTTTCAGACTAGTCCATTTCTGAAAAGGGGATATTTTTTGTTCTCAAAAATATTAAAATTACTTTCAAAAAGTGCAGATCCTGATGAGACGGCTCGTTACGAGCCGGCTCATCTGGATCTGCACTTTTTGCATAAACCGCTATAGCGGGATTTCGGGTTCAAAGGGTTAATGACATGAACCCGTACGTACAAAATGGTAGCATTTGAGATGGAAATTCATAGTAATCGTCGTACGCACATGTTTATCGTCCGCACTTTAGTGACACGGGCTCCTGAACTATTTCAGTCTAAGAATTCCACACAATCTGGCTGTGATCCATCATTACCGCTCATGTAGGAAACAATGGCTGAGAGAGAAGCTTCTAAACACAACGGATAACCCGAGGATAATGCTGAACACGTTCCCGAGGCCTTGTGACGACTTTATCCGATACCAAGACACGCACATGTCGGCAATAGCGGCCAGACTCGAACACACTATTTGTGAAGTACGCAGAAAATTGAATATTCGTTTTGTTACATAAATAAATGTTACAGTAGTGGATATATTGACCAAGGTGCATAATCACGTGGTTACAACAACAACAACAACAATAGCTGAACGTGTTGAAAGTGCGCCCACTACAAAGTAAGTATTATTTGATATTTTCCTTAACCCTTTGAACCCGAAATCCCGCTATATAGCGGTTTATGCAAAAAGTGCAGATCCAGATGAGCCGGCTCGTAACGAGCCGTCTCATTAGGATCTGCACTTTTTGAAAGTAATTTTAATATTTTTGAGAACAAAAACATCCCCTTTTCATAAATGGACGAATCTGAAAATCATTTTGTGACCATTGGATTGGTCGGAGCATTAGCATATCACAGTCCATTCCAGTTCCTTAGGGTTGAAAGGGTTAATAGGCAACGATTTGCATACTTACGTCGTTGACAGTAGACACGGAATTTGATTCTTCACAAACACGACAGAAGTTTGGGCCAAGGTACCGAGACGACCAAATGCAGCTTAACAAGACGCGTTTGATGCGACATATTTCATCAAAATCCGTTGCATGATAAGGAAAAAATAAAATAATAGTTACTTGTTTACGTACTTTGAATCGTAGGGCTTCTGGAAGTTTCAGTACTTGTTGTTGTAACCACATGATCATACACCTTGTATTCTACCGTTCGTGATGTCCCATAAGGCAGGTTACTCGTGGTCGTCCATATTCTGTAAACTATTGACACGAGTTACCTAGTATGTATTCCAGAGCTCCAGATAAGCTGCGTATTTTCGTAAATACCCAATTAAAATTGCCAAACCCCAATTGAAATCAGAAGTAGCGAGTATCAAAAAGCAATAACACATTTGTGGTACCTTTATCATGCTACAGAAAACAATAAACATACCACAAATATAGCATATTTTTCTTATTTTCCATGAAAACATATCTTGGTAATTCATTAGAATTGTCTCCAAGGAGACAATTCTATATGAAATGCCAAGACATGTTTTCATTTCGAATCAAACTATTCAATAATTGCTGTCTGTTGATGTGTAAACAGTAGTGTGAATTTATTTTACCCAATTAAAATATTAAAATACTCAATTGCTTCAGATATGATGGGGTGAAAATACTCAATTATTAATTCCTTATCTGGAGTCCTGTAGTTCATTCCATCTACAACGGAACACCTCTAAACCGGACATCAAGAAAACACCCGTGATGTTATTTGTATGAGTTTCTTGGTCATTTATCTCAGGTGATATTGTCTGTTCATGATCGCATAGCACACACCTATGACTCAGAATGATCAAATGCCTGTTTTACAGTGAAACCTCACTAGGCGAACACCCTGGGGACCTCACAGGGTGTCCTGTTTAGAGAGGTTCCGCTGTACACCGTCCAGTAATATCTATCGACATCGGCTGGGTTAATTTTTCCCAGATTATCAATTTTTCTAACACACATTGGGAATTTCCAACTCACAATGAAGCAAGTTGATTGTCCGAGCCTGAGCAAGGTTTTCACCGTTTCTAACATACATTGTCAATATTAACTCACAATCATGCAAGTTGTCCGAGCCTGAGCAAGGTTATCACCGTTTCGAGACACACACTGGCAATGCTAACTCACAACCAAGCAAGTTGATTGTCCGAGCCTGAGCAAGGTTATCACAGTTTCTAGCACAAATTGGCAATTTCAACTCACCATCATGAAAGTTGATTGTCAGAGCCTGAACAAGGTTATCACCATTTCGAACACACATTGGCAATGTCAACTCACAATCGAGCAATTTGATTGACAGAGCATGAGCTGTAGCCAATCAAACTGATTTATTTCAAGCATAATCTTAATCATTTTGAAATGAAGAAAGTGACAATTAATGGCAAAATTAGCGCAGTCAGTAGTGAATCTATACATCCTAGAACTCTTTTTCAACGAGAAATATGCTTTACGGTTTTTATGCTTATATTCAGAGCTCCAGATAAGCTGCGTATTTGCTTAAATACCCAATTGAAATCAGAAGTAGCGTGTATCAAAAAGCAATACAAAATTTGTGGTACCTTTATCATGCTGCAGAAAACAATAAACAGACAACAAATATAGCATAATTTTCTTATTTTCCATGACAACACATCTTGGTATTTCATTAGAATTGTCTCCAAGGAGACAATTCTAATGAAATGCCCAGACATGTTTTCAATTCGAAGCAAACTATTCAATAATTGCTGTCTGTTGATGTGTAAACAGATTTTATTTTACCCAATTAAAATTGTGAAATACCCAATTCCTTCATAAATGATGGAGTGACAATACTCAATTACTAATTCCTTATCTGGAGCCCTGACTGATATAACAGGTGTTGAAACAGATAGTCAGTATGTTAGAGATATATTGATATTTTGGTGAATTCTGGTTATATATGGGTGGATTTCTTTGGTGTTGATAATTTACATAGTTGTGTGCAACTACTAATGCTCAATCATGACATACGACAGAAATTGTCAATTATCTATACATTCACCGTTTCGAAAGTTCGGACCCCTTTTATACGCAGGTTGAAGTAACATACCAAGGCCTATAAATACATTAAATTATTTGTTCCCACTTATTGATTATTTTATGTATATTTAATGCATTCATAGACATTGGTACGTTACTTCAACCTGTGCTTTTATACGGCCAATATATCCACAAAGGAACACTTCTTGTTATAAGCGTAATTCACTCACGGGAGGTGACGTAAATTGGATGTTGGTAACAATGCACCCAAACCACCAGATATACCGCAATAACCCATAAAACGCCAACAAAGGAACCGTTCTTCAAGAACCTATGGATTATATTCTAGGTGTATGATCACGTGGTACTAACAACAACAACAAGTACTGAAATTTCCAGAATCCATCTGATTCGAAGTACGTATTATTTCATACTGCTAGTGTCCTTATTACGTAACGGATTTTGATGAAATATGGCGCATCAAACGCGTCTTGTTCAGCTGCATTTGGTGGTATCTGTATTTTCGCCCAAACTTCTGTCGTTTTTGCGAAGAATCGATTTCCGTGTCGGAGACACGGAAATCGATTCTTCGTAAAAACGACATATGTCTGTGCCAAACTCCCTGGACCACCAAATGCAGCTCATGGAGACGCGTTTGTTGCGCCATATTTCATTAAAACCGGTTTCATATTAAGGAAAATATCAAATAATACTTTCAAGATTTCAACACTTTCAGCCACTGTTGTTGTTGTTATAACCACATGATCATGCACCTTGATATTGGAAGGTAACACGTTCATGTATTTACTTATGAACCTATGCGATTTCTGACCAGTGTAGCTCCTGTAGCCTATTTCACCAACATTGCAAAGTATACTTATCTAGCAAAGTATACTTTGAGGGAGTAATCATTTATTGTCTTCATGACATGCATTTGATGGTCTCGGTACTTCGGCACATACCTTTCACGTTTTTGCGCAGAATCTATTTCCGTGTCAGTATCGACAGTAAACACGGAAATCGATTCTTCGCAAAAACGACAGAAGTTTGGGCCAAAGTACCGAGACCACCAAGTGCAGCTTAATAAGACGCGTTTGATGCGTGACATTTTATTACAATACATTACATAATAAGGACAATATAACAGAATACATACCTTGAATCGGAGGCGCTGCTGGGAGTTTCAGTAATTGTTGTTGTTGTTGTAATCACAAGAATATGCACCTTGATAGTGTTTTCTAATGCACTCTATAAATATCACGCAATCTGATTGGCTGATGGTCATACATTACAGGTATATCATCGTTGATGAACGGTCGCAAATTATTTCAATATGTATTCCTACGCCAGTAGTAAAGGAGTGCATTAGAAATAGGTTAACCCATCGTAAATTTGAAATGTTCTTATCCACTTATTTCACATATTGCAGTTACTGTTGTTAATCACAATACGTTACATGTTAACCACCTTTAAATGTAAATGGGTTTTTGGGGTATTTCCATTATTTGAAGATCAAAGAAAAAGCCCCTAAACATCAATAGAATTGATGCGCTTACAAAATAAATCAGAGGAATCGTTTGTGTTTGACCTCTAAAACCCCCGGACGTTGTCCCGGACGGACGGACGGTGTATATCATTGACGATGGCTTTAAAACAGACAGGGTGTGGTAGATCTGAATTGAAACACACATTAAATACATAGAACGTTTTACTACAGTAGCACAAAAACAATGATATCATATATCTGTCTTGAGCAAGTTTTTGGTACATGAACATAAACTTTTTTTTATACTACACACAGTGGAACCTCTCTAAATCGGACACCACGAAAACGCCTGTGATTACTATTTTTTCCCGTCAACACAGTGTGTATGTGCCGTGAAACACGTTGCCGTGAAACATTTTTGATATCCAGTCAATACTATTTTTGCATTTTAAAGCCATTTGTAGGTGTTGACGGGATAAATAAAATAGTAGGTGAGTGCCGTGAATGGGAAACAATATCTGGCGCGGCACGGAAACGGGATGTGCTCGGCAGAGCCTCGCCCATCCCGTTTCCTGAACCTTGCCAGATATTTTTTCCCATTCACGGCACCAACCTACTATTCTCTATCTATTGTCCTTATTTCTGAACCAAAGTATATGTTGTGACCAGGTTCAAATGAGTGGTGACAACATATACTTCTGGTGAGAAATAAAGAAATTCTTGAGCCTTGCCGGATATTTTTTCCCATTCTCGGCATTAACCTACTATTCTCTATACATACGATACATGAGATGATGTAAATCATAATTAATAACATAACACCGGTGTTCACAGTTCACAGTATGATAACACAGTGGATGGATATCATAATTCGTTAGTTTTATCTAATTCGTACTCTACAGTAAACATGATAGGTCAGATGACCCGTACTTATCCGATGCAAACTACTGCGGTTATGCAACAAATAGAAGCAAAAGTTTTGGTTGATTTAAATGTACCATTCCCACTCGGTAGGTTATAATATAGAGAGACATATAGTTTTCTTTTTTCGGCAGATACGACATTTTCTGACAAAGTAAAGATTCATTCACCATTACCCTACGTATTGATTGGCATTATTATACATTTTATATCGGACGTAAATGACATCACCGATATAAGGGGCCATAACCGTGTTTTCTTAAAATGTTAACGGACATTACTGTTTAGTATATGTATGTATTATTTGATGTGCAATGAACATACTTTATAATCTGTCGAAACTAGTATTTGTTCAGGTGACGCATTTAATTAGTATACATAATTTAAAAATAGCATGCCTTATTTGCAGCCTGATACCACCGCGCGTCACCGTATCAGTAAAATACATATTACTAAAGGAGTATGTATGTACATTGTATCATATAGCGGGCACATTTGTAGAACCTGTGGAATGGTGACACAATTATACACTTATTTCATTCCTATAAAGAACAGTTTAAGTCATCACTCACGTACTCAACACGGTAACTGATTTCACATGAAATCAGTAAACTCGTTTAACAAATATCATATTAAATCACCACTCTTGTAAGTTAATGTCTATATACTTCATATATGTAACACGTTCTCTTATGTAGCCTATTTCATCAACATTGCAAAGTATACTTTAGTAGCAAAGTATACTTTGAGGGAGACATTTTCAAATTTTTTTTAAATTTATTAATTTTTATTATACTGAATTTATTACATTATCACAGCCATTTAATGGCTGTGATAATGTAATAAATTCAGTGTAATAATTCTGCATACTTTTAATCATGAAATATATGCATTTGTTAGTTCTATATGAAATAATGCATTTCAGGAAAAATAAATGATAAGTATACTTTGCAATGTTGATGAAATAGGCTACTGGTGTGAACGCTTTATTGTCATTTCCCTCCTTTGTTTGTCTTCTCGGAACAGGGCGCGTGAGGCGTTTTATTGGAAGTTTTGCAGGCCTTACCGGGACATTTGACGGTATATTTGACCTTTTCGCTGGTAAGTCGTCCTTTCGCGGTATTAACGGGACCGCCCTAAATGGAACTTCCGGTGGCGCATCACGGGAGGCGGAAATGGCGGAGTTATCTCTGGATATTTCTGGTTTATTACTACCTGATGGGCGTTGTTTTTTTAATTGGTGTGGTATATTTCGCGGAGTTGGCTTCGGAGGAACGAATGGTAGTGCTTGATTGCTGGTAACCCGTCTTGTGTCAGTTGGTACATCTGCGATCGAGTTGTAAGCGTCTGGTGTATATTGACCATTGCTCATACGTCTTCCGGTTGCAGTACCTGTTGAGTTTTTATTAGTGTCATTCCGAGAATCTCGCAGTTTTACGTGATGAATTGGCTTGCGGTTATTTGGGCCGTCTGTCTTATCACTGATGATGTTGTTGTTGTTGTTTTTAGTTGCAGGTGTCTCATCGGGATTTGGATATTTAAACACATCGGGTGTTTTATACTGAACGCCATTACTTTCCATTGAAAAACTTATTTCCCACGGTGTCATATATCCGTCCGCTTGAGTTCTCAATCCGTCAACTGTCCTTATTGATAAATGCGGCGCACTCGGAACCACTTTCTGTCTGCGCAGTGCTTCTTTTCCCGCGGTGCTTGGCAACGTCGGTGGAGCGCCGGAAGTGGATGGTACCCTGCGTGGCGGTGGGTGATGCGGCTTATTGGCCCCGCGCACGAATGATATGTTGTCCTGTAACAAAAAATTGTGAAATCCATACACAAGGTCTAACTAGCTAATCAATTTACAGCGGAACCGCTCTAAACCGGACATGGTCTCCGGTTTAGAGAGGTTTCGATATAACCCTGACAGATGAGCCCTTTGTCATCATTAACAAAAATGACTGTTTCAGATGCATTGCAGTAAAAATCAATAAATAAAATATATGTCACATGGGTGTTCGGCTTTTAAATTAATGAATTTAATTACGAAGCTAGCCTCATTATTCCAACGATCACAGATCCAAATAAGTTTTGGGTTTAGAGATTAGAGAGTAATGTTCTTCCAGAATTCAAATTTATAGTGCGTATTCTATTTTTTTCTTCAAATGAATTTGCATGCATCACAATGCATGCATTTCTAATATAAGATCATAGAGACGAAATGGATTTACACGTCTTTTGTTATTCCACAATATAATCACGAAGTATAATACATTTAGTATACTATTAAAACGCCGCCTAATCAATGATTTTCAAAACGACGAGTTAAAAAATCTCTAAAATATTTGAAAATCCACTTCTTTGAGCTGAAAAAGTGTTTATTTTTCATCTCAAATAAGTGGATATTCAAATGTTTACAGCAATTTTAAGAAAATCGTCATCATTTTCAATATCAATACATTGTAAGTACTTTCAAATTGTTGTAAGCATTAGTGTACGCCCACGTTTGCGCATTCCGCTAATTTAAATGCGTAGTGGCAGTATCCTTCATGTGTGACATTTTTCCATGGATATCGTGTCTATTTCCTACGGAAGCCCATTAGGGCCACTTCACTTGTTTTTAATTTCCATTTATTCTAGATGTTTTCTTGAATTTTCAAGTCCTTTTCCTGAAATTTCAAGATCTGTTCTTGAATATTCAAGAAAAGATCTTGAAAATTCATGAAAAGAACTTGAAAATTCAAGAAAATAGAACTTGAAAATTCAAGAAAACATCTTGAAATATTGAATTTTCAAATTCTTTTCTTGAATTTTCAAGATCTTTTCTTGAATTTTCAAGATCTTTTCAAGAAAATTCAAGAAAATATCTCGAAAATTCAAGAAAGTATCTTGAAAATTCAAGAAAAGATCTCGAAAATTCAAGAAAAGGGCTTCCGTAATTTCCTGTTCTTTGTGATATAATACATGTATCAATGAATAAATATGGAAATGAAAAAAAAAAAATGAAAAAAAAAATTAAATGCGTAACATACACCAATACATGCCTTACTTGGAGCTATGCATGATCCCTTCATACGTGTTGCTGATTGACTGATCAATTGGATTTGTAACCAGTATAGATTCGAATCAAATAGCATATTCCTATATCCAGATAACGATGCTGCTTATTAGGAGTATGGCGGGTGGTTCATTGTGTACGACTAAAATGTTCGTAAGTGGAACTTTAGAATCGTCTGGAAATTTCAATTGATGGATTTTCATTTATTGAGCATAGGCTGCATATGCAGCCTATGCTCAATAAATGTAAATCCTATAATTGTTTACAAGAAAACATTGTTAATGTGAAATTTGCAGACTATCATAAGTTTGCACTTACGAAGATTTTAGTCGTACGAAGTTTAGTGAAACGGCCCCCAGATCCTGATCGATGCACAGTCGGATCTGGATCTACACTGGTCGCAAATCCAATACGCCCCATTTCTCCATTCACGGCCACATATTACAAATGCATTTACGTACATAAGCGTTGTCCAACGAGGGCTGTCGATTTCGTGGCTCTTTCGTCTTCAGACGCCGTCGTCTTAGCCACACACATACAACAACAACAATAACAATGGCTACGAGTGCAGCTGCACCGGCGACGACGCCGATCACAACCGGGCCTAGAATAGAAAAAATAGCCAATGTGTTTTACGTCCCAGCAACAAATAAGGTCATATAGGGAAAGGACCTCGGTTTCAAGTACCATCCGAATGGAAAGACCATGAAAGTATTGTTCACACATAGGGTAATTGATTGAACCAGCAGCATCTGAAATTGAATTACATAGAGGATATTCATATTTTTGCAACGAATATGACATATATGTTCATCGAGTGGTGTGGAATGTCCATATTTCACGAGTGCCGTTAGGATGAACATATATGTCATATTCGTTGCAAACATATGAACATTCTATTTATTATATTCCGCTCCATGGAAATTAGCAGTTTTTTTAGACTGTATACGGTAATGAATGTGTTTTTGCAGCCTATTTGCAGTCCGGCACTGCAGATGATCGTTATGAATACAGATAGCGGAAGTAGTCGTATTTTCACCGGAAGTTGTTTATTTCATCGATGAGAACATTTGACTTTTATTTACATCGTATAGCTATATATTTCATTGGTAGGTATATAATAAAGTAGTTTTATTGTATGTGGATATATGCACGAGTTCCGCAGTGTGCGATATTGCGCGACTTTACGACCTCTGCGCGGCGGAACTCGTGAATATATCCACATACAAATCAAATAACGTTTTTATTGTATACGTATATCACTCGAAATTTATATGCGCCTCAAAACATAGACAAAACATATACAAAACATAATTAAAATAAACAAGACAGTGGTGATTTAAAAGGAAAACATTTGCGAGGAGAAACGTAGTTACGGCACTGATCAATATGAACTCACGAGATGTCAATATGGAAAATGTATTGACATATTGCGTTGCATTGTGTTTCAATGGGCAACTAACGTACGATACAATACATCGTGAATACTCGGCTATGGTCATTTGAAATCAGGTTTATTAGGCATGGCGTTTTCGGATTGAATGTATAAAAGTCCATTGTTGTAACCTAGGTTATCACATCTTTGACACATTTCCGGGTGTTGTTTCTGTATTAACACAGCTCGTGTGCAATGTATGTGCATGAGGACGTGATAAATAAGTTAGATCTCGTTTGTCCGCTAAAGCTCGCGGATTATCTCCTCGTACATGCGGACGAACCGTCATCTAACTTATACTTAATTAATTTGTCAAATCTGTTCCAGTTGATCCGTGTATGTACTACAGGCATAAGACTGACAGAGCTCCAGATAAGGCACGTATTGTGGTATTTCACGCACTTATTTTAGCAGAATACGCATTGCTTATCAAACGTGGGAGTACAAAATACTCACATGAATGTGAAAATACGCATTGATTTTCAAATTGAGTAGTGAACATAATGTAATGAAGTTGAAAATTGACTCCAAAAAGCCAAATACGTTCCGCAACAAGCGACTGCGTTAAAGTAACAGTTGTATCTATTTATAGATGCACAGTCGCTTGCTAAATGTCTCCATATTCACACATAGTCCAGTCAGCCTGTATGATCACCTCAACATAATTGCAGAATTTATTTATTTACACATGTGCTGAAGATAGCATTATAAAGAACATATCAAAAGTCTAGACAAATCTAAATAAGGGAAATCCCATAAAAATAACTTTTAAAACTGGTCTATTCGACAATTTCTAAAGACGAGTGTTTATTTTACATTATGTATCATGTTCGCGGATAATATCACGTTTATATAATACTGATGTTGCTTTCATACAAGTGTAATTCCCGTGTTTTACAAGTTTATTGGCGTTGTCATGGATTTTCGCGGTTGTCAACAATCATCAATAAACATAAACAATGTACAATATTTAGTATAGATCCAATCTACCTACTCTGTCTTATGCAATAATACGTGCTGATAACATTATAAAAGACACGTGATTTAAAATAACAAATAAATGCTAAAAAAAACTTGCACATTACATTTTTTTCTCAACGTATGGTGGTCAATTTTGGACATAAGCCAGTTGTTTTTAATATATATTATATATTCATTGCTTATCAATATTTTACATATTCACTTATGTTTGGAAGTATTTTATCCCCCACCCCTCCGCCTCTGCACCAATACCCGGTATGGGGGCATTATAATTTGCAACGGTCTGTCCGTCCGCCCGTCTGTATGTCCGTCATATATAGTTTGACAGACGAACCAATTCTACAGTTTGATTCAGATTAACTTCATTTTTTGTATACATAAACATCATCAAGCGCCATAAGTTTGTAATGTTAACATTTTTACATTAGGTCCAATATATCTGGAGCAATTTTTATCCCATCGCATAGCGAAAACTGGATAAAGTCGTACGTCCGTTCGTCCGTCTGTCTGACTATCCATCATGTTTTCCATTCTGCTATAACTGCTTTACCGTATGGCAGATTGGCTTGAAACTTCATGTTCATGTTTCTCATCATTCATCATCACAGTCGTGCTCCCATGTGCCCAAGATCACGGTACAAACACGGTCAAATAATGTTTTGACACTTCGTGTGCATGTCTGTCATCATCCATAGTTTCATTTCTCACCTGAAAGTCAAGGTCAAATAACTTGGAAACTTCCACTTCAGGAGACTGGACGCAAACCATCAGTAGTGTTATGCCAATGATCGATGTGAACTTGAGTGACATGTCGTGTGTATATACATAATTTTGAAATTTGTATGTGGTCATGCATTGAAATATGAGCCGCGTCGCGAGAAAACCTGTCTTCGGTAGTCTGACGACGTCACAAGATATGACGTCGTGAACTCAGCTGACGTAATTTCAGCCGAGATTTCCAATTATCGACGTTTCAGACCGCTATGTTAGGTTTGTTCCGTTGTGTTAAAGTTATCTAACGAACAGAATGTATATATAATCGGGCGTATGTGTGAAAAAAACAAAACAGTCTTCGATCTGTACTGGGTCCTGCCGTCTGAGAATATATTGGATGAACGTTAAACTGCCGTACTAACGGTCGTACGATCGAAATCCACCATTTTTATTCTAAACGGGCACATCTTATCTTATGTTTTTATTAACAATAATGGCGTAAGGATAAGTTTGTGTTATTAGTTTGCTGCTGATATCACATATAAAAATGTTTTTCTGTTATTGATAGTTTTTTATGTTCCGTTATGTTGACATAATATTTTCAATGACACAGTTTACAGATAGCCTAAAAAAAAAAAAAAAAAAAAAAAAAAAAATCACCAGCGCTCGTACTGATAACACGTGTTTACGGATCTCTCTGTTATATCTTAATTGTCGGAATAAATCGTGGATTAACGTTTTTAAATTATGTTGATACCGTCAGAACGTTAACGTGTTTTCTGCTGGGAAAATTAAAAGAAATTCTTACTTGTTGGATTATATTCTTCTTTAAGTTAGAAACTAAGAAACAGTGATTTTTTTTGAAAAGCGTGATCCTGACCACGTGTATGTAAAACTAACTACCGGATTACCGTATTTCTTATACAAAACAACCATGGAAGTACAACATCTTCAGGATGATTCTGTGATAACTGAAACATGTGAGGAAAGTATACATGACGCCGCCAACCAAGACGTCAGCTTTAATTACACCAGTTGCTCGAGTACACTGATGTCGTGTAATGCCGGAGACATCGAAAACTTGTGTGTGGACCCGTCGCCAGCCGACCAGTTTGAGGACGTGTTATATAGCACAACACATGACAACCACAGGACACAACTAACATTTGTATCCCTCGTGTTTTTCTACGACTTTGTGTCAAAATTAAAAGCTGATTTCTCCAGCAGTGTAGATCCTGAAAACACGTCGGGCATTACTAAATGCCATACGCACGTCAGTGGCATGCGTTGTGAGATTGTGATGGACACACATCAGAGAACTGTAACGGTCACAGTGGCAGGCCACAAACTGTGGAGAGAGTGTCAATTTAACAAAATTGCAACTGCTCTATTCAAGCGTTTTGTAGAAAACGCAGACAGTTCCCACATCATCTTCGAAGAAAGCCAGCAGTTACAGGAGGTGGTAGTGGATACTCCAATTAGGTCAAATACGGCATCACCACCGGCCGCTAGCACGCCGTTCCTCGCGCGTCAGGATATTACCCATACGGATCACAGCGTATCAAATGGGCGGATGCTCCGGTCACTGGTGGAAACAATTGGCAGAATGGACAAAGAGATATCCCAACTGAAAGCTACTTTGATCAGTTGTATGGATAAATTAACACCTTCTCGGTTATATTCCGAAGTTGCAGCACAACCTGTCGTTGAACGGTGGGAACATACCGCCCGCAGAGTGGACATTATGCCCAGTAGCTGTACGGAAAATAGGCCAGTTGTAAAAGACACCGTTACAAATCGCCAGCCTGTACAGCAACATCAGAGGATTTCCCCGATGGACGCAAGTCAAGGCACACCCAGTCTCGACATTCCCATACGTATTACACGTCGGTCAAATCACCACCTTACGCCTTGTTCATTGAACTTCTCGCCAGAAAACGTGCCATCTAGAAATGCCAACCAGATCCCGTCCAGCCAGGCGCGACCCCCCACAGTACCACACTCAGGAAACAAAACCCTGCTAATTGGTGATTCCCTGTTAAGTGGTGTGAACAAGAAAGGGCTTAAAGGGGGCATTCACAAACATGCAATTGGGGGTGCGACAATCCGGACAGTATCAGCGGAAATTGACATGTATGATTTGAATTCTTTCTCCAATGTAGTGATATATTGTGGCGGTAATGATGCTGCAAACGACACCGACATAGAACTGTTCGAGGAGAGGTACGATCAACTACTGGCGAAAATTAAGGCGGCAAATAGTGACTGTCATATATACATATGCAGCGTCGCCCCGAGAGGAGATATTAACGTTGACCACATAAACACCAGCATAGACAGATTGGCCGTCTACTGGTCGAACAAGGATGTGCAGTGTATTGCAGACACCAACGGATTCTTTTATGATAACAATGAAATGCTGCTACAACGATATTTCAACCGCGACCGAATCCATCTGACACTTCCCGGGATAAAGCGTTTGCTGCACGCAATACACAACCACATCGCCGTGGTTACAGACTACGAAACATGTGTTTTCGTGCGCCACCAACGAGGGTCTGACGACAGACGAGCCAGAGGAACTCGTGATCACCAAGACGTTAGTCGAAACAACACGAACCGTGGTTCACGACAAAATGGACATGGGAACAATGTGAGGGCCGGCTTGTGTTACTATTGTCGTTTAGCTGGTCACAAAATTGCAGACTGTCCAAATAGGTAGCATTTAGGCATTAATGCCATGTCGTGGAATGCAGGCGGACACATAACATTACATAATAGATTTGCTCAATTACATGAAATGTGCTCCGTGTGTAATGAAATTAGATGCACCTGCAATAAAGTATATATAGGCTACACTGCCCTGGACAATATCGAACTAAATGAATTAGACACGGCTACAATTACCAATGATTGTCAATCAGGTGGTAATTCAGCACAGCATATGAACGTTTGTGAAATTACGCGACATGTCAAAACATGCGGTAACAATATATGTGATAATGTTTCTACAAATACATTACGCTCGCCATCGTATATGCAAAACAACAAGGAAAATGAATCCACAAATGTAGTTAATCTAAATTTAAGCAAGAAAGGGTTTAACATTGGTTATTTAAATATACAGGGTATATGTGCGCGGAATCTTAGCAAATTTGAAGAATTGAAATATATGTTAAAATCAAACGAAAATGAAAATCTGCATATTTTCGGCTTAAGTGAGACTAAACTGAAATATCACAAAACTACAGGTTTATTTAAGATAGACGGATTTCAAACTCCGTTTCGTAAAGACAATATTGACAATGCAGGTGGGGGGTTAATGGTCTATGTTCGTGATGGTGTAATTGTAAAGCGTAGGGATGACTTAGAAATGTTTAATATATCATGTATCTGGCTGGAAATTACTCCCGAAAAAAGCAAGTCATTTTTAGTAGGATGTTTATACAGACCCCCGCACTCCAAAGTAGAATGGACTGACAGGTTTGAACAATTAATGGACAATACAATGAACGTAGGAAAGGAAATAATTTTATTAGGAGATGTAAATAAAAACTTGTTATGCGATACCACTAATAGAGAATGGTCAAATTACATTCACGCGTTGGGCCTTAGCCAGTTAATTAGTGAGGCTACTCGTGTAACAGATATCTCACGCACGTTAATTGATCACATCTACGTAACCCATGAAGAACATATTTCGCAAATTAGTGTTAAGGAATTAAATATCAGTGACCACCGTGCAATTTTCTGTAATCGGAAGCTAAATTACATACCTAGAAAACACGCGCATCATGAAATCAAGTATAGATCATTTAAGCATTTTGATGAAATAGCATTTGTAAATGATTTAAACGCCGTTGAATGGGAAACTGTACATTATTTTAATCATATTGATGACATTCTTGACGCATGGACGACACTGTTTGTTAACGTGGTTAACACTCACGCTCCTTTGCGGATACACAGGATTAAAACTAAAATACAACCTGATTGGCTATCATCCGAAATTTTAGATTGCATAAAAGATAGAAATAAGTGTAAAATTAACGGTAATTATGAACAATACAAATTATTACGAAATAAAGTATCAGCTTTAATAGAAAAATCTAAAACGGATTCGTATAAATCTAAAATTGAAGAAGGCAAGGATGACCCTCGTACTATCTGGAAATTATTCAAAGAATTTGGTGCATCAAAACATGATGGTAAATCGGAACAGTTATTAGGTATAAACAGTCTAACTGGTCAGCTATGCACAGAAAATACACATATGGCGAATATTTTTAACGAATATTTTTCCACTATAGCATCTAATCTTAAAGGTCCCATTCCAGAATCAAATTTTGATCATATTAAAAATTTCGTAAACGAACATACACCGCAAAATTATAATTTTAACATTCCTTTGATTAATGAAATATTCGTAAAAAGGTATTTAACATCATTAGATATATCAAAATCTACTGGACTAGATTTAATAGGGCCACGATTGTTAAAATTATCTGCCACCTCTATCTCGAAAAGTATTACATATGTAGTAAATGTGAGTTTCACTAGTTCGATCTTCCCCAGTGCATGGAAACAAGCAAAAGTACATCCTCTGTACAAAAGCGGTGCAAAAGACGAAGTGAATAATTATCGTCCGATATCAATTTTGCCGACGCTTTCAAAATTAATTGAAAAATGGGTTCAGAAACATTTTATGGAATATTTAACAACGTTTAAACTATTGCATCAAACCCAGAGTGGATTTCGTACAGGTCACTCGACAGAATCAGCGTTAATTGTTCTTCTTGAAAACTTTCTACAAGCAATAAATCGGGGTAAATTAGTAGGGTGTATTTTAGTCGACTTTCGTAAAGCCTTCGATCTTGTTGATCACAAAATTCTCCTGGATAAACTTAGACTATACAAGTGCAGTAACGTAAGCCTGGGTTGGTTCAAATCATACCTGGAACAAAGGCAACAACTTGTTTCTGTAAATGGAGAAACATCTGAATCTCTACCTATCAACTGTGGAGTACCCCAGGGGTCAATTCTTGGACCGACACTTTTTATTTTGTTTATAAATGATTTGCCACTTATTCTCCGTCAACACGTAACAGGAACCGATCTGTATGGAGATGATACAACAATTTATGACATGCAATCAACTGTAGGGGACTTAAAACACCGTTTACAACAAGCACTTGACAGTTTAGAATTATGGTGTGAGGCTAACGGCATGATGCTTAATAAATGGAAAAACCAAAATCATGTTAATAACAAGTTCACAAAAACGAACATGTTTGCGAGACAAAATGATTGAACTCAAATATGACAATGTAAGCCTCGATATCACTACCGGTAATAAAATTTTGGGTATACATGTAGATGAAAATCTCCAGTGGAATGACCAATTTAACGGTATCTCAAAAAAGATTTCATCATATCTCTGGCTATTATATCAAATCAGACCTTATTTATCTACTGAGCATCGAATATTATTCTATAAGGCCTATATTCAGCCACATTTCACATATTGCAATATAGTATGGGGGGGGAAAATCGTCAAATCGAAATATGTACATAATAACCAAACTTCAACGGCGAGCATGTAAAGTCATTCTGGGAAACGAATATATTGATTTGCAAAACTCATTAGAATTACTCAACATTTTGACCTTTGACGAAAGCGTATTTCTCCAAAAAGCGAAAACTATGTACAAAATAACTAATAAAATGGCCCCCAATATTTATGTGAATTATTTGAAATGCGCACTAATCACTTACAAAATACGAGTATGGTATTAAGGTCTGAAACAGATATGAATTACGAAGTTCCCAAACCTAAAAGTAATCTCTTTTAAAAACAGCTTTTCATACTCAGGCGCGCTAATCTGGAATAGTATTCCAATTGACATAAGACGTTCCACGTCGTTAAATACATTTTCCCGTAATTGTCTTAACTGGATGAAGGGTCGATAGCGGCTGAAGTAGCGGTATTATCAATTAATATAAACTTGTTAATTGTGCCCCCCGCCAGCGTCACTAATCACGAAATTACGATGTATGGTATACAGTTTACAATGACCGCGTGTTTGATTTGCCATGATACAATTGGTCTTGTGGAGCTTAGCGACCGTGTAACCCTATATCAGGCGCACGAGAACGAATTTTAGCGTCTTATAGCAAAAACTGAAACTATCACTGAGAAATAAACGTGTTAAACCCAGTTCAAGCTGCGTCGATGCGCAGTATGATATGGGACTGTCGGGACACATGTACCACTTTTCGTTATGGCTCATCATTATTATTTCTTCATGTTAAATTCACGTATGCATACAACATGTAATCATTTCAATATGTATTGTATATTTATGTATGTACATGTATATGCACTTCTTAAGAGGGCCTCGGGGAAGATTGGTTCCGACCAACCGAGTCACCCTCTATAAATAAAGAATATCTATCTATCTATCTATCTGTCCACATTAACTGTTATCGACCACCATTTGCAGGTGAAAACTCTGTGTAAACTACATTTTTTATTTACATACAGATGGTCGTCGGCAGCATATTTGTAGACCGATGTAACATGGGCCCGGTTTCCCGCACAACTATATGTTTCTGATCTGGTTAACGCGACGCGAATTTTCAGTTTATTGCTCAATTATATCTTTCTAATATACATGTAATGTATACAATTAAAATTCAGCGCAACCTTTACCGATTTTAAGGAAAAAAAACATCTCCTGCTAAAACAACAAATCCATGATTGTTACAACTAGTATAGATGCATATGCATCGTCTGATCAGAACATACGATGTCCGCCATGCAGTCACTAGGGAATCCTTTCTCAATTACCGACAGGATATGCAGATTTATTGCAGATATTGTAAGGTCCGGTTTTTTCACCAGGTGGTCCAAGTACAAAAGCTTAAATTTTAATGCACACTGACGTGTGTGTCATGTTAATATAAGAAATAGATACGGTGGGATGTTATTTCAAGGCAACTTATGTTGGAGACATTAATATAATGGATCGTGAGTGACGGACGATCTGTCAATCGTGACAAATGAAATAATACAAACACTCAAGAACCAGATGTTGTGGGATTATATTTCAAGGCAACATATGTTGGGGATATTAGAGTCATTTTGTTAAGTCGTGACGCAAATACAATAAGACGGTGCCCACTATCAATTTATATGGTTCTTCTAGTACAATTCGACGATTATCAAGGATCTCTTGACTTGGGGTATTGTTATTATTTTATATCTCATTTCTTCGTACTTTGGGACCCTCGCATTTTCAGTTGAGTCTCCAAAAGACAAACTGCTACCGTAACACTCCCAAAACAAACACAAGTCGGTGGCAGGACAAGCTGATCACAAGCTGTGGTAACAAATGTATCAAATATGTTAAAATAGCCATTTTGTCCATGTGGCAGTCTTCCACGCGCTACCCTTGAAGGTGGTCTCCCACTAGGCGAGTGAGAGACTGCGATGGAATAGAAACTACATGTAAGCGATACAGGCTTTTGCTCTCACGCTATTCGCGCGACTGTGAACTGTACATAGTGCGTAACGCATGGAAGTAAGGGTGCCTGTCATCAGACATGAACACTGCCTTTCAGAGCAAACAGTCTTTTATACCCACTTGTTTTTAAAAAACAAAATGGGTTTATTGTTTTTGTCACGTCTGTCCGTCTGTCACGTTTCTTTTAAGCAGTAAAACTTTTTAACCGTAATAGGTAGGGACTTGGTGTGTGCCTTCCTTGTGGTGTGTACAGTAGCGCTTTTCTGCTACTGACCTATTTGTATATACTAATATCGTATACATCTCGTAATCGTAATCGTATAGTATTGGTATATTTAATGAGAATATCGTATGATCATATACTATTGGTATGTTTGTACCGTATCATCGTATAGTACAAACGTACTATAAGAAAAATTATACAAACATACGATATCCGTTCGTATATACGATATATCCGTACGGATATGGTATGAATATACCATAATCTGGTATGTGTGTACGATACAAACGTACCAGAATTATACACATGTATAAAAATCGTATAAACGTACGATTTGAATGGTATATCTATACGATATTGGTTGGTATGTACGGTACAAACATACCGTACGTTTATATTATATGCATATCGTATAGAAAACATATCGTATTGGTATAGTATACGTACAGTATTGGTATAGTACGTGTAGTTGACCTGCAGAAAAGCGCTACTGTAGATGAGCAGTGAATTTCGATTTTTTATTCGACCCCCGGTCATGAATTATCTCCCCCTTTTCAACTTCGCATTTGGGAAACGTGGGTATATTGCGATGGTGCGCCATCGACTGTGCTCTAGTTTTAATGTAATTTAGTGTTGAACGTATTTTTCTCCCCGTATGCATGTGTATTTCCATTTGTATATGTGAAACTAAATGGTCGTATATGTTGAACTAAACCAATCAGTTAATCAATATACTTCCGTGGTTTTCTACAATTATAAATTGTTAAAACGCTCAGTAAACATGTCAAAAGGAAGAACAAATCAGCATACCTAATTCGCGTACCCGCACACGTTCATACTTGCTGGTATATGAGCTTGCCGGTTTGACTTTTTCGCTTTGCACATTCATGTGTTACCAAAATACTCAAGCTCATCCGTCTTTACATTCATTATTCAATGCCAAACATGCTTCTAGTTCGATTATGTCAACTTGCAAACTAATGTAAATGTTGACGTATACTCTATGTGTAACGGTATATACTGGAACGTCATTTTACGTCGCTTGACGTCGCTTTTGCGTGACGTCTCTTTTGCTCAAACGACCTGCATAGTGGTGTATAAACTATAATATCTTAATGAATATTGCAGATATCATGATCAAATAAAAAGCGTTCAATTCATCATACAAATACCATTGTCATAGAAACAAAATTTGATATTGACCAAAACTTTCCCGAATACAGGTTTTCTCGTGACGTGGCTCATATGGTGTTAATCCGGTAATTACCTCTGATTAACCGCTGTACTGGAAGGCTCTCATCGTGATTATAAATGAAACGGCCAGCTGCTGTTTACGTGATATCGTATTATGATTAGGCTGATTTCACACAATCATGAGCTTCCTCGGATGTATTGTTCAGCTGATGCAGGATCTGGTCTCTCGGAACTGCTGCCAAATGCTGAACGGAAAAGCAGTAGCACGAGCGGTCATGGGTCATTTGCTAGTAGACAACGCTTTGAATTCAATCCTCGTCTCACGGAGCCAGGACATATGACATATGAAAAGTGACTGGACATATCACGCTAGATAATTATAGTGCTGAGGCCCATGGCGACATTACTGAAGTTAGCAAAATATACGACGTTCTTCTGTCCGTTAATCTTACTGTTCAGTCTCTGAAGGAAAATAGTCATTAAAAGAATATCGAATAGCAGCACTTTGACTTCAGTATATGGAAATGATAAACATATATAAGAACATTTATAAAAGCATAGCGATCATGTGATAGGAACTTAATTTTACACACTATCGCTTATAATTCTTCCCTTCTTCGCTGCCACAGGCCACAATCAAAATCTGAAATCAGCGTATGTGTTATTTGCAAATGATGCAAGACCGAGACTACCAACAACAAACTACATCAAACTGTCAGATCAGGACATCATGCTGTTTGTAGGAGCGCCAGGTAATGGGCAGGCTTATATGCGCTTACCTCGTCATTGAATCCGTCTTAATAATAAGTGTAAATGCAACTTGAGATATGACTAGAGGCAAAGGGATGACAACATCACAGCAAAAAAAAGCAGAATGGTTAGTATTATTATTTTCATGCGCAGAAATAAACAGTGCCATACAGGAGTTCTGTTAAAATCAGTATCACACAAGTGGCCAACACATTGAATGTGGTCAAGCAAACCAAAGCGAGAGACTACAAAGACATGCATTGAAACATTCTCATTATTTCTTCTTGAAAGAAATCCGTTCAACGATCACACAAAGCAGTGACACGTAACACAAAATCTTCAGTAAAAGTAGACAGTGAAGCAATTAATGTCTATCCACAGTTGCTTTTCCAACGACCTACAGTAGTTTTCAGTGGATCGGATGTGACATGTCACACGTATTTAAATACGAACTGTTCAGTATCCCGTCATCTCTATTTGATTCATCGGGTTTTCTAAGACAGACACAAAAACAACGGCGTTAGCAGATGCAATATGGGCCATGGGAAACTGTTGCAACATTGAGATGGAAAACGAGAACGTAAATCATGTGATTGATTGTGGATCTCTATTACACCGTATTCCATGGCAACAGGGTTCTAGATGTCCTGGCATCTGACAGACATATGTAGATTACAGGGTGTGACACTGCATCACGGCTCTTCGGTATATGTAAGGGGCATGCACTGACGAAAGTAATGAATGACGAACATTTAAATGCATATTCAGAAGTGTTCATTGATAGCAGCGCAAAGGATGGTGTCGTGCGAGCTGGTGAGAGTGTACTTAGTGGGATTTTACGGTGGGGTTATATCAGGAGGACTAGATACACTTCGCTCCAGAAAATTTACTATCAAAGTCTTGGCAATACAACGTGTGTACAGGTGCATGTACTGCCACCTACATCAGCAGCAGCGAAATACCACAGTATGAGGGAGTACCTAACTGGATTGATTCACAGATGAACTGGCACCACAGGAATGGGGATGGTTTGTTGTAAAACAGAATACTTCCTAGAAATACATATTTTCCACCTGCTTCGGAAAGTCTCCTGAAGACTATCAGGTGTAGCTGTAAACTGAAGAGCAATACAAAACGTTGTACATCCAGAAAACATGGACTTGGATGTTCCACAGGATGCGGCAAATGCAGAGGTGTGGCATGCACTAACTTTACAAACCTCAGTTAGTCCGACCAATTGAGTAGACTTATAACCAAACTGACATATTAATACAAATGGACAATCAAACTGAGGTGAGTGAATAGATTTGAAGAGCTAATTATCTCTATTTCAAACTTGTAGCATAGTTTACGCAGGAAATAGATATTACACATTGAGATAGCGAGTCTCCACCTGAGATGTTATGTTTGCAATTTGTTGTGAATGAGCGAGTTTTTCGTGCACATACTATTTTGGCGGCCATTTTGAATGTATTGTCAATGACAGAGCAATTCAATTCATATATAGTATCATTATCAGAAGTGTTTACCTTCAACTATGTATTTGAGCACTGTACATTGTGCCAACAAATATTTACAAATGATAATATGACAAAAGTAGCGTGATATATCTGTATACGACGGCCATCTTGGATTTATGCAAATTAAGCTTGTTTCCCCTTCTTCGATTTTTCTAGACTTTTAGTATGTTATCTTAAACACTTCACAGACACATATGCAAGTAAAATAGTTTCTGTTGCAATTTTGTTAAGGTTGTGCTACAAATTGATATAGGCTGACTGGTCTATTATCCCGTCCCCGATGGAAGAGGATGAAAGCGGACCTAGAAAGTGATCAAGGTGTATGATCACGTGGTACTAACAACAAAAACAAGTACCGATTCAAAGTACGTATTATTTTATAGTTTTCTTATTACGTAACGGATTTTGATGAAATATGGCGCACCAAACGCGTCTTGTTCAGCTGCATTTGGTGGTCTCTGTATTTTCGCCCAAACTTCTGTCGTTTTTGCGAAGAATCGATTTCCGTGTCTCCGACACGGAAATCGAGTGTCTCCGACACGGAAATCGATTCTTCGCAAAAACGACATAAGGCTGTGCTTACTTACTTTGGAGTGGGCGACGTTATTGTTGTTGTAACCACGTGATCATGCACATTGGTGATGATTTAATATTAATATCGATCAACAGAATTTACATGTATTTCATAAGAAAATGCTCAGATCATGTACATGTATTAGAACAGATATACATGCATTTCATAAGAAAATGCTCAGAGCATTTTCTTATGAAATACATGTACATCTGGTGATCGATATTAATATTAAATCAGTCTACTAAAAATCCCAATGAGGGGCATATCAGAATGTAACGAAAGAACGAAAGAAAACTATTATTTTTAAAGGTACATGCCCACTGTTCTTTATGGGAATTAAATAAGTGTATATACATGTAATTGTGTCACTATTGCACCAGTTCAAAACATTACAAGTGCCCACTTTACAGATATAATCATTTAGATTACTGATAGTGACGCGAGGTGGTATCCGGCTATTTTCATATGCAAATGAGGCATTATGTTTTTTTTAGTTATTTATACTAATTAAATGCGTCACCTGCACAAATAATATTATAGACAGAGTACATTTATAAAGTATGATCACTGGACAACAAAAAATAAATACAGTGAATAAACAGTGACGGTTATTGCCCTGATATAAGTGTGGAAATTTTACGTCTGATATAAAATGTATAATAATGCAAATTAATGTGTGTGCTAATGGTGAATGAATGTTTATTTTGCTAGAAAATGTCTCAGATGATGTCTCAGATATAAAGAACATGTTGTGTCTACTGAGTGGGCATGTACCTTTAATATTAATATCGATCACCAGATGTACATGTATTTCATAAGAAAATGCTCTGAGCATTTTTATGAAATGCATGATCTGTTCTAAAATCATGTACATCATGAGCATTTTCTTATGAAATGCATCATCTGTTAAAACATGTACATCATCTGGCATTTTATTGAAATGCATACTCTGTTAAAATACATGTAACATCTCACATTTTTCTTATGAAATGCATGTATATGACATTTTTTCTGAAAGAAGTACATGTTCTATACATGACATCATGAGCATTTTCTTATAAATGATGTACTGTTCTAAAATACATGTACTCATCTGAGCATTTTCTTATGAAAAGAAGTATATCTGTCTAAATCATGTACATATCTGAGCATTTTTCTTATGAAAGCATGTATATCTGTTCTAAAATACATGTACATCATCTGAGCATTTTCTTATGAAATGCATGTACATCTGTTCTAAAATACATGTACATCATCTGAGCATTTTCTTATGAAATACATGCACATCTGTTGATCGATATTAATATTCAATCATCACTCAGTTAAATAATCTATAGCAGTATGTAACGAAGGAACGAAAGAAAGCTATTATTTTTAAAGGTACATGCCCACTCAGTAGGCAAAAAATGTTATTTATATGAATTAAATAATTAAATAAGTATGTACCTGTGTCACTATTCCACATCAGTTCTAAAAATTACGAGTGCCCGCTATACATATACATTGTATAATCATTTCGTAATATTTATTGTATTGATAGTGACTCGCGGTGGTATCAGGCTATTTTCATATGTATATCAGGCATGCATTTGTTTAATTATCTATACTACAAGTAATTTAATGCGTCACCAGAACAATCAATATTTTCCACAGATTATAGAGTATGATCATTGCACATCGACAAATAAATACAGAAAATAAATAGTAACGCCCGTTAACATTTTAAGGTAACATGGTTATCGGCCCCAATATCAGTGTGGAAATTCACGTCTGATATAAAATGTATAACAATGCCAATCAATACGTGGAGTAATGGTGAATGAAAGTTTATTTTGCTAGAACATGTCTCAGATGATGTCTCTGATATAAAGAACGTGTTGTGCCTAATGAGTGAGCATGCACCTTTAACACAATATGCACAGAAGTATCTTACCCTGCAGACGTAAGAACCTTGACCTTGCGTGAACTCACACGTGACGTCCGGAGAATAAGTCTCCGCCATCGGTCGGGGAGCGCTCGGGATCACGTAGTCGGGGTCTGTCTTCAGCATGCAGTTGTTGTCCACTCTGAAACCAAAGGTGGAAGACTCTGATCTAGGACCCAATCCTTGGCTCATTTGGAAAACGTTACCCCACCCACCTATTTCCATACACTATACCTTACAGCCTTTCTGGTGTATGAAAATGGGTGGGTGGGGTAACGTTTTCCAAATGAGCCAAGTATTGTGTCCTAGGTCCGAGTCTTTAACCTTTGACTGAAACACGGTGGTACAGACCGAACTGACTCGGAGCTTGCTATGCGTAACTCTGCATAACTCTAATTCCATTTCATTAGACCATACAGAGTTCTTCCTCTTTTAAGCGTCCGCGAGCGGGTAGGTTTTGAGAGCGGTTGTATGAAGTAAAAAACAATCTGTGTATGCTGTTATACACTATTTACTGGTGAAGTAATTTGAAATTGATTTGGGACTTGTCTAAGTTTTAAATCCGTTCATGAATTTACACATAATACGTTTAATAAAAGTGTTTTCTTCTTCTTTAATGGCAATTTAATTTATGTTAAACACCTCCTCAATCCTGTGCACACTGCAAAGGGTTGGGGAAGTTTTTAACATCAATTTACCTTTCTTTTTTTCAAGGCTTTGATTGTTTTACACATCTGGGTAGGTTTTGCACATCTGGGTGAACGCTTCACAGAGAAATATGTTGGCATGGCCTTACGCAATAGTTATGATAGAGTTTCCAAATTTGCGTTTGAGTTCTTTGTTTACTTCCCACTGTCTGGGGATTGACTACTTTCAAGGTGTATGATCACGTGGTACTAACAACAACAACAACAAGTACCGATCCAAAGTACGCATTCTTGTATGGAACGCCATGACTGTCTTATGTAGGCTCACATCAGTTGGTAATGTGGTTCCGTCATTCGGTAATGTGGTCCCGCCATTTGGAAATGTGGTCCCGCCATTTGGTAATGTGGTCCCGCCATTTGGTAACGTGAACAAGTCATTTGGTAATGTGGTCCCGCCATTTGGTATTGTGGTCCCGTCATTTGGTATCTGGTCCCGTCACTTGGTAATGAGGTTCCGTCAATTGGCAATGTGGTCCCGTCACTTGGTAATGTGGTCCCGTCACTTGGTAATGTGGTCCCGTCATTCGATAATGTGGTCCCGTCACTTGGTAATATGGTCCCGTCATTTGGTAATGTGCTCCCGTCATTTGGTAATGTGGTCCGTCATTTGGTAATGTGGTCCCGTCATTTGGTAATGTGCTCCCGTCATTTGGTAATGTGGTCCCGTCACTTGGTAATGTGCTCCCGTCATTTGATAATGTGGTCCCGTCACTTGGTAATGTGCTCCCTGGTCCCGTCACTTGGTAATGTGCTCCCGTCATTTGGTAATGTGGTCCCGTCACTTGGTAATGTGCTCCCGTCATTTGGTAATGTGCTCCCGTCACTTGGTAATGTGCTCCCGTCATTTGATAATGTGCTCCCGTCACTTGGTAATGTGCTCCCGTCACTTGGTAATGTGCTCCCGTCACTTGGTAATGTGCTCCCGTCACTTGGTGCTAACTTCGTTCGGTGCTAACTTCATTCAGTGGTTCCGGATAAATTCCGGATAAATTATACTGAGGGATTTGGCATGTAGCACCGGAAATATCAAGCATTTATAACCATGTGTGATATTTCATGAAAATTATTTTTTTAAAAATCGACTGTTTCTGTAAATGACGTCGAGAGTTGACGAAATGTTTAGAGATACGCATATCCTCTTGTGCTGACTTTGGAAATCAATTTCTTTGGGTTGGATTATTTCGCGTATTATAAATGTCAAAGCCGCAATAGTGTCCTGTGTTATCTCCCCTGCCTGTTTATATTGCAATTTTGAAATGTTATTATAATGATTACATAAAATGTATAACGTTTTCTACAGCAATACATATTTTATAAAAAAAAATGTACTTGTCATATTCTGCTTTATGTGTAATTGTTAACATTTAACATTCCAAACTGCGTGTATGAAACTGACTATACAAAAGACCATTACTTGAATAATTAGTTTTCATTATATCAGCCGCAAACTGACTTTTTTCCTTTTTCTTTTTTTTCATGTGATGACGACACAATGCGGTAACATTTCTTTATCGTTATGAAAAAAAAACAAAAAAACATTTCTTTATCGCTCACCTGACTTTAGTCAGGTAATTTTGTAGCTCGTTAAACGAGTTCAATAGAAATGAAAATAAATGAAGGATATTCTATCGTATATTTTTTATAGCGGGGAAATAATAGAATCGAATTTATTGACTTAAACTCATACAAATTTCTCGTCATATAAACAAATACATCTACATGTATACATGTGAGTATGTAGTAAGCCGAAGATGTACGATTTTGCATACACAATATGTACATTGAAACCTCGCTAAACCTGACACCATGGGAGGTTCCCAGGGTGTCCGGTTTAGCGAGGTTTCACTGTAAATCAGGCATTTGATTATTCCGAGTCATAGCTGTGTGCCCAGGACCCGGACTTGGCGTATATACAATGTGTTTTTGGTGATCTTTCATCTTTATGATCTACAGTGGAACCTTTCTAAACCGGACACCAAGGAAACTAGAGCAAGGTATTCCACGGTTTCAATCCGCTTCCTGGGTCCCTTCACCACGCAGTAGGCACAACATGTTCTTTATAGGAATTAAATAAGTGTATAATTGTGTCATTAGTTTGTTAGGAAGATTTTAATGAAAATCTACTGTAAAAATTACGTCACAGATTACGTCACGTCGGAAAATTGGGTTCGGAAACCACGTGATCATACACCTTGGGAGTGTCATTCGTCGGATTCCAATAATATACAGTGAAAGCTCTCTAAACCGAATCACAGGTGGAAGGTCCGGCTTAGAGAGGTTTCACTGTAAATCAGGCATTTGATCATTCTGAGCCATAGTCGTGTGCTATGCGATCATCAACAGGCATGGACAAAGATAAATTTGGTAAGACGGTCACTGACAAAATTGTTACCGTTTCGTGTGGACTAGTACATTTGTGTGACTCAATTGTTGATTTTAACTGAACCAAATTGATCTACACTGGTCCTTGCACTCCTTCGTGTCCTTTTGTAAATACTGAAATCTTCTTTTTCTGATTCACGAAATAGCGATTCTGCGATTTCGGTCGGCTGCCGTAAACAAGTTGTCTGTCGGTCGGTATAGTCGACTATACCGACCGATAGCCGACCTGTTTATCTGTACCATGCCGGCAGCCGACCGAAATCGCTGAATTGGTATTCCTGGGCCAGGGGTGTGGAATTTCTTCATCAGATTTGCTGGAACCTTTTGAAATTAAAATCATATACATATCCCAATTCAAAACCATTTTTAATAGAAGCTATACATGTATATTTTATCATTTATTCCATTATCATGATTATCACATAAAGCATGTAATAATAAAGTATAAACACTCCTAGTATGCATGATATTACTTCCTTTCAATGGTAATATGACCAGTGTAGGCACATATCAGCCTGCACATTCACATACAGGAGTGTGCTAGCAGATTAATATCCAGATTGATCAAACCCCATAAGGCCTTTTTCTCAAGCCACGGCCACATATACTTTTCTATATTTGTGATGCACCGTTAGAGAAACAGTCCACTTACTTCACTGGTGCTGCACTCCGTGTCGATGGAAATATTTCCAGACAATCCACTTGAAAGATACAATAGGCGCCATTAATTGTAAAAAAATATTTCCAGACGAGCAGTAATTTTATTGATTTTTTAACAATCATCTAGAAACATTTTATAATGGCGCATATTGTATTTTTCAAGTGGATTGTCTTACATTTTCATTTTATTGTAAATATTCAGTTCTGATTTGGGGATTTTCCCCCCATTGGTACAGGTAATATATGGGATTCAGTACCAAACCCATGGATCCGGCCTTAAATGACCTTAGCTGTTGATAGGCCGTTAAACCCAAACAAACAAACAAGCAAACATATACGTGTAATGAAACACCCAAACCGAAATAACCCATAAAGCACTGAAATATACACCGTTCTTCAAGAATCCGTGGTAATATACTCTCACAGAGTGCAACACTGAGTAACCAAACTGTATCAGTAAATATAGAATAGTAGGTTAGTTCCGTGAATGGGAAGGGTTAATGTATCGTACGGGTTACTCGTGTCAGTCATGGCGTTGATGGCTTTACAATTGAATGCGAGTGTATCATTTGACGTATCGGTGGCATTCATTTTGTGTGGTACCTATATAGAGAATAGTAGGTCAGTGCCGTGAATGGGAAAAATATCTGGCAAGGCTTAGGAAACGGGATGGGCGAGGCTTTGCCGAGCACATCCCGTTTCCGTGCCGCACCAGATATTTTTCCTAACCTACTATTCTATTTATCCCGTCAACACCTACAAATTGCTGTAAAATACAATACACTGGTGGATAACCCGTTGCATGAATGATAAAATGGTTAAAATTGCCATATAGAGAATATTAGGTTATTGCCGTGAATGGGAAATAATATCTGGCAAAACGGGATGGACCAGGCTCTGCCGAGCACATCCCGTTTCCGTGCCGCGCCAGATAGTTTTCCCATTCACGGCACACTAACCTACTATTCTATTTATCCCGTCAACACCTAAAAATGGCTTTAAAATGCAAAGAATAGCCCCAGCCACCGCACATATTCATACGCACAGTGATTCGTTCGTATTGACAGGATATAACAAATAGTTCAAAGCAAGTGTTGACGGGATAATACTATTATCTCACATTCGAACCGAAAATGATGAGCATTTGGGGAAAGAGAAAAAACATGACATCGACCCACATGGACATATATTTTTATTTCATACTAATATCATACAGGAACAAAATTAATGTACAATCTTATTTGCGGCTGTGTCTGGAGAAATGGGACTTATGGGTTTTGCGACCAGTGTAGACCCAGATCAGACTGTGCATCCGCATAGTCTGATCAGGATCTGCACTGTTCACTATTCCACCAATGAAACACCTGTCATGCTTTTACCAAGCACAGTCTGATCAGGATCTGCACTGTTGACCATTCCACCAATGAAACGCCAGTCATGCTTTTACAAAGAACTGTCTGATCCGGATCTGCACTGTTCACCATTACACCAATGAAACACCTATCATGATTTTACCAACCAATATAGATCCTCATCAGGCTGCAAGAATGTCAAGGTGCATGATCACGTGGTTACAACAACAACAACGTCGCGGTTTATGCAAAAAAAATGCAGATTCATATGAGCCGGCTCGTAACGATCCGTCTCATCAGGATCTGCACTTTTTGAAAGTAATTTTAATATTTCTTAGAACAAAAACACCCCCTTTTCATAAATGGACGAATCTGAAATTCATTTTGTAACCATTGGATTGGTTGGAAATTAGTATATCACTAGTCCATTCCAGTTATTTAGGGTTACTTAGGGTTGAAAAGGTTAATATTTGGTGGTCCAGGGAGTTTGGCACAGACTTACGTCGTTTTTGCGATGAATCGATTTACGTGTCGGAGACACGGAAATCGATTCTTCGCAAATACGACAGAAGTTTGGGCGAACATACAGAGACCACCAAATGCAGCTTAACATCACGCGTTTGATGCACCATATTTCATCAAAATCCGTTACGTAATAAGGACAATATAAACGAATACGTACTTTTAATCGGAAATATTCTGGAAGTTTCAGTATGTGTTGTTGTTGTTAGTACCACGTGATCATACGCCTTGAATGTGCTAATTCATCAGAAACTACGCTCATCACAAATCCCATATGCCCCATGTTTCCAATGACAACCACATTTAAAGGCGCTGTCTCTTAGATATAGAAAACCCGGTTACTCGTAGTGTGAACTGAATTAACCCGAATGTTCTGTCTGTCACGCAGTGCGCCTTACATGTACACATACATTTGTAAGTAGCCCTGCGTTACAGACAGAAAATTCGGGTTAGGACTGAACATTACTGATATCTACAAAAGCCCCGTTTTATTTGATCAAGCAACACGTAGTTTGTGATTTAATTTACGTGGTAACAAGAACAAGGTGTGTCCGTATGTGCGGGGAGATAATCCGCGAGATTCAGCTCGCGGATTATCTCCCCGCACATACGGACAAACGTGCTCTAATTAATGTATCCCCCGCCCATAGCCATACCACGTCTAGTTCCATGGCACTATAAATAGATGTTCATTTCGTATTTAAATTAAATTAGTAACATTGATTTCACAAAAACTAGCGGTCGCAATGGTATTTATTTTCTGCGTTATCAACAGATGTTTACCAATTAAATCCACGATTTTTGTTTTTGCGCGACAATGGTACAATGGGTTCGGAAATACGATATAAATCTACACATTTCGTTATTTGATCTGTGTCATCACTTTCTACAGATATCTAAGTAACAGCGCATTTAAAGCCCCTATACGGCTCAAGTTGCCGAATTTGGCCTCCTATTGGTTTTCCCACACATAAATCCAACAGGGTTTTCTCACACATAAATCCAACAGGTTTCTATTTACACACACTTCGAAACTGTTTGAATTCATTTTGGTACAAAAATGAGTTTGTAGTCGATGAAAATATCAATATTTGTTGATAAACAAACAGCAGGTGCGTGTTTCAAAGCCCGATCGACTTTCCGATAGACGCTCGGGTCAACTCCTCAACTACCCGATTCACGCCCGATGAATTCTGATAGCCGGAGTGTATCGACTCGCTTCCTAGCCGAAGCCGTTGGGTTACGGAAATTAAATTGTCAATATTGACATTTTGCACTGAGTGGTACACAAAACAAGTTTTTGTTGTCTTCACATTACGATTAAGTTGTAAATCTCAAGACTTCAGATGTATCTATTAGGCAGTATATGTTAGTTTTGTGTACTAAATCAGTTGCCAAACATGTTTTTGTGTTTGAAAAAATCGGAAAATTGTAATACTGAGCCGTTCAGGGCCTTTAACGATCCATATCATCTGATCGTATTTCACAATGGAACTATTTTCGCCATCGGCTACACATGTAGTTGCGGGAAGTAATTCTGCAGAATACTCCCGTATCATCCATGGGCCCGTTTCACTAAACTTCTTACAACTAAAATGTTCGTAAGCGCAAATTTAGGATCGTCTAGAAATTTCAATTAATGGATTTACATTTATTGAGCATAGGCTGCATATGCAGCCTATGCTCAATAAATGTGAATCCATTACTTGTTTATAAGAAAACATAGTTAATGTGAAATGTACAGAATGTTATAATTTTGCACTTACGAACATTTTAGTCATACGCAGTTTAGTGAAAAACGCTCCAGGTTTGTTTTCCATCAAAATGTTCATACAACTTCACAAATCGTATGCGACTTGGATAAATGGGGCTTATAACATTTGTGACCAGAACAGATCCTGATTGGCTGGCACACTTCTGCAGGTTGACAACGACGCTTTACATTTTGTTAGAAGCATGTTGAATGTTGCACTGGCTAAATGGAGAACTTTGGAGACCTGATCTGATGACCATGCTAATATGGTGCTATACTGGTGGCAAAAATAATGAACCCAATTTCCCCACCGACATGCAGGTAGCTTTTGATATTAATATACGTTTTGTTTATTGGTGTTTAACGGCATATCAACAGCTGAAGTCATGTAAGGCCGGCTGCTATTAATATAACCCATTGCAATCGGAAAACACGTTTTGTTTGTATGTATATACAGATATTGACATATTTTCAGTTCTATTTTTCTTATTTGTTAACCAAAGTATATGTTGTGACCACTCATTTGAACCGTTTCGGTGAGACGGTTCAAATGGTTGTCACCACATATACATGTGATGAGAAATAAAGAAGTTATAATTTATTCACCGTCAGAAAAATATCAGTATCTTCAGAATGTAATAGGTTAACGTACATGTACGTTTATTTGTTTATGTCCTGCCTAAGGGCAAAGATTAAACGAAATCGACAAAACGAGGTAATGTCTATTTTCCTTATTTCTTAACCAAAATATGTGTTGTGACCACTCATTTGAACCGTCTCAAATGGTGGTCACCACATATAGATCTGATGACAAGTAGAACAAAATATCTTATTATTGTTACGTCAGAAAAGTGAAAAAAGTGTATCTTCAGAACGGTATGGTTTAACGTATACACGTATGTACATTTATGTGTATGTTCTGTTTACCTGTAAGGACCAAAGTTGAAAAACAACAGGACAATGTGTACATTTAATAAAAATACACCATACACACTTGTAGTTGCGAACAGTAACTCTTGCAATCTACTCCCAGAGAGGCTACGGACGGCACAGGAGAATATTACAAGAGTTACTGTTCGCAACTAACACACTTGCGACAATACATGAAAAGAATTGGAGACAGTAGGTTCGGGACACTTGCTTTTTAAATTAATCAATAACACTAACATATATAGACGTAATTATCTCCCTTAACCATCGATTGAAAAACATGTTTACAAAACTGGAAAAATAAGTAGTTATTTTTCGGTATTGCAAACATTTGTTTTGCGAATCACTATCTTTATATAGGCGACTTATATGCACAAATAGTTTTAGAAATATGATACAAATCTATCGGTACATTATTGTTTTCTAAAGTATTCTGCTTCATCACTTTCTTGGTATATCTGAGACCCAGTGCTCAATCCCGCCAATTTCGTTTCAGTTTCGAAACATAAATTAGCCACACGTGACGTCGCCCGACGTTATTGATTGGTCAACGTTTGATTGACGTCATTACTATCAACGACATTGTCAATGACGTCATGCTAGTGATCGGTAACGTCGATGTTCCATCAATTGCGACGAAATGACGTAAAGAAATATAATGTTGATTTTACATTTTTGAAACAATAAGGAAATGCAATGTAAATAATTAATTAAACAAATGGATGTTGCGTTTGTTGTGGTAATGCGTGGACTCCTTGTAATTGGTTTGTTAACAGTGTAAACGCAACAGACCACATTTTTAATTCTTAAGTATACAACCAAGCATGTATGGTGGCAGGATAGGGCACATTTCGTTTCGTCCCTCCTTCGCTTCTTCTTCGCTACTTAGTGCACCATCGCCTATTCGCTAGTTCGCCGAGACGATATAATGGAAGGACAAAGTGAAATGTCCCTAACGAGACACGATGACGTTCAGTCATTAATATCACCAACCCTGTCTAACGATAAATGTACATCGAAGATTCGTTGAAGGTCCCCAAACGAAACAAATGAAAACGAATGGCAAACGAGGTGAAGACGATCGTTTTATACAACGATAAGCATATAAACGAGTATCGTTTCTGTACACAAAAACGTTATTTCCGTTTATATACCCGGCTCGAAACATTTTAAACGTATGCCGTTTTCTCTCAACGAATGTTGAGTACAAAATTTTTCCAAAGCACATCCTGTCGTATAGACATGCTTTTGACATCGTTTTCATTTTTTTTAAATTAGAAAACGATGTTTTAGTTGGTTTAAACGTGGCACGTTTAAACCAACCAAAACATCGTTTTCTATTCATGCAACGAAAACGATGTGGACTCGATGTATAAACGATAGGAAATCGTTCGTTTATAGAACCAGAAACAAACATGCGCTTTATATAATAAAACCACACACTATGTACAAGATACATTGTAAAACATGTAAAACATGACACAAAGGTAGTATAATCTGTAACCCGCATTTGCCGGACCATTGAACACGTGTTTAGACATCATAGTCTCTAACTCCAAATCAGGCAATACAAATAAGGCGTAAAAAAGAAAATTGTTTGTTTCCACTAACCCGACCGACCCTATTTTGTCCCGCCGACCCTACACTTTTTTTCGTTATATCGGTAATTTTTTTATAAAAACAAACCCATTCACTAACCCATAGTGGGTTAACCCTTCCTACGGTGTTGACGGAAATTGCCGTCTGCTGTTTTTCATTTTTGCTTTAATCATCTTAACAACTGGAGACGATTCTCATGTGCTGTCAAAACCAAGTTTTTGTCGAGAAATATTGAAAATAAAACATTTCCAGCAGACGACAACATTTAAAAAAAGAAATTCGAGAAAAAAAAAGTTTCGCCTACCTACCTACTCATGTAGTTTGCGGAATCCGACGCGAGAGGGCGGATTTTTTCAATATTTTTTTGTTTGTTTGAGATGTTCATTTCTGTTTTATTTCAAGCCACCGGATGCATATATGTTCTATAAAATTATTACTATAACCTCTTTAGACATGATTGGATTTAACATATTTGTGCATGCTATTGTTTTTTATTGATCATGTGGCGAATTTACAGTACGATGTTATTTATCCATGAAGACAAAATGCTGGAAGCGCAGGAATTTTTCTGACGCAGCGATATGTGAGAACCAAAGTACTTTTTGTATGGCCTAAATCAAATAAAAAAACCAGAAATAGCCCGCATTTTCTGACAATTGAACAAGGCGAAAAGCTTTGTTCAAATCCAGAAAAAAACGGGTTAGCGCTGTATAAATGTGGCTTTGACTGGAGAAACGGGGCTTATGGAGTTTGTGGATTATTAAACTTCTGCTATTCTACCACACTCCAGAAGCCTGATAAGGATCACAACTATAAGTTCGAAACATTACTGAATGGTGAACAGTGCAGACCCTGATCAGACTGCGCACGGGTTGATTTGGGGCTACACTGATCGCATAGCCCATACGTATGGAAGCCCTGGAGGGACTTCTGACTTCAATACTTCTAGCTTCCTTACTTCCTACTTCCTTACTTCTAACTTCCAACTTCATTACTTCCAACTTCATTATTTCTTGTTTCTAACTTCTTTACCTTTTACTTCGAACTTCATCACTTCTTACGTCTAACTTCCTTATTTCTAACTTCCTTGCTTCTAACTTCATTACTTATTAGAAGTAATGAAGTTAGAAGTAAGGAAGTAAGAAGTAAGAAGTAAGAAGTAAGAAGTAAGAAGTAAGAAGTAAGAAGTAATGTAATGAACTTAGAAGTAATGAAGTTAGAAGTAAGGCAGATAGAAGTAAGAAGTGATGAAGTTGGAAGTGAGAAGTAAGAAGTAATGACGTTAGAAGTAATGAAGTTGGAAGTTAGAAGTAAGGAAGTAGGAAGTTACAAATAAGGAAGTTAAGAAGTAATGAAGTTAGAAGTATTGAAGTCATAAGTCCCTCCATGGCTTCCATACATAAGCCATATTTCGCTAGACACAGCCACATGTGTCCATAATGTAGAATCTACGTTTTCAAAGAATAACACATCTAACAGATGTGTGTCATACCACTTGACGCATATCTCACAAATATGGTGTCGTAGTCTCTAACCCAGAACTGCATAGCAGCTGATCACGTGCTTAAAAAGACGTGTAATATACCCAAACTCGCATTCGCCTTTCAACAGTAACGTCCAACAGTAAAGTCAAGGTGTATGATCACGTGGTACTAACAACAATAACAAGTACCGATTCAAAGTACGTATTTTTTTATAGTGTATAGTATACGTAACGGATGTTGATGAAATATGGCGCATCAAACGCGTCTTGTTAAGCTGCATTAGGTGGTCTCAGTATTTTCGCCCAAACTGCTGTCGTTTTTGCGAAGAATCGATTTCCGTGTCTCCGAAACGGAAATCGATTCTTCGCAAAAACGACATAAGTCTGTGCCAAATCCCTAGACCACCAAATGCAGCTCATGAATACGCGTTTGCTACGCCATATTTCATCAAAATCCGTTGCATATTAAGGAAAATATCAAATAATACTTACTTTGGAGTGGGCGACGTTGTTGTAGTTGTAACCACGTGATCATGCACCTTGAAAATGCATACACATGTAGTATTATGATGCCATACATGCAATCTACATACATGTATAAAAGTTCCATTGTAACGTGCATGTCTATAAATAAAATACGGATGTAGAAAACAACTTCCCATAGATCTCCATTTATCACGTCACTTTTCACACCACTAATTACATGTATCAGGTTCGACAACTTGTCTCTTTAAAATCATCAAGCATCAGGTCTTGTAAAACCTGCTTACAGATCGTGAGTTATTACTTCCGATCGTCAATCGCGAGCAGATATTCAGTTATCACGACATGTGACCAATCACTAACCAATACACATCGGCAGCTATCACGTACAATAACCAATCACGCTATCTACGTTATCACGTTACGTTACGTTACGTACGTTACGTACGTTATCACGACAGGTAACCAATCACTTACAGATCTTCAGTTATAACTTCCGGTAACCAATCAGTGTACTAACAGAACAGCAATTATCACGTTCGTTAACCAATAGCTTGTAGACCGTCAGTGAATAATGCTAGTTATTTCCAATAACTTACAATTCGTCAGTTATCACGTCCGATAACAAATAACTTACAGATCGTACGTTATCACGTCTGGTAACCAATCACTTACAAACCGTCACCCATTCGTTATATGTGCACGTCTGACAGACGACGTAGCAACACCAATGAAACTTGCAGTTGCAGCGCTCCGAGCGGCGAACACGTAGCGTGTTATAGCCACGCCCACAGCACAGCGTCTCGCAGTTGTCCACGCCCCCGCTCGTCTTGTTGCAGAATCGACCCGTCGTCCCGGGCGAGTCCACTGTCGGTATGGGGTTACAGAAGTTGGGAGATTTCTCGAAGAACACGAGCTGGTTGTTTGATTGTTTTCTCACCAGGCGGCGCTTCGATCGGCTGTCCGCGTGGTTGTTGAAGTTCACCTGCAATGTAACGCGTCACGAATACATTAAGAGGACACTATATGACGCAGCCAGAGCAAAACATGTATTTGCATTAAAAGTACCGCTATTTAGAGAATACCAGTTTATTGTCTTTTGATATCACGTTTAACAGGCAATGCTGGGAAACGAGTAGGAATATCGAGGCTCGCCTGAGAATTCCTCCAGTACTGTGTCCAAGCCGAGCGCCGATAATCAAATGGAATAGAAATAGAGAATAGTAGGTTAGTGCCGTGAATGAGTAAATATATCTGCAAGGCTTAGGCAACGGGATGGGCGAGGCTCTGCCGAGCACATCTCGTTTTTGTGCCGCACCAGATATTTGTTTCCATTCACGGCACTAACCTACTATTCTATTTATCAGACAGCGTTTCATGCTAGCCGATAATCAAATGGAATAGAAAACATGTTTCGTTGAAAAGAACGCGAACTTGTTTACGTTGCGTCATTACACTAGCGTTAGTCGGTAACGTCATATGACGCATTTCGACCAATGAAAAGTTAGTTTTCAATTCGTTGTAACCCGGATATTCGTATCAGGTTAATTCCAGATGCGATATCATGGTACCTATACTCGGCCACAATCGACTGTAAAACGTACATGATCAAGATATAGAGAATAGTAGGTTAGTGCCGTGAATGGAAAAAGATATCTGGCAAGGCTTAGTAAACGGGATGGGCGAGGCTCTGCCGAGCACATCCCGTTTCCGTGCCGCGCCAGATATTTTTCCCATTCTCGGCACTAACCTACTATTCTATTTATCCCGTCAACAACTTAGAAATGGCTCTAAAATGCAAAAGAATAACCCCAGCCGCCGCACATGTTCATACGCAGTTATTAGGTCGTATTGACAGGATATCAAAAATGTTTCACGGCACCGTGCTTCACGGCACCGTGTTTCACGGCACATACGCACTGCACTGTGTTGACGGGATAAATATAGGGCTGGAGGAGGTGTGAAAACTGACTATTGTGTTTCGGATAGCCATGGGATTAAGTGTAAATGTAATGTATGTCATTGTACATGTACATATGTGTGGGTCCCGTGCTTTCTAGAGTGGATTTGACCCTATATGATTGTCTCTAGTTTTACCGCAGAGACCACTGAGGTTGTGTACTGTCCATCTCGACTCATGCAGTAAAGATCGCAACCAGCAGATATAAGTATGTGTTTGTGTTTCATTTAGAGCCAACTGGAGTATAGTTAAGACATGATGATTTGGACACTTAAACGATCAGCAGTGTTTTGTGTTAGGAGGTGTAGTGAGATTATGTGAATACTGATCTATCGCCATATTCTGCTGTACCCCTCGCGAGGATTAGTAGCAGTTGTGAGTACGGGCACATTAGTGTGAAAGGTGAATGTGGCTGAGATGCTTCTGGAAGACATGTAAAGTGACAATGCTGGTGAGTTTATAATTTATTATACAAGCGGATCAGTATATTATATCTCCAAAGTTTGTCTCAATACGACATGTACATGTACATGTACATGCATAATACCCGATGTGACACTGGACGCTTGCCTAATTAGACGTTATCACATCTTTGATCCATTTTCTAGCTTTGTTTCTGCATTTACACGGCACATGGGAAATGTATGGACATGAGGATGTGATAACACAGTTAGATCACGTTCGTCCGCATGTACGATCGATAATCCACTCGCTAAAGCTCGCGGATTATCTCTCGTACATGCGGACGAACCGTGATCTAACTGTGTCTTACAAACCGACCAGATATGCATGCAAACAGTGGCTATGACCTAAAACTTCTGAATTATTTTTGCCGACTACTACCAAACCGCGCATGAATACCGCTTGATTTAGTTGGCTAAATGTGAATAACCGCCGTAAAACATACACAGTAGTGTCAAATGCAGTTATTTCCCTTTGAACAATATCGAAATTCACAAGCAAGCGATCGGAACAGATAATTTATATGTAATGTTTAACAGGCATCATTATTTACTGTCCGTTTTGTTGACGCCTTATGCAAGTTTTGTACATGTTTGCGAACACGTGCTATGCAGCGTTTTCAATAGCCTCCAAAATTCAAAATTGCCGATCAAGACCAAATTTCAATGTGAAATACATGTGCATATTTACTAGTATGTATTAAATATCAAAGTTGACGCTTGTGCTGCAAATTCCAGGAGTCCGTCTATTTATTTAACCCTTTCAACCCTAAGGAACTGGAATGGACTGTGATATGTTAATGTTCCGACCAATCCAATGGTCACAAAATTATTTTCAGATTCGTCCATTTATGAAAAGGGGGTATTTGTTGTTCTCAAAAATATGAAAATTACTTTCAAACAGTGCAGATCCTGATGAGACGGCTCGTTACGAGCCGGCTCATCTGGATCTGCACTGTTTGCATAAACCGATATAGCGGCCTTTCGGGTTCAAAGGGTTAAGTGTAGAAATGCAGCAAATGGCTACTATTGAAAATCCTGCTATTATACACATCCACTTGTCATGTATACTGTGACTACATTACATTTTATATCCATGATGATTTGAACGAATACAACCATGGGACGTTGCCTTTAATGCGGTACAAAACATTTGGTCTGATTAAAGTCGTCGCAAACTGAAAACAGACCGACTACTGTTTTACATGGCATTTTCTGATAGTTTCATAAATGTAAATAACAAAATATGGCGTTATAATTAAGAATCTTGTTGTATTATTCGCGACTCTCCGTAGCCACAAGTTGAAGTAACGGACCGAGGTCTACAAATACATTAAATATGCCGAAAAGCATCAATAAATGAAGAAAAAAAATAAGCTAAACATTTTATTTTTTTTTAGTAAAAACATTTTTTTAGCATATTTTTTTTCTTCATTTATTGATGCTTTTATGTATATTTAATGTATTTATAGACCTCGGTCCGTTACTTCAACCTGTGTCCGTAGCCTGGTAACGATCTACAGTGAAACCTCTCTAAACAGGACACCTATAACACACCTTTGATATTATTTTTGACGAGTTTCTTGGTCATTTATCTCAGGTGATAATGTATGTTCGTGATCGCATAACACACAACTATGGCTCAGAATGATCAAATGCCTGATTTACAGTGAAACCTCTCTAAGCCGGACACTCAGGCTGGGGGTCTCCCAGGGTGTCCGGTTTAGAGAGGTTTCACTGCAGATTGTTTGTTAAGAGCACACCGGGTGTCTCATCCTTCGAATGGCGAACGGTGCAGATCCTGATCAAACTGTGCTGATGCACAGTCTGATCTGGATCTACAATGGTCGCACATCCGATAAGCCCTATTTCTCCAGTCACAACCACAGGTGTGTGAATACTTGGTCAGTATGTCGGAGTCATATGGAAATTTTGGTGGATGTTTTGGTAAATTGGGGTGGATTTCGTTGGTTTTGGGTAATTTACATAGTTTTATGCAACTACTAATGCTCAATCATATACACACGACAGAAATCGTCAATTATCTACACATTAACCTTTCCGAACTTTCGGACAACTGTTATACTGTTAAAATATCCACATAGAAATTACCACAGGGAGGTGACGTAAATTGTATGTCGGTAACAATGCACCCAAACCACCAGATATGCCGAAATAAACCATAAAACACCGAAACATGAACCGTTCTTCAAGAACCTATGGTTTCAACCACATATAGTGCTTACCCTGTTGGCTTTGCGGTATTTGTGCTTGAGTATGTTGCCGACATCCCGGAAGTCCGGCGCCACTTTCCAGCACGTCTTGATCTCACAGCTTCCCGACATCCCGTGACATTTACACTGACGGCGCACGTTTTGGACTATAGCCTAGCAACATAGACAAAATGGACCTTATATAAATGTATGTAGGTCATAATGTTATAAATTCACATGCACACATGTATATACAGTCGAACCTCCCCGAACGGCCACCTCTCTACAACAACACCCTCTCTATAACAGCCGCTATTAAATATCCCAAATGGATAATTTCCTCTGGATCTAACCCTTAGACTGCTGAGCACGAAACTTGTCATCTGCTGTTGCTTTTGCCTTCTTTCTCAATAACAAATCATTGGAAATGATTCTAAAATGTTGCCAAAGCATGTTTTTAATAAGAATTATCGAACAAATAAAATAAACAGCGGACGACAAATTTAATTCAGCATTAACCTCCCTACAATAGCCACCTCTCTACAACAGCCACTTTTGCGTCTTCCCATGGGTGGCTGTTGTAGAGATGTTGCACTGTACATAACCATATTTGGGAGCTACCATTCTCCGACACTCCGTGGCATATACACTGCCAGTGCACGTTCTGGACAATCGCCTGGTAACATGAACGAACATATAGATGTATGTAGATCATATAAACACATTGAGATGTCACGATAATTTCAGGGCTGAATATATATTTGCCTGTAAATCGTAAATATTCAGTTCGATTTTGGACTTCCTCATTCACAACTTGGAATATTGGAATCAACCCCGTTAACCCGGCCCAAAATGACCGTATCTGTCGACATGCTATTACACACAAGTAAAAGCCATGTGTAGGTGTACATGTACAAGTAAATAAAATAAATAAGTAAAATACCCGAGCTCTTCCAAACCAATGCGGTTATGACATTGATAATTATGCGGTTTACTCACCATGCGCCCGACTCGATTGTTATGTATATTGACCCGTGCGCGAATGTCCCTGGCTGTTTCGCGGGCACTCGTGAATTTCTTGGCATAAGTCACGCCGAACTGGACATTGTGCGAACACCCACCCCACTCGAACCTGCAATATTAAATGTGGGTGTTACATAGAAATGGGGCTTGTGGATTTGTGACGAGAGTACACTATCGCATGTGCTCATCTTGCCATGCTCGTCAATTTCCATATTTCGAAATACTACAATGTTGTCCTTGAAACCAAGCAGCTTGATTGTCTGAGCCTGAGCCTGAGCTGAGCTACAGCTCAGGCTCAGACAATCAAGCTGCTTGATTGTGAGTTGATATATTGCCAATAGATGTTAGGATACGTTGATATCTGGACAATATTAACGCAGGCGGTATGTAGCTCCTGATCAAATAGCACACTCCTGACGACCGATAACGTTCTAGATTGTTTGCTGGAAACATGGCGGATATTTCAGTGATAGAATGGCGAACAGTGCAGATCCTGATCAGTCTTTGTGTCTTTCTTTCCATGGGTGATTGTATTGAAGTTCGTCTGTACCCTAAGATTTCTAAACCCATTGACCCGTCCTTAGATGACCTTAGCTGTTGATAGGCCGTTAAACCCCAACAAACAAACCCTAAGATTTAATTAGCGTCTCGGCTCGGAAACTGTAGGAATTCCTCGGCTAGCCGAGGAATTCCTACGCGTTTCCTAGCCGTGACTGACAAACTACATATCAACCTACACTATTTGATTTATATACCTTATATTTAAGGGTAGGAATTGGCTCGCGGACATTCAATAAACGGGCATTTTAGCCCAGAAACTTTTCAGACCAATGGCCGTTGGCCCGTAGGTCTTCGAAATTACTAATAGCTGATATACGGTACACATATGTGCATTAAATGAAGGAGGCAATGACGTGGTTAATTTAACTTAACTAGTTATCATCAACATACACTAACCCTGTATTCTACATAACCCCAGTATTCTATATGTTATGTGTATTCTATCTGATATTTAAGGGTATGAATCAACTCGCAGACCTTCCAAACCCGGGCATATAATCTCAGAAAATGTGTCAAGTCAATGGCCGTTCACATGTTTTCTTTCCGAATTTAGTATTGGTTGCAATGTAGTCGAAATGCGTTCTATATAACCCGGTATTCTATATATAGCTCACCTGTCCTTGACCTCGCCTTGATGACTCATATCACAGCCGCAGGACTGTAGTTTCCCCATGCTACAGGCCTTGGACACTTGATGGGCCACACCCGCCGCCGATATCGCGTAGGCGAACGCCGATTCCTTATAACCTGTAATAAAAAATCTGGCTGTGACCGTGTTTTATGGGTTTTGCGACCAGTGGTTTTGCACTGTTCGCCATTCGATGAAGTAAACACCCGTCATGCTTCTAACAAGCAATCTAGATCGTTATCATGCTGCATGTGTGTGCTATTTGATCAGGATCTACACTGGTCGCGAAACCCATAAGCCCCATTTCGATGGTCTAGTAACATAAGGTTGTAACTGCTATGCTAAAGCATAGCACTTACGACCTTATGTTACTAGACCATCGATTTCGCCAGTCGCAGTCACAAATGATGGTGGATATTGTACGTTAGGATATGGAACTATTTCGACCTATGGCTCAGAAATACCTCTGCAAATTGCGTTGGCGAACGCCGATTCCTTATAACCTGTAATTAAAAATATGGCTGTGACTGGGTTTTATGGGTTTTGCGACCAGTGTAGATCCAGATCAGCCTGTGCATCCGCACAGTCTGATCAGGATCTGCACTGTTCGCCATTCCATCAATTAAACACCCGTCATTCTTCTAACAATCAATCTAGATCGTTATCAGGCTGCATGTGTGTGCTATTTGATCAGGATCTACACTGGTCGCGAAACCCATAAGACCCCGCAGGGGACATGGATTGTTTTCTTTAATTAATTCGTTCCCACGAAATAACAATTCGTTCCCTCAATTTAACAATTCAAACAGCTTCAAAGTAGATCAACGGTGTTGCGCGCGCTGCTAGGCGCCAAAACAATTCGTGGGAACGATTTGTTAATTCGAGGGAACGAATTGTTAATTCGAGGTTAATTCGAGGAAACGAATTGTTAATTCGAGGGAACGAATTGTTAATTCGAGGAAACGAATTGTTAATTTGTGGGAACGAATTGTTATTTCGTGGGAACGAATTTTTATTTCGTGGGAACGAATTAATGAAAAATAATTCTAGGTCCCCTGTGGGGCTCCGTACCTTATAACCTGTAGTGAAAAACTACCATGGATATTGACATTATGCGTTAGAAATTCGAATAACATTTGCGGCGATAACCAATGTTGGCACGGTTCCAGTGGATGTGTTCACATGCAATGATGTGTACAGTGTACATGTAGGCGTGAACTGGTAGATATTTTTCCCATTCACGGCACTAACCTACTATTCTCTATCTATTTTCCTTATTTCTGAACCAAAGTATATGTTGTGACCACTCATTTGAACCGTCTCGCGAGACGGTTCAAATGAGTGGTCACAACATATACTTCTGATGAGAAATAAAGAAAATCTTGAGCCTTGCCGGATGTTTTTCCCATTCATGGCAGTAACCTACTATTCTCTATATAAAATCTGGTATAATAACGGTAGACATAACAGTTACTCAGTACTGTCTGTTCCACGTTTTACTGCCGACGAACTTTTGGCAATTAAACACATTAAATCTAAAAAATATTTTTAGTACTTTTTCATCAATAAGAAAAAAGTCACCATGAAATTCCATCAAATATTGATTTTATTGCGAAAAAAATCTTTTCCTCAATTTCCAAAATTTTTCGTTTTTTGATCCTGAAGGGAATTGACTCCGAAACCTGACGAGTTTGAAAATGATGTAATTAAGAAAACAAGTTAGATTTTGAAAATCGGCCCACAAATTAAAAAAAAAATTAAATATATTTTTAGCCCCCACGTTAAATTTCATCAAATACATTTTTTTGGGGAGGGTGACTTTTTTGTTATTGATAAAAAAGTACTTACTTTCAAATCTGTTTTAGATTGAATGTATTTAATAGCCAAAAGTTCATCGGCAGCAAAACGTGGAACAGACAGTAGTTATATCCAGGATCATGCGAGAAGCAAATTCATAAAACATATTCTAACGAATGTTTTTATCGTACGAAGTTTAGTGAAACGGACCCCAAGTTTCAAACCAACTGCGTGACAGCAGTTTTGTTTATGCAACCAGGGTATGAATTCAATATGCTTCATATCTCGAATGCATCATACCGCAATGTGCATTTGATCCTGATTGTGATTTTTGTGGAAATATTTGATGAACTGGGTGTATTGTCAGTTTAGCCCAACATATACCTACCGCGACCTGCGAATCAACGTAGTCTGATCAGGGTCATTACCGTTCGCTATTGGATTGGTTAATTAGCTTGGATGACTATTCAACTATACACCCGTAACAGGCTGTACTTACATGTAACCTCTAACATGCTGAGACATACCAATTTTCTGATGAAAAAATAGAAGCATGTCTCTTAGAACTCCACAAAGGTATGTGTTGTTACCACTCATTTGAACCGTCTCGTCGAGACGGTTCAAATGAGTGGTCACAACATATGCTGTCGAATAGAAATGAGAAAAATAGCCAAATAAATAGAAAGAAGTCCGGGTAGTCTGTGCCGAATGACTTAATGTGATATTTTATCAGTAACTACATTGGTTAAGAACCGAATAACCTAATAATGTTCGCCATATGTGGACACGTACGTGGCTGTGACTTGGAAAATGGATCTTATCAATGACCAGTGTAGCTCCTGGTCAGATATTATGCACCCTGATAAAGATCATATACCTTGTTAGAAGCATGACGGATGTTTCATTGATGAAATCGCGACCAGTGCAGATCCTGATCAGACTGTGCGGATGCACAGGCTGGTCTGGATCTACACTGGTCGCAAACAAAAAATCCACCAACCCCATTTCAGCAGTCACAGCCACGTATATCCAACGACCCCATGTTAGCGGCAATCAAAGGGCCGTAAACCGCGAATGTTGTCATAAAACTGTCATTCACCCGACTTAACTGGCCCACTTGTTTATTTACTTCATTTAATTCAACTAACATTATATTTTCCTTTTCACCACGCATATTTGACTTTTTCGCGTCATTTAATGTGTGAAGTTGATTCGACTCGCCACGTAATGGTTTTGTGAGAAAATTTGCACCAAACGGGTAATTTTAAATGACATGTTTTCCGACCCGTTTTTATCACATTATTTCAGCATAATTATCTACATGTCTGTGCGTATATGTGTACACGAGACCGCGTCCGTTACACTACCTCCTGCGTTAAACTTGCCAATATCTCTATTTATTTCTTTATTTCAAAATAGTTGAATATTATGCCTGAAATAAAACAGCTGTATTGGCTGGGTCTGAGCTGTACAATAGATTGTAGCTCAGGCTCAGTCATTCATGCAGCTTGATTACATGTTTATCTTGCCCAATACATGTAGATGTTCAGAAACGTTGATATCTGGACAAGATGAACGCAGGCCGTTGTGTAAGATGTTAATGTAAATGCTTGGATTTAACGACGGCACTGGCTCGATGACCTTGCATGTCGTCTCCCAAGAATGGGAGAAAGGAAGGAGATGGATACAGAGGAAACCGGCCCCAGGGGGCCTAGCTCTTATTAGAATAGTCCCTCTGGTTCTTTAACGTGCCCAGACTCTCCTTCAAATCTGATACACGGGGCCGCCGTTTAAAGTCCCCATCCGAAAGGACTAGTAGAGCGGAAATACAAAGTATCTCAGAAATACTGACGACTAGGTACTGAACCCTGAATCGAACCCGGGTCGCCAGCATGGCAGTCCGACGGTGTTACCCCCCTCGGCCACGGTCTGCTCTGTGTAAGATGTTCATGGTGTCGTGTTTTATCCTCACAACGACCTGGGATGGGTGTGATCAACGGACCTTGACATATACCGTGAACGGAAGTGGGCAATCTATTAATTATATATTGGTAAACGCACTAACCAGATACCGAATATAACCCGAGAAATCGGGATATTATTTATGGTGACACGCTAGGGACATTCCATCACTTTGGTGCTATGTTGTAAAATAGGGAGTTGTGATATAGGGAGACATCTTTATTCGTCCAGTCTCGATATATGCCATTTTTCGGATGAGTGGCAGGTGGGAGCATGCGATGGGTAATTTAGCGTTCGGGATTCGTCCTTACTGAAATCCTGACCGGAGACCTGGGGTCCGTTTCACAAAACTACTTACGACTAAAATGTGCAAATTTTAGATCGTCTGTAAATTTCAATTTATGGATTTACATTTATTGAGCATAGGCTGCATATGCAGCCTATGCTCAATAAATGTAAATCCAATAATTATTTACAAGAAAACATTGTTAATGTGAAATTTACAAACTATCATAATTTTGCACTTACGAACATTTTAGTCGTACGAAGTTTAGTGAAACGGCCCCCAGCTGTGGTATTTGGGTATACCCCTTGTATGAGAGTAATCATAATCCAGTCACCAGATGAGGTTATTCCAATTTCAGGGCAGGTAATATTCAGGATCGAACCTGTTGTCCCTGCCTTAAATAATGACCTTAGCTTCGATAGGCCGTTAAACACCAATCAATCAAATAACATTACTTTTTACGGGTCAAGTAAACATTCATTTACAATTACCGGATGTGTAGTTGGCATATCATGCTTTTTATATAAAACGCGAAATGTTATTCTTGATATCAGGGGCCATAACCGTGTTTACTTAAAAGGTTAACGGGAATAACTATTTATTATCTCTATTTCGTTTTGTTATGAACAATGGTCATACTTTACAATATACCCCATTTCTCCAGTCACATCCAAATATCAAGAACTCCTCCACACGAGAGAAGTCCGTCCCCCAAGTTGCTTACCATAAGACCGGTCATCTCGTGAACGAGTAAAGTTATCTCGAGATGAAATCGGGTTGCTTATCGCGTTTCAAAGTATATTCACGGGCCATTTACGCCCAGCGAAAATGGCTTAATTATATTTAGGGCCGCTATCTCCCACGAAATTGTGTACATGTATTTCTAATTTACTATTCATTAACGCCTGTGTCGTAAATCAGTAATAACAAGGAACGAAGTTATTATTTATTATCAAAATATACAAATTATACACGTTCATGTATTTACCGAGTTTTCGACGTTTCCTTAGACGTGTTTGGTACACTACCGGCGCCTCATCGACTCTTACCAATATTGGTAGATTTCTTGGTAATAATTCTTGGTAAAATATTGGTATTTCAAAAAAAATTTTAATATTGTGCTTGAAATCAAGCAGCTTGATTGGTTGTGCCTGAGCTGTGCTACCAGACAATCAAATCGCTTGCTTGCGAGTTGGCATGGCCAATACAAGTTAAGAATACAAGTTCAGAAACGTTGATAATCTGGGCATGATTAACGCAGGCGGTTGTGTGCGCTACATGTACAGTGAAACCTCTCTAAACCGGACACCTAGATAACCTCATTGTGCTTAATTCGGATACATTTCACTTGTGTGTCTCTACTGATTGCGCAGTTATTTCAAGGCTCGTGTACCTGAATGGCAGTGAAACCTCCCTAAACCGGACACCCTGGGGACCTCCCAGGGTGTCCGGTTTATAGAGGTTCCACTGTATATTACAAATACAACATTTTTTTCGCAAAAACAGTACGTAGATACTAAGCACTACAGTGGAACCTCGCTAAACCGGACACCCTGGGTGGTCCCCAGGGTGTCCGGTTTAGCGAGGTTTCACTGTAAGTCAGGCATTTGATTATTCCGAGCCATAGTTCTGTGGTATGCGATCACGAACAGTCATTATAACCTGCCATAAATGACATAGAAACCTATCAAAATTATCATCACATAATTATGTTTTTTTGTTGTCCGGTTTATAGAGGTTCCACTGTATAAAGATAGTTATAGGACAACCGTCAAATAAGCTACGTAAATACAGGCAAAGATGACAGAGGTAGCTCCATTAAAGTGCGTATAAGAAAGAAAACGAGTATGTCACTGACTGGAGAAATGGGGCTTATGGGTTTTGCGACCAGTGTAGATTCATCTATGATATGAAACACCCGTCATTCTAACCAGCATTATAGATTGTTATCAGAACAGAACAGAACAAAACCTTTATTTGCAATAATCCCTGACCAGACAGTGGTATAATGTGTGCATACAAGTACAGAACAATTTGTATTATCAACAACAACAACAACGTGCCGGACTATAAATGTGCATGCAATATGTTGAAAACACATTTACTTATACAATTTTGGCTGTAAGAACTTGTGTTTTGTCACCAATATTGAACATGACTTTGTCTATATCAAGTTTATTCAACTACCATTTTGAAATTCCGGATTTATTTACAAATGGCAAGGGAAATAAATCCGGTGTTCCAAATTGGTAGTGGAGTAAATTGTATATTACCTGCTCCTCGAAAAATGTGATATTTGCTCTTATACCAGCTTATAACGGTGTCAAAATTTAGACGTTAACGTATGAATTGGTTCTTCGCCGAAAATGACGTCAACACGTGACGTTAATTACGTCTCACGAACGTCTAGGAGGAAATATTTCCTTCAAGGAAATAAGTCCTACGAATCACGGTAAATCACTGGGTAACATATACTATAGATGGTTAGCAGGCTACAGGAGTGAGCTCCCTTTTGAACGAGGCATTTTAGCTACAATAATTTTCAAATACTTCAGGTAGAAAAATCGGACATGAACAGGTTGAAACACACAGTGTTACATGGTTTCCGTTGTTTGCACTGCACATACAGCGCGTGCTGTTTGCATATGGCTTTAGGCAATGCTCATTCCGGGGCCTCGAGTAGACCAAGTGCCTTCATGACGTCACTACGCGGAAGTGCCTTCATGACGTCACTAGTTCATGACGTTCATGACGCGGCCCCGGAATATGAATACCGAAAATGATCTACGTGAATTGGACGATTTATAAAAGTACTGAAAATACTGAATATGATGCTCAAATTACATCAGTTTTTTGTTGGAAATGTAACAATAAGGTTTGATCATGTCCAGCCGTGTGAAACCTTTGCCAGAGGGATTTTTTATTTTTTTTATTTTTTTTCGAAAATTGTAATTTTTGATCGCCAATTGTTTATTTTTATCGCCAATTGCGAAAGTGGCGATCGCCAGCGGAATCCCTGCTTTTCTGCAAACATCAGGAACCTTAACTCCTGATTTCAATATATATCCTGAACACAGAAAAGGGCGAATATAAAAATACACGTCGTTCTGCACTAATCAGTATCGCTACAACGATTGATTGATTGCTTCTGTCAGCTGTCGCATGACTCACGGCCATTAAACTACGACATTGGGTCGTGATTTGCATGTATTGGGTTTCGTACCTTTGCAACGGCACAATCTGTCCCAGCGGATTAGTTACACTCGAAAATGATGATCACATAATTACGCCAGTGACTGGAGAACTGGGTCCCGTTTCACTTAACTTCGTGCGACAAAAATGGTCGTACGCAGATTCCTATGAATGTGCTTATCACATTTTATCCCGTCAACACAGTGCGTATGTGCAATGAAACACAGTGCCGTGAAACATTTTCGATATCCAGTCAATACTATTTTTGCATTTTACAGCCATTTGTAGGTGTTGACGGGATAAATAGAATAGTAGGTTAGTGCCGTGAATGGGAAACAATATCTGGCGCGGCACGGAAACGGGATGTGCTCGGCAGAGCCTCGCCCATCCCGTTTCCTGAGCCTTGCCAAATATGTTTTCCCATTCACGGCACTAACCTACTATTCTCTATCTATTTTCCTTATTTCTGAACCAAAGTATATGTTGTGACCACTCATTTGAACCGTCTCGGCGAGACGGTTCAAATGAGTGGTCACAACATATACTTCTGATGAGAAATAAAGAAATTCTTGAGCATTGCCGGATATTTTTTCCCATTCACGGCACTAACCTACTATTCTCTATAACGTGTTTCTCTAATGCTACCATTTTGTACCTACGGGTTCATGTAGCGCATCAACGGACGATTTTCAAAGATCGGCTGTCAGAACGAATGTTATTGTTGAAACGAAGTTTAGTGAAACTGGTCCAACTTCTTAGTCGTACGATGTTTAGTGAAACGTGCCCAACAGGGGCCCGTTTCACTAAAGTCCGTACGACTAGGACGTTCGTAAGTGCAAAACTAATTAAGCTATACAGCAAAGTTGTCATTGGCAGTCGATTTTGGGAAACTTTAGTGGATTACATGTAGTTCATATTTAAAGGGGCATATGGGTTGTTTCAATTTTCACCGATATTGGTACATTATATAAGTATCAGATTTTCTATCTTCTTGATACAAATCAAGATAGGAAACCCGATATGTATGTACCTATATGGGTGAAAATAGAAACAGCCCAGCGGTCCTAGTATCGACATATATCTTCAGTAAACCACTTTAAAAAGGGCCTTCAAAAAAACACGATTTAATTTTTGTTTTTAAATCCTGATATTCCCCTTTAATTGATCCTTGCATGTAAGTGGGAAATGGTAGCATTATTGACCCACGTTGCTGTGTGAAGTGGATTTATAAAAATCGTTGTACAACTTTTTTGTTAATCGTACGAGGTTTAGTGAAACGGGCCCCGGAGACTTACAGAACCGCCTGCGTTAATCTTGCCCAGATTATTAACGTTTCTGAACATTTATCGGCAATGCCAACTCGCAATCAAGCAATTTGATTGTCTGAGCCTGAGCTGTTGCACAGCTCAGGCTCAGACAATCAAGCTGCTTCATTTAAGGTACAATATTCACGTATTTGAAATAAGGAAATTGGCAATACTTCTGTCACTGAAGAACTGGGGCTTATGATGTCATTTAAGGGAAATATTTCTCCGGAGTTAACTCTCATTTTCAAATTAGTCCTTCAATTCAAATCGGTACGGTATTTCAAATTGATAACACAGTTACGCAGATTGCGGCCTGGTTGGTGTACATTTCGCTCGTCAATCCCCGTATGCCAGATAAACACCATTTTAACAGATGATAGCACGTTTCCTGCCGGGCACAATGTCTAATGGTTATCGGCACCGGTGTTTGGGCAGTTAGAGGGTTTGCACGTGCAACCCGAGCCGGCAGTTAGATTTGATGTATTGCCGGTGTCCGGTGTCCGGTTACCCGGGGTAATTGTCCCGCATTACCGCATTATTACCCCCTGATTGTAACACTAATGACCTGTTACATCCAGTTAAAATTCCTATATCAACAACTTTTGTTGTTGGATTGGCGTTTCTCAGCCAATATCTGTTTTCGTAACAATTTGGGTATATTTGCTTACATGCATATCGGCTATGTGACTTTGGTAGCGTAAATAGTTACGCTATTAGAAATGGACAGGAACTCACAGATGAAATCAGACTCATGAAAACGTATACATGTAGTAGCATTTTGTCAGATAACAATAACAGAACCGTTCAATATATTGATTTCGACTAATGTTGTTCCAAATCGTCCTACATATCTACGAAATCTGATATGTGACTACATTATTTGCCAGATTCATATTTTCGCACTTATTAATGTTATTGCAATCAGTGTAGACTCAGATCAGACTGCACAGATGTGCAGTCTGATCTGGGTCTACTCTGTTCGCAAAACCTGATGTTTGTGCAATTCAGCAAGAAATACATATATAAATAGATTTGCAAAGGGAAATAACTAGCTACGATTACTCATTTGTTGTAATTTATTCAAAGTCCGACACATTAGTCGCCAATATAGTATGGATGTCACTTTCATTTTAAAGTGACAGTGTCTCAAATGATTTCTGAAATACCCAATGTGTGGTTTTCCGCTTCATTCACATGACATATATGAACTGATCGCATGCATTTATTTGATCACATTCCCAAAAACATGCGCTATATTCAGGTACATGCTATCATAATCCTTGATAAGCAGGGGAGATAATTTCGCTTGGTACCAATTGGCATTTTCGCTATACAAGTAAGAACAAATATGAAAGTTCTTTATTTTCAGTTGTGAAATAATGATACTATACCATATTTGGATATAAGTCCACATTATGTTATCATGTCTTTGATGCATTTTCTAGTTTTGTTTCTGAATAATAAACATGTACACAGCACATGGGCGGCAACATGCGCGTAATCAGGGGGGTGGGCGTGCGACGGGTGCGAACGCACCCCCTAAAATTTGCAAATTTAACAAATTATTATATAAAATAAGAACTACATTTTGTAAAATGAAAATTTCTCTGCTAAAATAAATACATTTTCGCATAATATATTGATGTCTGGAGGGCTCTAGAAGCTAGGATTTGCGTTCTTTATCCAAAAGAAATTCAAGTGGGCATGCCCCCGAATCCCCCTAGACAAGAACCTAGTTACACGCCTGGGTAATGTATGGTTATGAGGGTGTGATAACACAGTTAGATCACGTTCGTCCGCATGTACGATCGCTTAAGCTCGCTGATTATCTCCTCGTACATGCGGACGAACAGTGCAAGATATAGCAATACATACATGTACGTGTGCACGTACTCCATGTGACTCTAGTGTACCGATTATGCGTCTGTACGATGCGATTCTATGCGGACACGTACGAAACCGCGTGTTCCAATTTGGCATACAGATTATTATTATATCGTATTTTGGTTTCCATAGAAACACAATGAAACACAAGCCGTCAATATTGTTTTCCCATACTGACGCCTCGTGTGTTGATAAATAGTTAGATACTTTTTATTCCTCCATACGCATGAAGAGTATAACACATACAACATATAATTCAATATATATATATACATGTTAAGTGAACACATTTACAACCTTTATTTTATTTTATTTTATTTATAGTAATCTGACACAATTCATTTGTGATGCTCTAATACGATATTTATTAAACTCGTTGACTGATTTCATAAGAAACTCGGCATAGCCTCGTTTCTTATGAAATCAGTAAACGAGTTTAATAAATATAATATTAAATCACCATTCATGCACTCAACCGACTGCGTTAATCGTTCGTAGATTTCCCATGTTTCTGTACATCTATTGCCAACTCGCGATCAAGCAATTTTATTGTGTGATCCTGTGCTGTAGCGCAGCTCAGGCTGAGTTAACCAAGCTGCTCGATTTCAAGCACAGTATTCAAATATTTTGAATTAAAGCAGAAATTTGCGATCAAGCAATTTTATTGTGTGATCCTGTGCTGTAGCGCAGCTCAGGCTGAGTTAACCAAGCTGCTCGATTTCAAGCACAGTATTCAAATATTTTGAATTAAAGAAGAAATTGACAAAATATTGGCAAGATTAGCGCACGCGGTAGTGTAAAATCCTCTATAGTTATTTCGTTTTATTTTATTAGTTGATGATAATAGAATGAGGAATTTAGGGAGAGTTAACAGGGTACAGAGTTTGTTTCCGTAAGCTAGCCACAATTGAAACAAGATATATCCAACCCTGACTTATGCATGACTAGACAGCCTATCTGACAGACTGCGCATCACATCGATTAATCATCAAGATCGACTGCCAGTCTGCCGGATGTACGGGTACAATCGCAGTGTTTGGTATCACAGTATGTTACGAAGCGGAAGTATGCGATTATTGAGTCTGGTCAGTTACCGCTCGAATGAAAACTGCATATAGCAGATTGTTTCGTTATATTTTGACCTGTTGACTGATATATATGCTTACAATCCGACAGTGAAATATGTTTTGCTAAATTACAAGATCTGATTTCTTGCGCTGTCGGGTTCGTCGCATTGTTAAATGGTTTGAACTTGATGAAAAGATAGAAAATAGGCCGCACAATATAGACAGATTATCCGAAAATTAGCGAGGCCCTTGTAGGGTGATGCTCCCTCATATGCCTCGCGAATATACCAGTAGCATATTTCACCAACATTACAAAGTAGACTTATCTAGCAAAGTATACTTTGAGGGAGAAATTTTCAATTCAAGAATAAACTTATTAATTGTTATTATACTGAATTTATTACATTATCACAGCCATTTTGGCTGTGATAATATAATACATTCAGTATTATAATTCTGCATACCTTTAATCATCAAATATATGAAGTCGTTAGTTCTATAATAAATATTCCCTTTTGGGGAAAATAAATGATTACTCCCTCAAAGTATACTTTCCTAGATAAGTATACTTTGCAATTTTGATGAAATAGGCTACAGATACGTGTATGTACATTTATTTATCCCGTCAACACAGTGCGTATGTGCCGTGAAACACGGTGCCGTGAAACATTTTTGATATCCAGTCAATACTATTTTTGCATTTTAAAGCCATTTGTAGATGTTGACGGGATAAATAGAATAGTAGGTTAGTGCCGTGAATGGGGAAAAATATCTGGCGCGGCACGGAAACGGGATGTGCTCGGAAGAGCCTCGCCCATCCCGTTTCCTGAGCCTTGCCATATATTTTTTCCCATTCACGGCACTAACCTACTATTCTCTATATAATGCATTATCTGATATAGGTCATGTGTACGTTTATGTTTCCCTTAAATATTTCACTACATGTATGTAGGTAAAGCAAATCGATGGTGGCCATCTTGAAAACTGGACATTTTCCTTGAACTCAAGATTGCGTCTAAAATCCCTGCCATTATACAGGCTACAGTGGAATGTTTTCTACAGAATATATGTGTCTAATCCGTAGTAATTAAGTATTAAGTGACAGAAATGGCTTGCAAGCTGACCGTTCCACGGCGGGACCCTTGTCGACATTTACTCTTGTACCGTCTATTCATGTGTTTCATGATTTCATCTGCTTGTTTGATGTATTATTGGCGATTTTCTTCCATGAACCATTAATTGCATTCATTTTGTATGCTATGAATTAATTTTATGGCTCGTTTATTTTATTTGTTACCGTACGCCACTAGTCATTGAGTGTGGCTTGATGCCTGTTGAACACACTGCGATGACAGTTAAACGCTTGTCCGTTTTATATCATCTTAAATACCTGTATGCTAGTTTACACAGTCTCTCCGTTCTCCTTTGTATACATCAACAGTAAAAATATAAACAATTGTGGAATTGTTCACTATCCAGGCTCTGAAAATTTAATACCCCACCCCGCACACCACACAAGAAAATGGCGTGAAATGTATTCATATGTTTAACTTATTTTTTTAAGAGAAAACATGTGTTTGCAGCACACGAGAATCGTCTCCAACGGAGACGATTCTCATGCGCTGTCAACGCACGTTTTCAGCGAAATTTGTAATAACAGGTAAATAAAGAAATGGAGACGATTCCCATGCGCTGTCATAGCACGTTTCCATCAAGGAAAATTAAACATACATCAGCGAGGAATGTAATACGAGGTATATAAAGGAATGGAGACAATAGTCATGGACTGTCAAAACACGTTTTAATACAAAAAAACACTAAAACTATCAGCGACAATGGAAACTAAAGGCGTAAATCATTCAATGACAATGAACTAACAGATAGGCGAAATAAAGACATACAGGGCCTCGAAGCAGAACAATTTGAAGATCCGAGAAGATATTAGATAAAGACAGTTAAACAAGGCCGTATTTGTAATTGGTCACGGAACGAATTCACGGCATAATTGATTTCGTGGTGACAATCAGATCGCGAGCATTTCACGCGAAAACCTGCGTAAAACGGTACATTTCGTGTTGCGCGCGCAGTTACACTGCCACCTGCGCTAATCTTGTCAATGTCTTTATTTCGAAATACTCCATTATTGTGCTTGAAGTCAATCAGTTTGATTGGCTAAGTCTGAGCTGTGCTGTAGCTCATGCTCAGACAATGAAATAGCCTCATTGATAGTTGGGCAAGATTAACGCAGGTGCGGTTGTGTAGATGTTCAGAAACGTTGCTAATCTGGGCAAGATTAACGTGTACCGATATTGGCATGTACATGTAAGACATTACAAGTAAATATATTAATCTATATACTAATTTACTAATCGTTCGAAGTGATTTTTCTACGGACAATAACGCCAAAATATTTTTTTTATTTTTTTTAAATTTGTCTCAAGAAATTTATGATCTGAATCAGACTGTGTCAATTGTTGGCAATGTCAACTCGCAATAAAGCAATTTGATTGTTTGAGCCTGAGCTGTAGACAGCTCAGGCTCAAACAATCAAATTGTTTGGTTTCAAGCACAATGTTCAAATGTACACACTCTGGAAATTGCGGTATCGATGTGAGGTGTGGATGTGGTGGGTAGTCCAGGCGTTCGTCTTGCAAGTATCTTGAGGGCACAGCGTTCCAATAACTCATTAAATGAGTAATATAGCAGATGAAAATGCCAATTTAATTTCCTTAAAGTAGTGTATTGTCATAAGAAAATTCGCAGTTGGGTGGTCGCATTACATTTTGCAGAGCGCAAGGACTGGTGGCATTGAAATTCCGAAGTATGCAATTAAACGGAACGAATATATTAATTATCGAAGTAATTTCATTGAACCTATTATCGATTCTTGAGTAAATGACAAAACTACGGGTCGTTTTTAAGATAGCATGGCTTATCGCATTGATATACTGTATCTATAAACATTTTTGAAAAAATAAATACGAATTTTTCGGTATCAAAATAATAAGAAGAATAATTTGAAAAGGTTATTTATGTTCCACTGTAATGTTCCACTTTCTTTTTTATATCCATATTTCGTTAAAGGCTATTAATAGAACAGTAGTATGTATGTATATATATTTGAAAATCCGTAAACATATTTGCTACTTGTATCTGCCATTTTCACATAAGTGGTCTCAAACTGACAACAATTCTGACAACACGACACTTTTCTCAGTTTGCGACCATATTTGCCTTGTTTAAGGAGAGAAACTTTACAAGATAGTTATCTTTCGTTCCAATCCTGTTCACACATACCTATATAATTATGTTCATGTACATGTACATTATTATAGAATAACATATGTTTATAGTAATGTTCTGTATGTTTTGTTACGTCATTTGTAGAAAACGCATTCAAAATACGACGTCATTTTGAGGATCTGGGGGCCGTTTCACTAAACTTCGTACTACAAAAATGTTCGTAAGTGCAAAATTATGATCGTCTGTAAATTGCACATTCACAGTGCTTTCTTGTAAAAAAGTATTGGATTTACATTTATTGAACATAGGCTGCATATGCAGCCTATGCTCAATAAATGTAAATACATCAATTTCAATTTCCAGACGTTTCTAAATTTGTACTTACGAACATTTTAGTCGTACGAAGTTTAGTGAACTGGGCCCCTGAACTATGTATCTCACGTAATGCATGTTTTAATTGTATAGTAAAAACAACCCAGACCAAGGTTGTTCATAATATTGGTATAACCTGTAGCCCAACCAATTTGCATGTGTTGTAATTGATAAAATACCTCCTATATATACTGTAGTTAAATTATTATGACATTTCATTTCTATACTCCCTTGTATCATTTATGCATGTAAAAAAACAACAACATACTTACTATTAAACTAAGATTAAACTAAACTAGAACAACACTTATTTGTATTATAATTGTACTGCAAATGTTCCATCGATACACTACGGAGCCCCGTCGGGGACGTATAATTCTTCTTTTTATTAATTCGTTCCGACGAAATAACAATTCGTTCCCACGAAAATACAATTCGTTCCCTCAATTTAGCAATTCGTTCCCACGAATTAACAATTCGTTCCCTCAATTTAGCAATTCGTTCCCACGGGAACGAATTGTTAATTCGTGGGAACGAATTGTTATATCGTGGGAACGAATTGTTCGAGGGAACGAATTGTTAAATTGAGGGAACGAAATGTCATTTCGTGGGAACGAATTGTTAATTCGAGGGAACGAATTGTCATATCGTGGGAAAGAATTGTTTAATTCGAGGGAACGAATTGTTAAATTGAGGGAACGAATTGGCATTTCGTGGGAACGAATTAATATAAAAAGAACAATGTGTCCCCTGTGGGGCTCCGTAATATACACAGTGTACCATTATGTGAAATGATATGAGAGTTTCCGTGGCCAAAGAATGTAAACAAGTAGCATAAGGTTGAGAACTTGCGTAAAACGTAGTCAGAATTCATATATGTAATAGTTATAGTTCATATATTGAATTTAAATGAAATATGTGAACTATAACGTACTTATTGTTTACCAGCCCACTCGCGAAGCTCCGCCCCTAAACGTGATTTCGAATCGCTATACTAGCATGTGATTGGCGGTGTGACACGACGTGAGCGCATGTGTGTGCGGTAATATGCTTTGCGTCTCGTGAACTGATGACAACTACAATGTAGGCGTAAAATAGCGGCTGAACATTTAATGATCAATTTAATAGATATTGGCGAAAGTGTCGCAATATTCGATTAATTCAGACGAAATGCTGTTATTTCATTGGTCGAGAAACTAGGGTAAACAATAAACATGTTTACCATTGGCTTTGCGGTATGAGGGTGGGGTGTGGGAGTGAGGTGTGGTACATGCGTTCGTCTTGCCCCGCTGAGCATCTAGTGTGAAAGTGGAGAAAGAAAGTGGAGATGAACATGCCAATTTCACTTCCTTATATGTGGCTGTGACTGGAGAAATGGGGCTTATGAGATTTGTGGCCAGTGTAGCTCCTGACCAAATAGCACACTCATGTAGCCTGATAACGACCTATATTGCTTGTTAGAAACATGATGGGTGTTTCGTTGATGGTACGGCGAACAGTGCAGATACTGATCAGACTGTGCGGATGCACAGGCTGATCTGGATCTACACTGGACGAAAAACCCATAAGCAACATCTGTCCAGCCACAGCCACGTATATTACTGGTAAACTTGTTAATGTAAATTTAAATGCTTTGATACATGTAAGTATATTATTGATAAGTACATAAACGCGATTTGTTACAATCAATGTATCACTTCGTAAAAAGATATGGGTGTTCCCAGATACGATGAAATTTAATTAAGGTAACAACCAGTTAAACACGATCACTCACCTATCGTACTATTACCTCATACATTTAGTCCTTTTGTCGAACTACGAACTCGGGGATTGGTGTAATGTGTCGTATAAGAGGGAATAAGATGCCAAAAAGAGAGGGTGAATGCGACATTTGCTCTATTCTTGTCGCCAAGTTCGCTCTATTCTTGTCGCCAAGTTCGCTATATTTTTGTCGCCTAGTTTGTATATTTTTGTCGCCAAGCTCGCTGTATTTTTGTCGCCATGTTCGTTCTGTTTTGGCCCTCTTTCGATTTTTTAAACGGAAATACGTTAACGATCATCGTGTGAAAACGCCTTCGTCAACTTGCATGGGTCAGTGACAACGTTACCTGTGTCCATGTTAGGAAAAGGGAGTTTGACGTTTCTACGACCAGCATAGCCCCAGACCAGTATGCGCATCCGCGCAGTCTGATCAAGGCCTATACTGGTAGCGATTCGGTCAGGATAACGTTATGTATGTACATGAAGAGCAATCGTAGCTCCTTGATAAGTTAATCGACTTTAAGGAAAACAATTAATGATCATAATCAACACTGGCCACATATGCCTTAACCTTTTCACGGTGAAATACCCGTCTTTGGTGATTCTATTTTAATTTTTAGACTGTTCCATTCATACGAAACGGGGTGTGTGGATCACACACTCTTAGAATACTAGAAAACACTGCAGATCCAGGTGAGACGGCTCGTTACGATCCGGCTCACCTGGATCTCTAGTGTTTCTAAACATTGAATTATAGACTGTGGCGCTGAAAGGATTAAGCCCTTTTTTACCATCAGGCGATCTGTTTTCGGGGCGAAGCTAACCGCGATCTTCACAGTTTGATAGCGATCTATAGATCTAACCGCAGATACGGAGAGTGAACACAACGGAAATACAACAAAGGTTGGTGGATCCCGATCCCACGGGGGTGGGTTGTTAAACCCAGTTTGTGGTATCACTTTTTTTGCGTTCTCATTCACGAAAAGAACGTGATGAATGGAAAACACTAATTGATTGTTGTCGCTCCCGCTTGCGGACAGCGCGATATAGTCGGCACATTGGCGTACGTACTTCCGTACGTACGTCCGGGTTAAAGTTATTGGTCAAAGTGTTTGGTTAAATTTTTCTGTTTGCTATCAAAGCCTCGGCGGGCGCGACATGCGGGCCGCGGCCATCTAGTTATTGGTGCACTACCACCTGGGCTAGTCTTACAAAATGTTCTTGATTTCAAAATTCTTGAATATTGTGCTTGAAGTCAAGCATATTGATTGACTGATCCTGAGCTGTGTTACAGCTCAGGCTCAGTTAATCAAACTGCTTGTATGCGAGTTGACATTGCATGTAGATGTTCAGAAACGAAGATAACCTCGTCGATTGTGTAACATGTACCGACCATATATGTCATACCGCATGTGGTGTATCTGTTTTTTTACGACTTAAAGGTGAAAGAAGTGGGCTTAGGGGACTTCGCCCCCTTCTTCTAACCCGCTTCAAATGTGTCCACGTCCCTCTGCCCTAAAGTGCAGGCAGTTAAACGAATTGATAACCCATACCGCATGTGGTATACATTATCTGCTGTTATGTACAAAGTAAGGGAAAAAGAGGCCAAGTCCTAAAGTGACCCCATCTTCTACTGACCCACTTCAAATGTGTCCACGTCCATCTGCTCTGAAACGCTGCAGTTTCATAGCAATCTCAAGACAAAGATCTCCGTAAAAATCGCTGACTACGACTGCCAGAAAAAATATTCCAATAAACATACATACTAACATACTAGGAAAGCTCGGGGTCTTTAAGATGATGACTTGTCAAACTAAATGTACACTGCTTCCTTTGATTCTTCCCAAGGACTACACTGACGTCACACCTAATGAGGAAACCAATGGTTTGTCTTTGATGAATAAAGTTCCAAGCGTGGAACTTTATTCATCAAAGATAAACCATTTGTTTCATGGAATAGGTGATAATGGACTATTAAACGTCGCTACTTAACAGTATGTACTGTACGGGTTTCAAGTGCTAGTGAAGGTTTCAGAAAAACACATACTTACAATATAATTATCAGGGTCTGACCCACGTATCCCGTATTCGATTGCACTTGCTATTATTATTTTTGATACAACCAGTCAAATGATTTTTCCATACGTTGAACGTGTGCGATATTTCGCATTAGTTGTAATATCAAACAGAAAACTGTATAGCGGAACAAAAAAAGCTACGCACAATTAAAATAGTATCTAGCTCATGATGCCTTTCCACAGTAGGTGGCTAGAGCTTACAACTGTACATTCGTAGGTTTCTGTTTGTCCGTTTCAGACTGGAATACTAGTTTCAGCAAGTATATACTAATATCAAGTGTACAAGACTCGATTACGAAACAATAGGAATTCCTCGGCAAACCTCGGGAGTCCTACACGTTTCCCAGCCTTGTCTGATAAACTTTCAACTACAATGGTATGCATTCACAATCATGGGGATTGAGTGCGGAATTTTATTTTAAAAGTATAATGTAAACAGAGTCGGATCTGATACGATATGCAGGTCAGGTTATTCAAACATCAGAGCAGAATAGATAGAGAATAGTAGGTTAGTGCCGTGAATGGGAAAACATATCTGGAAAGGCTTAGGAAACGGGATGGGCGAGGCTCTGCCGAGCACATCCCGTTTCCGTGCCGCGCCATATATTTTGTCCCATTCACGGCACTAACCTACTATTCTATTTATCCCATCAACACCTACAAATGGCTTTAAGATACAAAAAGTCACCGCACATATTCATACGCAGTGATTAGATCGTATTGACAGGATATCAAAAATGTTTCACGGCACCGTGTTTCACGGCACATACGCACTGTATTGACGGGATAAATACATTTATGTAAATATTCAGTTGTGATTTGGAATATTCAGACGCTCCACTCCACCGCGCCATCCCCACAGTAATGCACAACTGATAAAATTATGGGATTCGACCCCATTGACCCGCCCTAAAATGACCTTAAGTTAGCTGTCGACAAGCCGTCAAAAGTCATTAAACAAAATTAAAACTACACTGGTGAGCGTTGGCATTTTTAGGCGTTTCACATCCTCGTATTTACAAAATAATGCCATGAATTTACACGTACCTTATCTCAACATGGGGCAGCGGGTTTTCATCCATCCGTCCGTTCATACTTACAGACATGCATTCAACTATGAAGTTATTTTGTATTTATGTATCAGAATATACACAAGCGTCAGAGTTAATCTTGCCCAGATGTCAACGTTTCTGAACACCTAATGACAATCTGAACTCGCAACCAAACAGTATGATTGTCTGAGCCTGAGCTGAAGCTCAGGCTCAGTCAATCAAGCTGCTAGGTTTCAAGCACAATATTCAAGCATTTTGAAACGAAATATATTGGCAAGATTAGCACATGCATGACTTCAAGCACATTATTCAAGCATTTTGAAATAAAAAAGAGAGACAGATATTGGCAAGATTCACGCAGGCGGTGGTGTACAACATGTCCGTAGTTGTAGAATAATCATAATACATGTGGTATTTTGATTACTGTCTGTTTCACGAAAGCTGCCCAAATTTTACGGCCATATAAACCATTCAAAAGCAATATTTGTTTGGATAATATTAAATTAAAGGAAAATTTAAGAATGAGCCTTCTTTTTATTTCGAAAAATTTAAAAAATATTGATTTCATTGCGAAAAAACAATTTGACACCATGAAGATGTCTATGGGGATTTAACATGGGGAAATTGTTTTGAATTTTAGAAATACTGGACAGATTTTTAAAATTTAACTTTTGTTTTCTTAGTTTGATCATATCCAAGCTATCTAGTAATGTTTCGGAGTCAATTTCCAAAATCTTTCGTTTTTTGACTCCTCCCACACTTCCTTACCTCTTTTTCCCCCATGTTAAATTCCCATAGAAAAATAAATTTTTCGTAATAAAATCAATATTTGACCAAATTTCACGAAATAAAAAGAAGGCTCATTCTGAAATTTTCCTCTAATTTAATATTATCGAAAAAAATATTGTTTTTGAATTGTTTATATGGCCGTAAAATTTGGGCAGGTTTCGTGAAACACAGTAGTGGTGGTGTACATTTTTGTTCACACGTACCTTTCCTCAACATAGGACTCGAGTGCGGGTTCTTATTCTTCCGCTCCAGACTGGAGCAGTTCCACCGATGTTCTTTCAGTTGGTGTTGACACTCGTGTATGGCAATCTGAATCCCTTGGATGGCCGACGCCGTCACATCCGGGAACTTGGCGCACAGTCGGTACTGCTTGGCCGACAGTTCGGGAAACGTTTTGCAGACTGTGTTCGGGTCAATTACGGGTTCCTCCGTCGGGATGTTCAACTGTAAGATGTTGTTATCCATGCAGCTGTAACGAGTAGAAAGGATGTGTTTATTTCAGGCGTTCGAGCGAGGCTGGGAAACGGGTAGGAATCCGAGGCTTGCCGAGGAATTCATACAGTTTCCGAGACGATTCTGTTAAGTGTAATTCAAACATGTATTTGGAAACTGTTCAACTGTAGGATGCTTTTGTCCACACAACTGTAATGAGTAGAACGGAATATGTTTATATATATATCCGGTTTTCGAGCGAGGCTGGGAAACGTGCAGGAATTCCGAGGCTTGACGAGAAATGTCTACTGTTTCCTAGACAAACCTGTTAATGTGTACTGCAATGAATATTGGAACATTGTTTAACGCGTTCAAGCGAGGCTAGACAATACATACTAATTCCGAGGCTTGTCGAGAAACTCCTACTGTTTCCGAGCCGAGTAACTATGCTATGTATTACAAACCAAAAAGTTTATGTCGTCAGTTTAGTATGATATGTACATTTTTTAGTATGTTGGGGATGTTCAATTGTATGATGTTAATGTCTATGAAACTGTAGTGAGTGGAAAGGATGTGTTTGTTTCCGGTGTACTGTCGAAGCTAGGAAACGTGTAGGAATTGCGAGGCTTATCCCGGAAATAGTTCAAAAGGAAATTATTCATGGTTTTCCAAGTTCTAAGATATTTATAACAGTTAGATCACAGTTCGTCCGCATGTACGAGAGATAATCCGCGAGCTTTAGCGAGTGGATTATGGATCGTACATGCGGACGAACGTGATGTAACTGTGTTATCACATCCTCATGTCCATACATTTCCCATTTGCTGTGTAAATGCAGAAACAAAACTCGAAAATGTATCAAAAATGTGATAAGACTACATGACTTGTAATTTTTATACTTTTTTACATAGGGTACATGTGTATCCGTATGTATTGCGATCGAGCGGGATCATTTGGCCCGCCCACGACCCCCCGTGGTGCGGACGCCTGTGATTGACAGCACAAATCGTGCGGTCATCGCTAAATTTAGTAACAGAGTTAACTCCCCTCCGAATACTCTCCGAAACAAGCGACGCGTTTAACACACAAACTACATCAAGTTTTACCTTCCGACAGCCTATTTTTAAACTCACCCGACACCTGTGCGAAACAAAACTCGCACGTGTAGGTCTAACTGATGTTTAATCCTCATTCTCTCTCTCTATCGATGGATTTACAGTGGATTTTAGTGACATTCCCGAATTCGGCCTGATTGACATTTGTCTATGGTGGCCAATACACGCCAACATGAGTGTCAATTCTACGTTCAGGGAAGGGGGTCAATAAGTCAGTATTTAAGGTGATAACTTACAGTCAGGGAACAAATTAATGACAGTATAACACATCCAGCGTATATTAATACCCATATTAATGCAAGTACTGAAATACGACAACAAAAAATCTAACAAGTTTGGGCTTCCATACATTGAAAATTTTGTCAGCGGTTTCCCGTCATTTGTATGTTTTAATATATTCGATCCGGGCCAACTATTTCATTCACAAAACAGAAGTAAACTTGGTGATGTACCGATAAGGCATTTTCAGGCGCGACACCGCTTCCGTGGCGGTATTATTGTAACTATTGCTCTTCAATCAATTTTCAATATATCTATAATGATCATAGATATCTGGAATCTGTATACTTGAATTGATGATGTCTTGTATATGTGTTACCGTATCTTTCTGATATTGCTATGCATAATCTGTAATGTTGTTGAATGTTTTGGTACTTACTGTAGCAGTGCATACTGTACTTCAAGTTGTGCCATATCAATAGTTTACCCTAATAACAATTAAAACGCTGAAAAATAAAATTGCCGTCTGCTCTTTAAAAACCTGTTCTTGCAGCGCAGTAGAATTGTCTCAGTATGTTTTTGAGGAGAAAATATAAAAATATTTAAAACAGCAGACGACAATTGTCGTTTCCAGCGCTGTAAAGGTACATGCCCACTCAGTATGCCCAAAATGTCATTTATAGTAATTAAATAAGTGTGTAACTGATAGTGACGCTCGGTGGTATCAGGCTATTTGCATATGCAAATGAGGCATGATATTCTTTAATAATTTATACTAAAGAAATGCGTCACCTGAAAAAATAATATTTTCGACAGATTTTAAAGTATGATCATTGCACATCATAAAATAAATACAGAGATTAAATAGTAATGTCCGTTAACATTTTAAGCAAACACGGTTATCGCCCCTGATATCAGTGTGTAAATTTACGTCTGATATAAAATGTATAATAATGCCAATCAGTACGTGGGATAATGGCGCATGAATGTTTATTTTGCCAGGAAATGTCTCAGATGATGTCTCTGATGTAAAGAACATTTTGTACCTACTGAGTGGGCATGTACCTTTAAGGGTTAATGAAACTGCAACACCAACAATCAATCAATCAATCAATCTAGTTTAATCTTGTAGTACCCTATGTTCAGTACTTTCAGTACTTTGATTTCTAGTGCTTATTGTATATTACTTGTGTATCACTGTCGCAGTTAACGTTGACTGCTCTGGCAACTTGACTACCGCAGTGTCAAACGATGTCCCTTTGATGTGGTTTAGTGTAGTTATCTATATTTAAGGGTAGGTATTGGCACGCAGACCTTCCAAACCCGGCATACGAGCCTAGAAAATGTGTCAGGCCAATGGCCGTTGACCCGTTTTTCTTTCCGAATTTAATATTAGTGGCAATGCAGTCGAAATGTGCTTCAAATTAAGCAGGTTATGAGAGGGTTAATTAAACCTAGCTAGTTCATTCTCCTACCGCACTGTGCCAGTATGTCAGACCGTCTTAAGGGCTGATAATGTGTACATATGATTTACGGAGACTCAGCCGTAACAGTGTTATCTTATAAATGGTGATATTTGAGGGCTATTCAGGGCAAAGAAGTTCACGGAGTGAAGGGTCCATTTGGGGTTGGGTTCAGCAAGATATGATATGATATGCTTTGGGGCCAAGCTACGGTCGTTTGGCGGCTCACACGCAGTTCACATTGACTATACTGGCAACTTGACTACCGCAGTGTCAATTGATGTCCTTTTGATGTGGTATACCGCAAGTACAGAATAAACTCTATATATTGATGTGACTGGAGAAATGGGGCTTATGAGAGTTATGACAAGTGTAGCTCTTGATCAAATAACACACTCATGTAGCCTGATAATGATCTATAGTGATTGTTTGAAGCATGCCGGGTGTTTGATTAATGGAATGGCGAACAGTGCAGATCCTGATCAGCCTGTGCATTTGCACAGGCTGATCCGGATCTACACTGGTTGTAATACCCATAAGCCCAATTTCTCCAGTCACAACCACCCATGTTGAGTGTTAGTATTTAAAAGTCCTATTAAAATAGCTTATATTAAATTAACCAATTAAATACTGTTGACGAAATTCGCTGCCTGTAATCTTAGTATAATTGTAAGGGCGATACCAATCTGATAAAGACCACATTGGAATAGCAATTCCCTCTCTATAGCAACCACATTTTTGTTTTCCCAATTACTCAATTATAACATAAATGACTGGCCTTTATTCACAGGTGTGACTGTACTAAGTCTTGTATTTGCGGTATATTCGTAAGGGACATCGCTGTGCCATTAAAAACTTGTGTAACAATTTCGCAAAAAAACAACATATATGTGGTCTAACGCCATATAAACTGCTGTTTCATATATATACATTGTACGTGTGTGAATGACTGATATATATGATAGTTCTAACGTACTAAGCTGCTCGGCGTCCATAGCGCATAGCACACTAATGTGTGTTTCATGAAAAGTAAACTTTATTTATTTCATAACGGTCACAAACATACGCGAGGATACTTATATAAATGTGTTTAGTAAGCACGGGTTAAGGCGTAAGGGAGGTCATTTTTGTGGAACGAAACCGGAGTACCCGGTAAAACCCACTTTCCGATCAGTCGACCACCGTACCACGTAATGTACATTTATTGTCCCAGTCGAGGATCGAACATTAACCGCGTTGGCTGTAATTGCACGACTGTCTGTTCCACGTTTTGCTGCCGACGAACTTTTTTTAAACACATTAAATGTAAAACATATTTAAAAGTACACTGTAAGTACTTTTTTATCAATAACAAAAAAGCCACCCTTCCCAAAAATAATTATTTGATGAAATTCCATCAAATATTGCGAAAAAACGATTTTCCCATGGGAATTTAACATGGGGGCTAAACATAGATTGTTTTTAAACATTCTTTTTATTTGTGGACCGATTTTCAAAATCTAACTTTTGTTTTCTAAGTTACATCATTTTCAATCTCGCCAGGTTTTGGAGTCAATTTCCAAAACATTTCGTTTTTTTGATCCTTCAGGATCAAAAAACAAAAAGTTTTGGAAATTGACTCCCCATGTTAAATTCCCATAGGAAAATCGTTTTTTCGCTATAAAATCAATATTTGATGGAATTTAATAAAATAAATTATTTTTGGGAGTGTGACTTTTTTTGTTATTCAAGAAAAAGTACTTACGTTTAAATATTTTTTAGATTTAATATGTTTAATGGCCATATGTTCGTTGGCAGCAAAACGTGGAACAGACAGTAGTTACATTTTACCAATTGCCATCAGCGGATGACCCTTTATTAAACCTTTCAGCACTACATACATCTGTTTTAAAGGTACATGCCCACTCAGTAGGCACAAAATGATCTTTATAGGAATTAAATAAGTGTATAATTGTGTCACTATTCTACCAGTTCTAAAATTTACGAGTGCCCGCTATACAGATATAATAAATTAGTAATATTTATTTTACTGATAGTGACTCGCGGTGGTATCAGGCTATTTTCATACGCTAATGATTTATGCTAATTGAATGCGTCACCTGAAAAAATAACATTTTCGACAGTTTATAAAGTATGATCATTGCACATCAAAACATAAATACCGCAAATACATAGTAATGTCTGTTAACAGTTTAACACGGTTATCGCCCCTGATATCAGTTTGAAAATGTTCGTCTGATAAAAAATATATAATAATGCCAATCAATTCTTGGGGTAATGGAGAATGAATGTTTATTTGGCCAGAAAATGTCTCAGATTATGTCTCTGATATAAATAACATTTCGTGCCTACTGAGTGGGCATGTACCTTTAATGATTGCAAAGAATGTACATCCATATGAGACGGATCTATACCTGCACCAGTTGCGAAAGTTTTAAAATTGTGTATAACATTAACCCTTTTCTATGAAATGGAGTAGTCTGAAAATGCAGCAGGGATAATCTATGTCAGTTATTTAGTGGTGGAAGGGTTAAACATCAGTCATTCACGGATGAACTCAAGTTGTATGTTGATTCTGTATTTCCAGACTTGCGCAAGCGAAAAATCAAATTGCCTGCTTGATTAAGAAATATGATTAACGCTTACAACACGATATACTTGTATAATGGTAAACTTGCCAAATGTGTAGACCCAGATGAGCCGGCTCGTCACGGGCCGTCTCATCAGGATCTGCACTTTTTGCAAGTACTTTCCATATTTTTAAGAACAAAAACACCCCCTTTTCATAAATGGACTAGTCTGAAAATCAGTTTGTGACGATTGGATTATACAATTGCTTTATTCCGTAGGTTTATTTCACGTGTTATTTATAACATAATACATGTATGTAGTTGACCTTAAACGTGGGATAACCAAAGGAAATACATTATTTGGACACATTTAACCGCTACGTACAACAACAAACGACAGGTCATGTTTTAGATGGTTATTTCCACATTTTCAAGTTCCGTGTTTTCAGGAGAAACCCGCATCGAAAACCGCGGCGCGATGTTCGAAATCAAGCGTGCTGCAGCTATAGTATTACATGTACGTCATATCCGGTGGTGTTTCGAATCACATTGTGTTTAATTTCATATTAGCGATATAAACCTCTATTCCCTACATTTCTACAGCTTTTCCCACTCGGCACCTACTTAATAATGTAAACAGAGAAACTGTGAAGTTCAACAGACATTTACCAACAAGTTTGATGGCGGTTTATTGGTTTACACTTTACCGTTGTTTACATCGGAAATTGTCTGTAATGTTTCAATCGAAAAGATGCAGGTATTCCCCCACTCCGCTGCTCCCCCACTGAGATACTATGCATGTTTTTGTTTCAAATCTACGGAAGCCCATTAGGGCGTTTCACTTTTTTTTTTATCTTTTCTTGAATTTTCGAGTTTTTTTCTTGAATTTTCAAGATGTTTTCTTGAATTTTCAAGTTCTTTTCTTGAATTTTCAAGATCTTTGAAAGAAAAGATCTTGAAAATTCAAGAAAAGAACTTGAAAATTCAAGAAAACATCTTGAAAATTCAAGAAAAGATCTTGAAAATTCAAGAAAACAAGAAAAGATCTTGAAAATATTCAAGAACTTGAAAATTCAAGAAAACATCTTGAAAATTCAAGAAAAGATCTTGAAAATTCAAGAACAAGAAAAGATCTTGAAAATTCAAGAAAAGAACTTGAAAATTCAAGAAAACATCTTGAATAAATGGAAATTAAAAAAAAGTGAAGTGGCCCTAATGGGCTTCCGTACAAATCCTCATATCAGAACTTGACGAAAACAGATATAATCATGGGCGTCACCGGCATTTTTGAAAAGGCGGTTCGACTTTCAACTGCGAAGCAACCGAAATTTGTAAGGGGTCCAGGGGTTGCCCCTTTATAGGGAACTTAAAATCACTTTCTCCGATGATACATGTATCTCAATATGGGTTTTATTGCTTCATGTACAGTATATGCAGAGCTCTAGGTAAGGTACGTAATTTGTTCAATTTGTGGTGAAATTTTCTTATTTCTTCACCAACAATGGCAAGTTGGGAGTCCTTTAGAATCGTCTCATTGAGACGATTCTAAAGCACTCCCAACATGCCATTTTTGATAGAGAAATAAGAAATCTGTCCTCAAATTAACTGGAGCTCTGATATGACATATATAAATCAATCACACCATCACATTGGGTCACATTCCCAAAAATAAAACGCTATATGTAACTACAATCGATCAGAAACTGTAATAAAAAAGGGAGATAATTTGACTTGGCTTTTAAATGGATATTTTCGCTAAATCTGTAACAGTAAGTAAAAGTTGTGAACATTCTTTAGAAGTTACCATTATAGACGCTAGTGTAGTTAATTTAAATAAACACAATTAGTAACCATTGATTGAAAATGATATGATATATAAAGATATTGAATTGAATTGAATTGAAATGAATTGAACGTACTGATGCTAATACTAGGGGCACAATGATCCGCATTTTCTGTCTGTAACGCAGGGCGCAACATATTCAGTTCATATTATTTATTCTCTAGACATAATTAAGTCTTTGGAGCTTGCTGGATTGCCGGCTTCTTATATACGTGGACACTGCGTGTTGATGTCAACCCCTAGTGCTCACCAGTCCTTCGGAGACTAACAGTACAGGCAATACAACGTTAAGACGTTGTTTTCACATATTGACACTAAGCGGTGATGAACAATAGGCGTACAGGCAATACAACGTCAAGACGTTGTTTTCACATATTGACACTGAGCGGTGATGAACAATAGGCGGTTCTACAATGCTCCACGAGTACTAGCACATGTAAATGTCAATGCTTTGATTTAACGACGGCACTGGCTCGATGACCTTGCATATCGGGACCGACTATTTAAGTCCCAATGCGATAGGACTAGGCTAGCACGAAGCTGTCTTGCCCAAGGACACGCCGAATCAGCGGCATCAGTGGGAATCGAACCCGGGGTCTCCAGATCCGCAGTCCTACGCTCTACATGTTCCTACTGAGCTAGTCCGGCTACCTACTAGTACATGCGTATGAATATGCATTTTATTATAGGAATGAATGGCCTTTTTGTGGAATTTATCGGGGTATAAACTTGGAAAAGTCACGGGAATACTGGACGAAGGCCGGAAGGCCTCGTCCAGTATTACCGCGACTTTTCCAAGTTTATATCCCCGATAAATTCCACAAAAATGCCATTCATTCCTTATAATTCCAGCATTTGAAATAAATTCATCAAGAAAATGTGTTTATTTTCCGTTTTCTTAAGAATTATTTTAACTACGCCTGACGGTTTCGGAAAGTAGTTCGGCATGGGAGTTTACTGGGATATAACTTTTGGACAGAGACTTGCTACGGACCAATCAAATGTTAGGGAATTGTGTAAATATTTTTGTGCTGGAATTATTAAATGATGACGGGGTACCATTTCGCATACAATACATCATCGTTATTGGTGGAATAAATCGACACACATTTTGAACAATCTCGGCTATCACGATTATCAGAATCAAGCTTTGGAGTTACCATTATAGTTTACAGATTAACACATCGTATAGATAGCGAATACAATTTACTCGCAAACATGTACCAAAGTTCAAAGATGTTTTATATCAAACCGTTCCAATTTGTCGGACACCACAATGCTTGATAGAGCAAATTTACGATCGCCCCGCCGATAGCTCCGAGAAATTCTTTATTTAGCATGTTGACTCATTGATTGCGGCGACGTCATTGTACGTCAAATGTTTGATACACGGTGATATTATGCCCCCAGAAAGGGGAACAAATACGACATAAATCAAGACTGTAGACACTTCCATACACGAACACTTTCAACGTCCCAATCTACAACTTTAAATGTTTAATTTACAACGATTACAAAACAAGCATTGAACATAGATGTATTGTTAAGGTATTTTTTATTTAGATTAAGATGAAACGCGTTAAGCCATATTACCGTTGAAGCAATACACATGTAGCAACATACACTTATGGGTGACAAAGACAAAAGCCGGTGTATAAACCGTAACTTTAAGAGTACACGCAGTGCCAATATAAATAATTAACCCGTCAGCACAGTGCGTACATGTATGTGCCGTGAAACACGGTGCCGTGAAACATTTTTGATATCCAGTCAATACTATTTTTGCATTTTACAGCCATTTCTAGGTGTTGATGGGATAAATAGAATAGTAGGTTAGTGCCGTGAATGGGAAAAAATATCTGGCGCGGCACGGAAACGGGATGTGCTCGGCATAGCCTCGCCCATCCAGTTTCCTGAGCCTTACCAGATATGTTTTCCCATTCACGGCACTAACCTACTATTCTCTATTTATTGATTGAGTATGTTCACTCCATCATTTCTGAAGCAATTGGGTATTTCAAAATATTTGAATTGGGTTAAATAAAATCACACAACTGTTTACACATCAACAGACAGCAATGATTGAATAGTTTGCTTCCAAGTACCACATTTTTATGCCACCGGGTTTCGAAGAAACGGGTGGCATTATAGTGTTTGGACCGTCCGTCACACTTTTCGGTTAACCACTTTGTCACAGTTTCTCAAATATGCTGCAGGTGGTAAGAAACATTTCTTGTTTGTATTACGTTTATTTGTGGCATTGCCTCATTTCTTTAGTGTAGTACAATATACTACCAGCTGAACAAGTCCAATATCATGCAAGCATGTCGAGTTCATATTCGCAACTATATATGTATGCTGTATTTGCATTTCCTCATTTATTGGAGAATGTGACCTCAGTGATGTAAATATAAAGTTTCCGATTTGAGGCGCTTGGTATACATGTATATATGTATTGGGATAAGTTTCTTACAGTTTGTGAATGTTCAGATTTAATCAGCTCTATGAATTTAACCATACTTGGCTTGTAATGACGGTTTATAATAAATGTTTTCCTGAGACACCTAGACATTGTAGATATGTATTATATATACAAGTGAATGCTTTATCAGGAATGCTCAGACATGTTGACATATTGGCAAGATTAACGCAGGCGGTTGTGTATACAGTGGAAACTCTCTCAACCGGACACCCTGGGAGGTCCCCAGGGTGTTCGGTTTAGAGATGTTTCACTGTAAGTCAGGCATATATCCATTCTGGGACATACTTATATATTTTGCAATCATGAACATGCATTATTATCTGAGATTACCAAGAAACCAATAAAATGAGATCACATATAATTATTATCTCGGTGATCGGTTTAGAGAGGTTCCATTGTACTATTATAAAACGGGGCTTCAGTGTGTCATGTTTATATTTAGCGAGGTTTAACTGCACGAAGAGAATATCAACATTATTGTATTACCGACTGCTCAGCAAGAGGCGTGTATGTGGCTGTCACTGTGACTGAACGAATGGGGCATATGGGAATTGTGTCCAGTGTAGCCCCTGATCAAATAGAACACTCACGTAGCCTGTGCTAATTATTGCTTTTATACGCATGACTAAAGCTTCATTGATCGAATAACGAACAGTGCAGATCCTGATCAGACTGTGCGGATGCACAGTCTGATCTGGATCTACACTGGTCGCAACACCCATAAGCCCCGTTTCTCCAGGCACAGCCACGTATGCGCCGTATACTCCATGTAAATGTCTGTAATAAAACATGATTATTTTTCCAGAACACATCACATTATAGCATTAACAGTCACACCCGTGATGATGTGCTGACGGAAAAATGTAACAATCCCTTTGTAGAATGTCGCATATTGCTTTGAAGATATAGAATGCAACCAAATTGTAAATTTATTTCGCGTTCGTGAGCTCCATCATCTTGCTTGCTAATATATATTTTTCTAACTTTTTGGGAAAAAGTAAGCTTGTTCAGTTTATGAAAATATCTTTCTTTGTACAATGTATTGTTAGCTATTACTATTGCGCTTAATGGTACATGCCCACTCAGTAGGCACAAACTGTTCTTTATATCAGAGACATCATCTGAGACATTTTCTGGCAAAAGAAACAGTGATTCACCATTATCCCACGTATTGATTGGCATTATTATACTTTTTATATGAGACGTAAAATTCCCACACTGACATCAGGAGCGATAACCGTGTTTCCTTAAAATGTTAACGGACATTACTATTTATTATCTGTATTTATTATTGTATGTGCAATTATCATACATTATAATCTGTTTATAATATTATATTTTCAGGTGACGCATTTAATTAATATCAATAACTAAACAATGTCATGCCTCATTTGCATATGAAAATAGCCTGATACCACCGCGCGTCACTATCAATAAAATAAATATTACTAACTGATTATATATGTATAGATGGCACTCGTAATGTTTAGAACTGGTGGAATAGTGACACAATTATACACTTATTTAATTCCTATAAAGAATAGTGTGTGCCTACTGAATGGGCATGTACCTTTTAGAAACATACATGGCTGCAGCAATAAACAATTATTCATTTTTCCATATTATTTACACCCCATGTATTGTGTATACAAGGTGTATGATCACGTGGTACTAACAACAACAACAAGTACCGATTCAAAGTACGTATTATTTTATAGTGTCCTTATTACGTAACGGATTTTGATGAAATATGGCGCATCAAACGCGTCTTGTTCAGCTGCATTTGGTGGTCTCTGTATTTTCGCCCAAACTTCTGTCGTTTTTGCGAAGAATCGATTTCCGTGTCTGCGACACGGAAATCCGATTCTTCGCAAAAACGACATAAGCCTGTACGAAACTCCCTAGACCACCAAATGCAGCTCATAAAGACGCATTTGCTACGCCATATTCCATCAAAATCCGTTGCATATTAAGGAAAATATCAAATAATACTTACTTTGGAGTGGGCGACGTTGTTGTTGTTGTAACCACGTGATCATGCACCTTGGTGTAGTAGAATTTTCGGAGTGTTTTAATTAAAACTCAATATATGTACTATTTACCTTGCCCAGATTATCAACGTTTCTAAACATATATTAGCAATGTTAACTGGCAATCAAGCAATTTGATTGTCTGAGCCTGAGCTGTATCACAGCTCAGGCTCAGTCAATCAAGTTGCTGGATTTGAAGCACACTGTTCATTTATGATTATCAACGTTTCTGAACGTATGCTGGCAATGCCAACTCGCAATCAAGCAGTTTTATTGTCTGAGCTGTAGCACAGCTCAGGCTCAGTCAATCAAGCTGCTTGACTTTAAGCACAATATTCAAGTATTTTGAACTAAAGAAATTGACAAATATTGACAAGATTAACGCAGGCGGTAGTGTACATTTCATCCCATGGCATTTTACATCGAAATGACCTTCGAAATGACACTTGTATAAAATATATTGCAAGTTCCGGGAATATATATTATATGTTGTACAAACAAACTGTAATATTTCAAGTGACACGTCAGGGTTGCCGTATAGCTAGGTGATAAATTGGTATTTACACAGTAAATGATGGGCATATTTACCCACCCATATCCAACGTGTGTCGTGTCAATAGAGAGACATCTGCATGCATGTTGAATGACATAAATACACGCATACGCGTGTGTGGTGTGGTTGATGGAGTTTGGCGGATCTGGGGTCAGTATCACTAAACTTCGTACGACTAAAATGTTCGTAAGTGCACATTTAGCATCGTCTGGAAACTTCAATTGATGGATTTACATTTATTGAGCATAGGCTGCATATATGCAGCCGATGCTCAATAAATGTAAATCCAATAATCGTTTACAAGAAAACATTGATACTGTGAAATTTACAGAGTATCATAATTTTGCACTTACGAACATTTTAGTCGTACGAAGTTCAGTGAAACGGGCCCCTGTTCCCGTTTACGATGGAGCAGATAATGTTAGTACTTGAAGACTACATGGGTTTGACATGTTTCCGATTTGTTCGGTAAAATACTACGTTAACTGCAATTGTTAAAGCTGAGGGGTCCGTTTCACTAAACTTCGTACGACTAAAATGTTCGTCAGAGCAAACTTATGATGGTCTGTAAATTTCACATGTGCATTGTTTTCTTGTAAACAATTATTGGATTTACAGTTATGGAGCATAGCCTATGTTCAATAAATGTAAATCCATTAATTGAAATTTCAAGACGACCCTAAATTTACACTTATTAATATATTAGTCGTACGAAGTTTAGTGAAACGGGCCCCAGTTCTGACACCAGCATGAAACCTAACAGATTCATTATTTTTATTAATATTTTCATATTTATTTTGGTGGAAAGTTTCGCATTTTTGTTTGAGAGTCATAGTATTGACTTTGAAGCACATATTACATATGCAGAAACAAACATGCCAATGTAAGTAAGCGTTTGTGTCAATACGAGCTTTAACCCGACCTAAATATGAAACCTTGTGTGCAAAGTAAACTTATAATGAATTACGTCAAGGGGGGAAACTTTGAGGTCAGTTTCACTAAATTTCGTACGATTAAGAAGTTCGTAAATGCAAAACTAAAGGCTTAGAAAGACAGTTATTCCGACAAATTATGTTTGCAGATATATAAGGGTGTATTCATATGCATTGAACTGTACCTGTTGGTAAATTATGGCAGCGTGGATTATCTCCGTGATTGTGTAATTTCATAAAAAGCATCGTACGAACATTTTTATCATGTGAAGTTTAGTGAAACCGGACCCTGGTACTTAATACACGTATAACAGGCCGAACCAATGTGGTAAATACCGGTGATAAACACGCAACTAAGGAGGACAATGTATGCATAAACCACCCACGCAGTATTGCGTGGGTGGTTTATGCATAAATTATCATCCCATCGGTTTGGCGGTGAATAATGCGTTTGGTAGACCGCATTTTCAAATGACGTATCTGGTAATTGGTGTACTAGGCTGTCGCTCGGAAGCTATCGTCAGCTCGTAAGTGTCCGGATGATATCTGTATGTAAACAGAACATTCGCATTCCACGACAGACTAATGGTACATACCATTATAACATAACACCCATTATGGCATACTATATCATTAGTTTACTGCTTGTTAAAACAACGTTGTCACATTATTAAGTGTTAATGTTTAATTATACATACATAAACTGTATTACACATACAAATATATAATTATTTGCAACACCTATGCGGAAATATTCACATTAACCTAGTATTGTATCCTACTCAATATGAAAATTACCGGTTTTTGGCGTTTAAATTTTCGTAATAATTTTGAGACGAATATTGTGACGTCAAATGTTGGTTTGTATGCAAATTCCAATCTACTTTTATATCTGCAGTAAATGATGCTTTCAGTGTGAGGTAAAGAGTAGTTAAAAGTTAAATACAGGACATGGTCATTCTGACCAAGAATTATAAGAGACTAGTTCAACAATTTAACTAATCACGCATATATATCATTTACGTTTTTGGTAAAATAATCAGTTGAACTTGGGAAAAGAAAAAAACAACAACAACAGACGAATTGCCATTATGACGTTTCTTATAAATTCTGGTTAGAACGACCACGGACAACCGCAACACGTTACCGTCAATGGTTCATCGTTTTTTAACATCTTATGTTGCACCGTTAAAGGCACATGTCCACTCAGTAGGCACAAAATGTTATTTATATCAGAGACACCATCTGAGACATTTTCTGGCAAAATAAACATTCATTCACCATTACCCCACGTATTGATTGGCATTACTATACATTTTATATCAGACGTAAATTTCCACCCTGATATCAGGGATAACCGTTTTTCCTTAAAATGTTAACGGACATTACTATTTTTTCGCTGTATTTATTTTTCGATGTGCAATGATCATACTATATACTCTGTCGAAAATATTATTTTTTTCAGGTGACGCATTTAATTAGTATAATAAAAATAGCATGCCTTATGTGCACATGGAAATAGCCTGATACCATCGCGAGTGACTATCAGTAAAAGAAGTGTTACTAAATGATTATACATGTATCTGTATAGCGGGCACTTGTAATTTTGAGAACTAGTGGAAAAGTGACACAATTATACACTTATTTAATTCATATAAAGAACAGTCTGTGCCTAATGAGTGGGCCTGTACATTTAATCATAGCAATGATATAAACAAATATAAAAAAACAATTCACGCAAATAGCACAGTCTACAGCAAAAACGAGTGCATATATATAGGTATTAGTGTATTAAATTGCGAAACGTTAATGGCCAATTGCGCTTTTGTCGACAGGAATCTGTGTGCATATAGATTATGTTAAGAGTAAAATATAATTGGGTGCGGGATGTCTGAACTCACCCTTTCACCCATAAATAAATAGCATAGACTTGCCCATGCTACATGTGATTATTGGACTATTCCAATCATATGAGGAATGTTATTTAAAAACTATAAAACATTGTAGATCTGGCGACCGTTTCACCAAACTTCGTATGACTAAAAATGTTCGTAAGTGCAGATTTAGAATAGCCTGTAAATTTAAATTGTAGGATTTACATTTATTGAACATAGGCTGCATATGCAGCCTATGCTCAATAAATGTAAATCCAATAATTGTTTACAAGAACACAGTGTTCATGTGATATTTGCATACTATCATAGTTTTGCAGCTACGAACATTTTAGACGTACAAAGTTTAGTGAAACGGCCCCTGGATCTACAGTGTTTACAAATGTTGGTTTTATCGTATGTAGAGTTGAACTGGTTTCTTAAATGAACTATTTTACGATTCGGAATATAAATGCATGCATGTACTCTTGCAATTTACTCTCATACCGGCTACGAATGGTTCGATAGTAGATTGCAACAAGAGTTACTGTTCGCAACTACATATATGCATGCACATGTAACTAGAAATGCATCAGGAATGACGGATGACTACTACAGCGGAATATCTCTAGACCGGACAACCTGAGATGTCCCCAGGGTATCCGGTCTAGAGAGGCTTCGCTGTAATTACAGTATATCGTAGGAGAATTCTGGCGACTGTGTGTTTGTGTTCAAACATTAACTGACATCATTAAAATAAAAATACAGTGAACCCCTTTCACATGGGAGGTATCGGGGTGTTCAGTTTTAGAGAGGTTTTACGATACGTCTATTACTACGACGCACACAAATGCATGCATTTAATAATTGCATAATATGGACATTCGCATTGTAATAGCACAGTGTTGTAAACATCATAAAACACTGGGTGATCAGTACAGCGTCAATGCATGGTGCTGTGCTTATGCAATACATATAGTGTAACGCAATTAATACATGTATGACATTTATTAAACGCGTTGATTGATTTAAAATGACACTTGATTTCATACATATACAATTATGAAATTAAATCACCGTTCATCTAAGACCCCCTCCCCCTCTCTCTCGCGCGCACGCGTTCTCTCCCTCTCTCTGTCTCTCTCTCTGTCTCTCTCTTTCTCTCTCTCTCTCTTTCTCTGTTTCTCTCTCTTTCTCTCTCTCGCTCTCTATCTCTCTATATCCCCCTCTCTCTCTCTTTTGGGAGGCTATAGCTACACCAATCATAATTAAACATTCAGCGTGCTGGGTTGCCTATGTGGGGATGTTCTATTTATATTAGACTGTCAACTATTTCACAACGATACAATACTGATATAAAATATTTCACAATTGTGTGTGAAATGTCTTTCTAATCTGAAACGGGCGATAAACTTGCAATGAAACCACGAGAGATCGAGAATGCGGACACAATATAAATATTTGTCATATTTATACGTTGAAATAATATTAATATTGTTAATATACAGTGGAGCCTCTCAAAATCGGACACCCTGGGAATTTTCCAGGGTTTCCGGTTTAGAGAAGTTCCAATGTAACTCAGGTTGTCGTGAAACATAGAAGTGGTCTACTAACCACACCTGACCATTTATTGGACACGATTTTAAAGTAGAACTCTTCAAAACGGACACCGTGGGAGTTCGTCATGGTGTACGGTTTAGACAGGTTCTGATGTTATTGTCAAATAATTCCAGCACAAAAATATTTACATAATTCCCTAACATTTGATCTGTCCAAAATTTATATCCCAGTAAACTCCCACGCCGAACTACTTTCCGTAATCGTGAGGCGCAGTTAACATAATTCTTAAGAAAACGGAAAATAAACACATTTTCTTGATGAATTTATTTCAAATGCTGGGTTGCCTATGTGGGGCCTTCGTCCAGTATTCCCGCGACTTTTCCAAGTTTATACCCCGATAAATTCCACAAAAAGGCAATTCATTCCTATAATGAGCTCTCCAAGACATGTGTGTGGTTTCCAATAATGAACAAATAATATATACGTGTATGCAAATTAGATACATGACCACGCAGTGACGGTTACTATGGAAACATAAATAATATTTCTGAATGTTGGTGTCAAATCAAATAAAGTGTGTGCATTTGACATGCGACGCGCTGGTAAATAAATAGCTACTGAATACAGGACAGGTGTGTATGCTTTGCGATCGCGAACAGACATAACCATCGGTGATACAAGCGACATATCCCATGAAAATTACACACGCATTGTTTTCCGCGTATCCCGTTTAGAGACGTTTTACTGTCTACTGTCTTACTTAACATGCGCAGAAATATATGAAGGTTTAGATGGAAGAAGGTGTCAAACTCCATACGGGAGTTAGCTCCCTTGTAAAACTGACCTCTTCCATAGATATGACTCTGGTGCTGGGTAGAAAACATACTTTGAACGAGTACAGTCGAACCTCCCCGAACGGCCACCTTACTACAACAACATCCTACCTATATATAACAGCCACTATTTTATATCGTAAATTGATGATGTCATCTGTATCTAACCCTAACACTGCTGAGCACGAACATTGTCGTCTGTTATTGCTTCGCCTTCTGTCTCAATAAAAACATGTTTTGACAGCATTTTAGAATCTTTTCCTATGTTGTCAAAGCATGTTTTTTATGATCATTATTGACGAAAATAAATAAACAGCGGACGGCAAAATTGTATTCAGCATTAACCTCCCTACAACAACCGCCTCTCTACAACAGCCAGTTTTGCGTCTTGCCATGGGTGGCTGTTGTAGAGAGGTTGCACTGTACTTAAACCTAGAGTCTCACATGACAGGTTATAATACAGGGAACATTGATTTGCCATTACCAGACTTGCGAATTGACAGTAGTATATGTATATACCAAATGTGAATTTCCAGTTTGATATCAGGGCGATAAACTTGTTTCCTGAAAATATTTATGGAAACGTCTATCTATTCCATTTATTTCCGTGCAATGATCATTCTTCAAGATATGTCGATTACAATATTTATTCCGGTGATGCATTTAGTTGATACACATAATTAAAAATAGCCTGCCTCATTTGCATATGAAAATAGCCTGATACCACCGCGAGTCTCTATCAGCAAATTAAAGATTACTAAATGGTTATATATGTGTTGCGGGCACTCGTAATTGTTAAACTGGTGGAATAGCTACATAATTATACACCTATTTAATTTCCACACAGAACATTTTGTACCTACTAGATGCGATACCAGCATTAAAGTATGAGCCACAAAATCGGAAATGACATAGTGCGAGTTTAAGCTTAATCCGGAGATTAGGACATACATTTACATGTAATTGTATGGTCGTTTATTATACGTGGAATATCCATGTTTAGATTTATTGTCACCATGTTCTCTATAATACTAATATGGTCTCGAACATATAGGACGTAACAGTTCATTTCAACAGTTCAAATGGTGGTCACAACATAATAGTATTAAACAGGAACAGAACAAATATTCGCATTTGCTGTAACAAACGCTGGTACGTGTATCATATGAACACGCGAAACCAGTATGCCCCGCCTGCGCTAATCCTGAAATAATGTATCTTTATTTCAAAATACTTGAATATTGCGCTCGAAATCAAGCCGCTAGATTGGCTGAGACTGAGCTGTGCTACAGCTCAGACTCTGTCAATAAAACTGCTGGATTACGAGTTAACGTTGCCAATCAATGTTCAGAAACGTTAAATTATTGCCAAGATTGACGCAGGCGGTGGTGTAGACCCGGTTTATGCCGCGGGTGGGTGATAATACCCATGTTTATTCTTTCGTTATACGAATTCCTGCGTCACCGGGTAGACACGTAAACTATGCGTATCTAATGATTTGTTTATAGCTTTTGGTTTTTGTTTGTCTCCTAACAACGTTAGGTCAAACAGAAACACCTAATATAGGGCCAATCAGAAGACCGTTACACGTTAATATCGACACAGGAAAATGGTATGGGCTCACTTGTACACTTGTACTCCCCAAAGGGGACGTATACTTTTTTTTATTAATTCGTTTCCACGAAATAACAATTCGTTCCCACGAAATAACGATTCGTTCGCTCAATTTAACAATTCGATTCCACGAAATATCAATTCCTTGCCACGATATAACAATTCGTTCTCACGATATAACAATTCGTTCCCTCAATTTAACAATTCGTTCCCACGGCTTGTTTTGGCGCGCAGCTGCGCGCGCAACACCTTTGATCTACTTTGAAGCTGTTTGATATTATTTCCAGGGAACGAATTGTTATTTCGTGGGAACAAATTGTTAATTCGTGGGGAAGAATTGTTATTTCGTGGGAACGAATTAATAGAAAAAAATCCATGTCCTCTGCGCGGCTCCATACCAATCAGATGACCGTTACACGTTTAATATGGACACAGGAAAATGTTACGGCTTGATTTGTCAATTTCGCTCATTTTAACCCTTTGAAAGCCCAGCTATAGCGGTTTCTGCAAACAGTGCAGATCCAGATGAGCCGGCTCGTAACGAGCCGTCTAATCAGGATCTGCACTTTTTGCAAGTAATTTTTCACATTTTTTAGAACAAAAACACCCGATTTTCATAAATGGACTAGTCTGAAAATCGTTTTGTGACGATCTAGTGGATTGTTTGCAAAATTAACATATCCAAATCCATTCCCGTTATTTAGTGGGGTGAAAGGGTTAAGTGACAACAGAGATGCACATTTGTTTTGGTCTTTCCTGGGGAATTAACGCATAATGAGGACCTGGCACCAGATCACTGTATTCTAATTTCCGGGCTGAATATATACTTTTCCTGTAGATGTTCAGTTCTGATTTTGGTAGTTTGATATACGGGCTTCGACCCCGTCAACTCGGCCTAAAATGAACTTAGTTGTTGGCACCATGAAAAATATCAACGCACAGTGACGTCCTTATGCAATAAATATAATCTAAAATGTGCGTTGACTTAAGATCATGTTTCTTGAACACATTGACTGATTTCAGACGAAACTCGACGTAGCCTTGTTTCTTGCGAAATCAGTAAACTCGTTTAATAATTATCATATTAAATCATCTCTCATGAAAGGTCCACTATTTAATTCATCTCTTGTTTCTTTTATGAGAAAAGCAGAGAATGAGACGGTAGTGAAACCTCTCTAAACCGGACACCCCGGGGACCTGTAAGTCAAACATATTAGCACTCCTGGACACGTAGGCGTGTCTTGCGAATATAAATAGACATTTCAAAGGATTTACATGTCACTCAACCACATGAATTGCAGCACAAATAAGTTTTGCGGGTGTTCGGTTTACAGATGTTCCACTATAATTCCAGAACAGGGTGCAATAAAAGTGAGACATGACATTAACGTGTTGTACTTACCACGTTCCGTGAATTAAGAATAGTACAGCAACCAAAACGATCTTCATCTCGGAAAACCGGAAGTGACGACATAACCGAAAATCCAAGGAATTCCGAAGTTGACTGTAGCTCCACTGTTTCGTCCGTGATATATTTTCATGATTATTTAACTCGTCGTTGTCAGAATCCGCCACTTCACTTTCATACCCGGAAGTTACGAAATCACAATCACCATCTTTATCTTCATTATCGTCTTCCGGAAGAGTTTCACGAAGCCTCTGAATCACCAGCAGCTTGTCCTGGAGTATTATTCCATCCATGAATGTGTGTACAAAGCAGCTGAGCGACCCAGACTGATCAAACGACTTTGGTGGTTTTGAACACATTAAAACGCTAATTGGCAGATATAGCACGCGACAGACATGTAACGCTTAATTTAAATGCATGTCATACCCAACTAACCCGCGGTTGGTTTATTATTTAATCCCATACTTTCATTACATTACTTAATAATTAATGTAACCTCAAAGGGCTCACGCGGTCGTATTTCTACAACCTTTCGTATGTGATTCAGACTCGACTGGTAACTCAATATGTGTCTAATACATAGTAAAATGATTCATACGCCACAAAACTATACTTCCTTCACGTGTGGTGGGTATCTATATACATTCCAATCAGGGCACGCCTTTGATGTTTGCCGCTCTGGAAGCGAGGGAATGGTTCATAGGTCCGACGTGTTTAGATACAAATACGCTAATTGACTACCACTGTTGAAGTATTTTGTCCGTCCAAGATACCGCAAACCTCTTCAATCCGAATACACCCGTGGACCCTGAAACGAGAATGAAATCATGAGAAATACCTGCGCTAATCTTGCAAATATAGAGAATAGTAGGTTAGTGCCGTGAATGGGAAAAAATATCTGGCAAGACTCAGGAAACGGGATGGGCGAGGCTCTGCCGTGCCGCGCCAGATATTTTTTCCCATTCACGGCACTAACCTACTATTCTATTTATCCCGTCAACACCAACAAATGGCTGTAAAATGCAAAAATAGTATTTACTGGATATCAAAAATGTTTCACGGCACCGTGTTTCACGGCACATACGCACTGTGTTGACGGGATAAAACTGAATATTGTGCATCCATTTTAGATTTCACAATGTTTATCATCAAGGCCTTTATCAAGGAATCAGTTTCTACTGAGCACTAAGTGGCATCCATTTTCGATTTCACAATGTTTATCATAAACATTGTGAAATCGAAAACGGATGCCACTTAGCGCTCAGTAGAAACTAATTCCTTGATAAAGGCCTTGTGCCGAAACGTCGCAAAAGTGGGTTCCTATTTTTTCTTCAGAATTGTTGAATATATTGTATTATTGCTGAAAGATTAATAGATATTCAGAAACGTTGACAACTGGGCAAGGTAACATCAATAAAAATGGCATGTAAACGCGGCATCTATAACATTGGCAACTACGAAATAGAGAATACCAGGCTAGTGTCTTTTGATATCAAGTTTATCAGGCAAGGCTAGGAAACGCGTAGGAATTCCTCGGCTTGCCGAGGAATTCCTACCGTTTCCGAGCCGAGCCTGATAAATTTGATATCAAAATACACTAGTCTGGTATTCTATTTATCAGGTAACGTTTTATGCTCGAAAATGACCACTTATGACGTCGTTATCTATGGACAGAACGAGGACTTGTTTACGTTGTGTCCTTACACTGACGTCATTCGGTAACGTCACGTGACGTCATCCGATCAATGGAACGTCAGTTTTCACTTTGTTGTAACCCGGATGTTGATATCAGGTCAATGCCTGATACAACAATATGTTATCAGTCAGTACGTATTCGGTCAATACAGGGCAGGTTACCTGATAAAGTAAGATATCGAACGCTGGTATCTCCTATTACCTATACATTCCCCGCTTAGTCGCCAATTTCGATACGATTCTTGGAATGGATTGTGGCTTAGGGGTTAAGACACCTGACTTCCAATGCTGAGGTTGTGGGTTCAAACCTCGCCTTAGGCATCAAGAATATTTGCATAGTATTTCCATTCCACTGGTCTGTCGGATAAGACTTTAAACTGTGGCCCCGTCTCTATATGACCCTATCTGCTGGTGGGACGTTAAACCCATTCACTTTCACTTTTTTGCGACATCAATCTTAACCCTTTGAATCCGAAAGCCAGCTATAGCGGTTTATGTAACGAGCCGTCTCATCAGGATCTGCACTTTCTGAAAGTACTTTTTATATTTTTTAGATAAAAAAAATACACCCTTTTCATAAATGGACTAGTCTGAATACAAGTTTGTGTACATTGGATTGGTTGCAAAATTAACATATCAAAATCCATTCCAGTTACTTAGGGGTGAAAGGGTTAAAACTAGTTGTACTTTACAATACATAAACGTTAAATTTGGAGCAGGGTTAGAAAACGAGCTTAGATAGCTTTTACGTGGCCGTGACTGGAGAAACGGAGCTTATGGGTTTTCTGGCCAGTGTACCTCCTGATGCAATAGAACACCCCTGTAACCTTATAACGATATATATTGCTTGTTAGAAGCATGACAGGTGTTTCGTTGATGGGAAGGCGAACGGTGTTGGCCCAGATCAGACTGCGCGAATGCGCAGGCTGATCTGGGGCAACATTGGTCGCATAACCCATAAGCCCCATTTCTCCAGTCGCAGCAACATATGAATTGTTCTCCTAAAATATAAATGTTTATATCCAAATCACGTTTTTTTTATCTTGCTATAGCAAGCCCGGCCTGGGTATATGTTTCACTGTATATGCAGTCATAGCAAGCGTTAAGTTAGACGGCAAAGCGTTATTGCGATCTATCTGCGAATTCCTGGTGACTAATTTTCGGTGGATAAAAATAGTCCAGGAAAGAAAACAAAAAATACTACGCGCGCGTATGAATTAGGGCTCACTGTAATGGTGTTCCCACAAATAAAAGCAAATGTTCCAATTCTGCGTCAAAATTATACGTATCCATATGAACATATAACTTGATATTGACGTTTTCCTAGTTTGCAAAAAGTGAAGCACCAGACCAGACTGCACATACGTGCAGTCTGGTCTGGCGCTACACTGTGTGTTAACGTCCATTTTCACAACCCGTTACACAGTGCCAGTTTAATTACCAGCGCACGGGACTAGGAATTTTGTGGCGGCCATTGAACACGCGGCAATCTCGTTATGATGTAAGCGGCCTTTTATCTTTCATAACGATTGCAATGGTGTGTGCAATGTTTATGTTTTCTGCGCTTTTGAACTTTATTTTTAACTCGGCAAGTATGTCGTTCGCCTCTATGTACGCATAACATAATGGTATGTGTAGCATATTTGTGTGGTTTGCAATTGACGCTGGCGTCTATCGCACACGAATGCCAAACTGTGTCACCGTGCACCAAATTCGCCACATGTTGCTCGGATTGAAAGACACATACACATAAAATGAGAATGTGCCATTTTGCATTAAACACATACATGTGTATAGGTTACATATTCATAAAAGGTGGGAACACGATTTCCTGGAGTGGAAAATAAAATTCAACTATAGGTTGCACGTGTTGATGCAGATTTGATGTATGTTTAATACATATGATTTATCCCGTCAACACAGTGCGTATATGACGTGAAACACGGTGCCGTGACAAACTTGTATATCCTGTCGTTACGACATAATCACTGCGTATGAATATGTGCGTTGACTGGGGTTATATTTGTAGGTTTAGACGGGATAAATAGAAAAGTAGGTTAGTGCCGTGAATGGAAAAAATATCTGGCGCGGCACGGAAACGGGATGTGCTCGGCAGAGCCTCGCCCATCCCGTTTCCTAAGCCTTGCCAGATATTGTTTTCCCATTCACGGCACTAACCTACTATTCTCTATATACCGACCGAGCATAAACGATATTATATTTCCAGAAGATTGGATTATCTTATTCAACTTGTATAAAACTCTAATTAACCCTTTCAACCCTAAGGAACTGGAATGGACTGTGATATGCTAATGTTCCGACCTATCCAACGGTCACAACATGATTTTCCGATTCGTCCATTTATGAAAAGGGGATGTTTTTGTTCTAAGAAATATGAAAATTACTTGCGAAAAGTGTAGATCCTGATGAGACGGCTCGTTACGAGCCGGCTCATCTGGATCTGCACTGTTTGCATAAACCGATATAGCGGGCTTTCGGGTTCAAAGGGTTAAGCAACAGTTTAAATTAATCAGGCAACAACTGAATTTCATTAGTCGAAGACACTAGTTATGTATCAATTTAATTTCTATTGGCTAAATATTCATCCTGTCGTTACGACCTAATCACTGCGTATGAATATGTGCGGTTCGATTCTCCGATTTTGAGGATGCGGCTGGGGTTATTTTTTGTTGCATTTTACAGCCATTTTTAGTGGTGACGGGATAAATATAATAGTAGGTTAGTGCCGTGAATGGTAAAACATATCTGGCGCGGCACGGAAATGGGATGAGCCTCGCCCATCCCGTTTCCTGAGCCTTGCCAGATATTTTTCCCATTCACGGCACTAAGTAACCTACTAGTCTCTATATCTCTATCTGTATTTATAAGCGCATATTTTGCTGCATATTTGTGCAATATTATGTGCTCATGTTTGTTAGTAAATAACTTCAGATGCGATCTGTCATAAATTTCAAATTTTAAACACCCAATTTCTATGACATCACATTTAATTGAAAGTGATAGTTACAGGGTGGGACGTGAGACAATTTATAGTGTTAACTTCATGCACAAGTATAACGTAATTCACTTGGGTATGGAATTGTAATAACGTATTTTATTGCATGACATTTGCTTTCACATTGTACTAACACACTGTTTGTGGTTGGTCGGGCGAACGTGACGGCGTAAATTAACGGTAGGGGTTCCTCCTTATAGGAATCGCGATTTGCCTGGTTTGGCCCTCAGGTACGTTTTTATCTTTGGCTCTTTTGTTACCTGGGAATTGAATTGGGTTATTTCCCATTATAAAAGTAGTAAGCTTATTACTGATCTTACTGCTTTTGGGAGGGGGCCAAGTGATTCTGGTGGTGTGGCGAGGACCTGACATCAGATCAGGATTATTTCAGGGCTGAATATATTATTTTTATTTTTGTAAATGTTCAGTTCTGATATTGGGATCCCCCCCCCATTTGTACATGTACTTGTACAGGTAATACATGGGATTTAGTACTAAACACATTGCCCCGGCCTTACATTACCTTAGCTGCTGATAGGCCTTCAAACCCCAACACACACACAAACAAAACTAACACAGTGTATATACACAGAGGATCTTAGTTGCGAACAGTAACTCTTGCAATCTACTCCCGTACCGTCCGTAGCTACGGACGGTATGGGAGTATATTGCAAGAGTTACTGTTCGCAACTACACTACAGAGGATCATACATGGCTGATTATTTAATATGATATTTATTAAAATAATTTACTGATTTCATAAGAAACGAGGCCATGCAGGGTTTCTTATGAACTTTTTCAACGAGTTTAGTAAAATACTATATTAAAGCATCACAAGTGTTATATTATATTTACATAATAATGAACTAATTTGTATATTTATGACACTAGTGTATTGTGAGTTTTATTACACTGTATTAATACACTGCAAGCGCCAATGTTATGTAATAGACATTCATATAGTGTAATAAATATGTAAATGTATAGTGTATAGTGAGTATGTAGGAATGTAGGATTGAGTACGAAAGTGCCCCCCCCCCCACCCCACCGCCGCCCGCACAAAAAACAACAACAACAACAAAAGAAATAACAACAACAGGAAATAGCGAAATAGTCAAATGATAATTAAAAATTTAGAAGAGCAAGCTTGAAGTCCTGGGAAATAAATACGTTAATATTAACCATGTTGCAAAAGATGCACATTACAGGCAAGAATCATACGACATTCGTGAACGTGCATTATATTCGAATTTGTTCTGTTAATTAATATATTGTGTGTACGTGCTTTGCTGAGCATATTCAGGGATTCCGCTGGGGAAAATAAAAAAAAATCGCCACTTCAAAAAAAAAAAGAAAAAAATCTTTTTTCGAAAATTGTAATTTTTTATCGCCAATTGTTCATTTTTATCGCCAATTGCGAAAGTGGCCATCACCAGCGGAATCCCTGCATATTTGTGGATGTGACTGCAAAATGCAAAAAGTGTAGCCTCAGATCAAGGAGCCGTTTCACTAAACTTCGTACGACTAAACTGTTCGTAAGTGAAAAATTATGATAGTCTGTAAATTTCACATTAACACTGTGTTCTTGTAAACAATTATTGGATTTACATTTATTGAGCATAGCAGCCTATGCTAAATAAATGTAAATCCATCAATTGAAATTTAGTGACTATTCTAAATCTGCACTTACTTACGAAAAACAGCTTTAATTCGACAGTATTTACATAATTATGTTACTATGCTATTTTAGCACGACAACAATACTTCTAAAACGAACATGTGCACTTTTCACCAAAATATTCACATTATCGTTAATACAATCGCGGAATTTGTTATGATACGAGGTCGTATCCGACCAAAGTTCGAAGGCTTGTTCATATATATAAAGTTATACCGATGAAAGCCGAAACACGCCGAATGCCTGTGGAAACATACAGCGGTAGTGACTCGTGTTAATGTAAGAAGCAAATTTATAAATATCTTCGTAAAAAACGTTTTTATCGTACGAAGTAAAACTGGCCCCTGGGGGCATTTTCACTAAACTTCGTACGACTAAAATGTTCGTAAGTGCAAAATTATGATAGTCTGTAAATTTCACATTAACATTGTTTTCTTGTAAATAATTATGTGATTTACATTTATTGAGCATAGGCTGCATATGCAGCCTATGCTCAATAAATGTAAATCCATAAATTGAAATTTACAGACGATCTTAAATTTGAACTTACGAACATTTTAGTCGTAAGAAATTTAGTGAAACGGGCCCCTGATCCTTATCAGGCTTCAAGAGTGCACTATATGTCAGGAGATTGAATATACACGAATCCCTTCAGCCCCATTTCTCCAGTCCAACACAGTCAAATATATGCACGTTTGTATCGTCATATCATGTCCATTTGAAAGATGTTGTTAACACACAGAGATTCTATCAATAAAGTGGAAATTGTTTTTGATAACTGCAAAAACTTGATGGTATGTGGATACGACATAAATCTTCGCTGTTAATCAACTGCAAACAAACCATGACACAACACAAATATGTAATAGGTCTACTTGTTAAATCCGTCAAATTACGTAACATTCCAGACGGCTAGCGACAAGAGATGCATGAATCATGCATGTACGTTTATTGCATTAGGCGTATACATGTATATAGAGAATAGTAGGTTAGTGCCGTGAATTGGGAAAACATATATGGCAAGGCTTAGGAAACGAGATGGACGAGGCTCTGCCGAGCACAACCCGTTTCCGTGCCGCGCCAGATATTTTTCCCATTCACGGCACTAACCTACTATTCTATTTATCCCGTCAACACCAAGAAATGGCTTTCAAATGCAAAAAGATAACCCCAACCACCGCACATATGCATACGCAGTGATTAGGTCGTGTTGACAGGATATCAAAAATGGTTCACGGCACCGTGTTTCACGGCACATGCGCACTGTGTTGACGGGATAAAAATATGCAGTGGAACCTCTCTAGACCGACACCAAGAAAACACATTTTATCTTATTTTTGATGAGTTTCTTGGTCATTTATCTCAGGTGATAATGTGTGTTCGTGATCGCATGGCACAAAGTCATGGCTCAGAATAATCGATATGCCTGATTTACAGTGAAACCTCTCTAATCCGGACACCCTGGGAACCTCCCAGGGTGTCCGGATTAGAGAGGTCTCTCTGTAGCACAGGATATACGAACATCGTTTGGGGAGAATATATCGGGGTATATTTAACCTTTAATCCATTTCAGTCTAAGGATACGATATTTTGTGCTGAAAAAAATCTCATTATTTTGTTTATTTCTATATAAAGGTGTATGTTGTTACAACTCATTTGAACCGCCTCGTCGAGACGGTTCAAATGAGTGGTAACAACATATACTTTCAAGATGAAATAAAGAAAATACATGTAGGATTTATTTCGCTAACAAGTTTTATACGACTATAAGTGATTCCTGTCTTTAAAGGTACATGCCCACTCACTAGGCACACATTGTTCTTTTTTTGGAGACATCATCTGAGACATTTTCCAGCAAATAAACATTCATTCACCATTAGCCCACGCATTGATTGGTATTATTATACATTTTATATCAGACGTAAATTGTCCACACTGATATCAGGGGTGATAACCGTGTTTCCTTAAAATGTTAAAGGACATTACTATTTATTCTCTGTATTTAGTTTTGGTGTGCAATGATCATACTTTATAATCTGTCAACAATACCATTTTTTCAGGTGACGCATTTAATAATAATAAATAATTAAAAAATGTCATGCCTCATTTTCATATGAAAATAGCCTGATACAACCGCGCGTCACTATCAGTCAAATACATATTAGTGAATGATTATATCTGTATAGCGGGCACATGTATTGTTTAGAACTGGTGGAATAGTGACACAAGTATACACTTATTTAAGTCATATAAATAACATTGTGTGCCTACTGAGTGGGCATGTACCTTGATTTAAATGTTCAACTTGTCTGGTTTAAAGCCGAAAGGGACGAACGGGTTAAAAAGCAAACAGTATCTGGACAAGAAACATTACTATATGTGGTATAGTACATGTATTATCATTTCTAAAATAAAAGGTGTTATGTCTCACAAATTGTGTTTCCTGTTTCAATAATACATCATACATGTAGCAGAAATGCATTACCGAATTATCTCCCCTGCTTGTCTGACTGTCTATTGTAGTACACAGAAGAATAAAATATTAAATATTTGGAATTTGATCAAACAAAATCATGAGTTAGGTTGATATACGCCATTTCCAATTCATAATGCGAAACAGCACACACAAAAATATAATATACGATACATGGACATCATAGTTTCTTTAATACTCCAAAATTCATTGACGAAAAATGTAATTTAGTTTTATACCCGGCGTATAGACATTTAATAGCGAGCAAAGTGGCCTGAAATTTTATGAAAATCAATTTGAGGTAAACACTATGTTCGCACCATTAACACCGAGTTGACGTTGAATACTATTGTGTGAGAAAATATCGCCCACTGATGAAACTATACCTTGTCATGAAATAGAGACTACCTATGCTAGTGTCTTTTGATATCAAGTTTATCAGGCGAGGCTAGGAAACGCGTAGGAATTCCTCGGCTTGCCGAGGAATTCCTACCGTTTCCGAGCCGAGCCTGATAAACTTGATATCAAAATACACATATCAAAATACACTAGCCTGGTATTCTATTTATCAGGTAACGTTTTATGCTCGAAAATGACCACAGATGACGTCGTATTCTATGGACAGAACGCGGACTTGTTTACGCTGCGTGATTACACTGACGTCATTCGGTAACATCACGTGACATCATCCGACCAATCGAACGTCAGTTTTCACTTCGTTGTAACCCGGATGTTTATATCAGGGCAATGCCTGATACAACAATATGTTATCAGTCTGTACGTATTCGGTCAATGCAGGGCAGGTTACCTGATAAATTAATGGATTGTTCCTATATGGTAAAACTCGTTCAGAAAACTGGATTAACCCATTTCTCATCTCATTATTTTGTTCATTCATCGATAAAGTTATATGTAGTTACCACTCATTTGAACCGTATCGTCGAGACGGTTCAAATGAGTGGTTACAACATATACTTTCGACAGGAAATAAAGAAAATAGGGATTTTTTTTCTCTCAAAAGGTTCATACTACTAAAAGTGTATCCCGTCTGTAATTGGTTAACAAATACTATATTAAAGCCGAGTTTGTTATGAAAATGTAAACGAAATATATAAATACCATATTAAAGCCGAGTTTTGCATGAAAACGGAAACTCGTTTATTAAATAACACTGTAAAGCCGAGTTCATTTTGAGTTTAATACATACATACCCTATACAAGCAAACCTTTTGTAAGATCCTTTATTTAAATACCATCGCCAGTGGTCATACCTGTTTCGGAATTTGAGTAAATTGGAACCAAATTACATGTCTAACTTATCGATATAACAATTATGTATCCGACAGTCAGTCCATGGAATTACCTCCCTTAACAAGAACATCAGAGATCTTAATTCCACATGGTCTCTGATAGTTTTGTCGACTTTAAACATCATTTTTCCGAACACAATATCGACAACAATGCCGATGAAATAAGAGAAGTAAACTCAGAGCCCGGCTCGTGCTCTCATATTCTCGTGCTCATATACACCACCGCCCGAGTTAATCTTGCCAATATGTGTCAATGTTTTTATCACACAAAATAGTGAAACCTCTCTAAACCGGACACCAAGAAAACATAATTATGTGATCATATTGCTGATGAGTTTCCTGGTTATTTATCTCAAGGGATAATGTCTGTTCAGGAGCATCACATAACACACTGTTATGGCTCAGAATAGTCAAATGCATGATTTACAGTGAAACCTCTCTAAACCGGACACCCTGGGGACGTCCCAGGGTGTCCGGTTTAGAGAGGTTTCACTGTGAAAGAGGTTTCATTTTACTTGAATATTATGTTTGAAAGCAAGCAGCTTGATTTGCAGAGCCTGAGCTGTGGTACAACTCAGACACAGCCGATCAAACTGCTTGATTGCGAGTAGATTTTGCCGTAGTGGTCAGAAACTTTGACGTCTTGGCAAGATTAATGCTGTCCGTGGTGTACAATACTAATTAATAGCTACATGTATGTAACAAATAATCCAGTGTGTCTTACAAACTATTTCTATAGCCGTTCTTCATTTTAAATCCCCAGAGGTGTGTTAATGGAGAAATTCGCACAGCTACCATATCAACACGATCATTTATGGCCGTGACTGAACAAATGGGGCTTATGTGTTTGTGACCAGTAAAGCTCCCGATCAAATAGCACCATCCTGAGCCTGATAACGATATACAATGTATATAGTGTTCGTTAGAATCCAGACGGGTGTCTCATTTATGTAATGGCGAACCGAGCAGATTCTGATCAGACTGTGCGGATGCACAGTCTGATCTGGATCTACACAGGTTGCGAAACCCGTAAGACCCATTTATCCGGACACCGTCACATTTAAATTATGCAAATTGACTTGATAAACATACATATACTTGAGATCTTGTTTTCAGATTTACTTACAATTTCATCAATTTCCTTACATGTAGGCGTGTTTCCAACCATATACCATATACACTGACTCAAGTAGTAAACTGATAATTCAATTTCTGTAGTGTTTGCTTGTTTATGAGTTTGGTATGTGAGTTTGAATTTGATAAAATCATTCCTATAAATTATCTGATGTTTTGTCAAATATTAAATGTGTGGATGAAAATCTGGATGAACATTTCGGGGTGCGTGTTATACCAAAGAATGGTCACACTATCTGCTGTCATTATTTCGGCATATTATTGTAAACAATGATCTTTGATCATTTTGGAATATGGAAACACATATAAGTACGGAAGCCAATTAGGGCCACTTCACTTTTTTTTATCTTTTCTTGAATTTTCGAGATCTTTTCTTGAATTTTCAAGTTCTTTTCTTGAATTTTCAAGATCTTTCAGAAAAGATCTTGAAAATTCAAGAAAAGATCTTGAAAATTCAAGAAAGGAACTTGAAAATTCAAGAAAACATCTTGAATAAATGGAAATTAAAAAAAAGTGAAGTGGCCCTAATGGGCTTCCGTATATAAGTACAAAACCGCGTGCGTTAATCTTGTTCATACGTCAACGTTTCTTAGCATCTATCGACAATCTCGACTCGCAATCCAGCACCACAGCTCAGGTTCAGCCAATCGAACTGCTTGATTTTTCAAGCACAGTATTATTTTAAATGTTTCTGTATTACAAAATTGGCAAGATTAGCGCAGGCGGTGGTGTAATACAGGTATCACAAGATGTACATCGTGAAAATGGATACCGAAAAAAACGCAAGAGCTTGTAGACTATGCCAAACAACTTCTTTAACTGCATATATTTCAGGATTAAAAGTATGCAGAATTATTATACTGAATTTATTACGTTATCACAGCCAAAATGGCTGTGATAACGTAATAAATTCAGTATAATACAAATTAATATATTTATCCTTAAATTGAACATTTCTCCCTCAAAGTATGCTTTACTAGATAAGTATACTTTGCAATTTTGATGAAATAGGCTACTGGTCATCTATCATGTTTTCTCTAGCGGCGTAATATGTATATTTATTACACTAATGTATTGTGATTGTTAATACAGTATGTTAACAATACACTGTGAAAGCCAATTTTATTTAATGACATGGTTTTGAGCAAATGAGCTAATGCCGGTCGCAGCACATATTTTGCGGGTTGAACTATTTTAAAAACACGAGTCTCAGCTTAATCACCTTTTCAGTGTGATACATGTTTTGTTTGCTTTTTATTGTGCTAAATTTATATTATTGCAAATGTTTCCGTAGTCTAACGGTGCGACGATTAACCGCCATACTCAATTATTCGTGATTCGTAACCCCATGGTTCGGTGCACCAATACATTTTTCTGCGATTTTCCAAAAATGTATTTCAACTCGGTGTTGTTGTTGTTGTTGTTGTTGTTGCTGCTGTGAAATTCCCGAGCTTATTTTTAGCGAAACGCTTTCCACTCTATATTAATTATTAGTCTATGTGTCATCCACAAACACATACTGCATAATAATTTCATGACGTTCAGTCATTTGATTTCTAATGCGTATTCATATAGCCGTATTACACTATCAAATAATACTACAATTATAGTATCATGTCCCATAATATTTTGTTTGGAACAAAGAATTTACACATTTCACATACCTACATAGACAACCCCCTGTGTTAACCTTACCCAAAGTATCAACGCTTCTGAAAATCTATCGGCAAAGCGAACTCGCAATAAAGCAGCTTGATTGGCTGAGCCTGAGCTGTGCTACAGCTCAGGCTCAGCCAATCAAGCTGCTTGATTTCGAGCACGATATTCGAGTATTTATGAATTAAGAAACTGACGAGTATTGACATGATTAGCGTAAGTCCCATGCCGAACTACTTTCCGTAACCGTCAGGCGCAGTTAAAATAATTCTTAAGAAAACGGAAAATAAACACATTTTCCTGATGAATGTATTTCAAATGCTGGAATTATAAGGAATGAATGGCCTTTTTGTGGAATTTATCTGGGATATAAACTTGGAAAAGTCGCGGGAATACTGGACGAGGCCTTCCGGCCTTCGTCCAGTATTCCCGCGACTTTTCCAAGTTTATACCACGATAAATTCCACAAAAAGGCCATTCATTACAATAGTGTACGTTGTTTACCAGTCATTCTCTTCAAGCGTTACATGCATACATTTGTAAAATTCTGATATTAGAACATATCAAGTTCTTCCTATGTTAAGCGTCCGCGTGCGGGTCGGTTTTGAGAGTGGTTCTGTGAAAAAAACAACACTCCGTATGCCCTTTTACACTATTTACCGGTGAAGTAATATGAACATTGATTTGGGACTTGTCTAAGTTTTAAATCCGTTCATGAATTGTTAAGTTTTAAATCCGTTCATGAATTTACACTTAATACGTTTAATAAGAGTGTTTTCTTATTATTTAGCGGCAATTTAAATTTATGTTAAAAACTTCATCAACCCTTTGCACAAAGGGTTGAGGAAGTTTTTAACATAAATTTACATTCGTGTTTTGTTCAAAGCGTTGTTTGTTTTTACCGGATAGGTAAGTAGGTATTGGCTATCCAGGTGGACGCTTAACAGAGAAAAAGAATGACATGGCCTTATACTAAACGGTATCATATCATTAACTATTACATTGTGCGGGTAGCTAACACTTTAAACATTCCATGAATTCCACCGTCTTCTAAGATAATCATGCAACATTCGTGCATTTTTGAAATTCGATCTTATCTTTAGTCGATGGTACCGTACGTGCACGTGTTTATCTCCAAAGATAATGGATAGAAGCGTGCACTAACCTCGTGCACAACCGCCCATACTGAACATCAACATTTGACCAAATTACACGAAATAAACAGAAGGCTCATTTTTTATTTTTTATAAATATTATCGAAATAAATATTGTTTTTGCATTGTTTATATGGCCGTAAAATTTGTGTAACTTTCGTAAAACAGACAGTGCACGTATTTACTCTCAGCGTCGCATGAATTCAACATTGTCAACAAGAACATACATTCAAATTCAACCCAATATGGACATGAAATACCAACGTGCATGTTTTTCTTTTAATTCGTCTACATATTAGTCATAGCTAGCCGTTAATAGCATAGCGGAGAGAACATCCGCCCAATTCCACCCAAGTGTTATTAATACACTTGAGAAGTAAGTGTCGCGGAGTAATACATTTAATCGGCACCGTGTTAACTAGGTAATTGAGACTCTCAATCGGCCAAACGATTCAGTTTACAGTCATTACAACAGATCGCGTTACAGTATCGGAACCAATATAAAACGTGGGTAGGTAAAATATGGGGCGTATTAACGTTCACCCAGCCTGGTGTTGTTTTGTTTTATATAAAAATATGTTTTCTATTATATTGCTACAATTTGCTCAGACACCAGGGGGCCGTTTCACTAAACTTCTTACGACTAAAATGTTCGTAAGCGCAAATTTAGAATCGTCTGCAAATTTGAATTGATGGATTTACATTTATTGAGCATAGGCTGCATATGCAACCTATGCTCAATAAATGTAAATCCAACAATTATTTACAAGAAAACACTGTTAATGTGAAATTTACAGACTATCATAATTCTGCACTTACGAACATTTTAGCCGTAGGAAGTTTAGTGAAACGGGCCCCGGTACATTATCCTTATTCAAGCAAACTTTCAACGTCGATATGTTTTTTATTAGGCCCCCGCCCCGTCCGTCCGTCTGTCCGTTTATTTTTTTTTGGAAGTTTTTGAGTATCTCAAACCCTAAGTGCGTTGACAGACCACATTTTCTAGTTTTTCTGACAATAAACGTACTTTTCAACTATATATAATATCAAACATGTTGTTTCGCGTGCAGCCCTTTTTCAAAAAATGTACATGCTAAACGTGCCGTTTTCTCTGGCCTTACCATGTCCCTTTCGAATCCTTGGGAAACACAATTATAGAATACCTTCGAGTTGCGTTGTACATGTAATATGTTTTACAGAAGATGAAGAAGAATTGCTTTTAACACAGTGCGTATGTGCCGTGAAACACGGTGCCGTGAAACATTTTTGATATCCAGTCAATACCATTTTTGCATTTTACAGCCATTTGTAGATGTTGACGGGATAAATTGAATAGTAGGTTAGTGCCGTGAATGGGAAAAAATATCTGGCAAGGCACGGAAACGGGATGTGCTCGGCAGAGCCTCGCCCATCCCGTTTCCTGAGCCTTGCCAGATATTGTTTTCCCATTCACGGCACTAACCTACTATTCTCTATCTATTTTCCTTATTTCTGAACCAAAGTATATGTTGTGACCACTCATTTGAACCGTCTCGGCGAGACGGTTCAAATGAGTTGTCACAACATATACTTCTGATGAGAAATAAAGAAATTCTTGAGCCTTGCCGGATATTTTTTCCCATTCACGGCACTAACCTACTATTCTCTATATTGACTTGAACTGAGTACATTTCTTAGTTATGATATTAAACGCACATGCCCACGCAGTAACAAGGTGTATGATCACGTGGTACTACCAACAACAACAAGTACCGATTAAAAGTACGTATTATTGTATAGTGTCCTTATTACGTGACGGAATATGATGAATATGGTGCATCAAACGCGTCTTGTTAAGCTGCATTTGGTGGTCTCTGTATTTTTGCCCAAACTTCTGTCGATTCTTCGCAAAAACGACATAAGTCTGTACCAAACTCCCTAGACCACCACATTCAGCTCATGAAGACGCGTTTGCTGCGCCAAATTTCATCAAAATCCGTTGCATATTAAGAACAATATAAAATAATGCTTACTTTGGAGTGGGCGACGTTGTTGTTGTTGTAACCACGTGATCATGCACATTGAGTAAGCACAAAATGATCTTTATATCAGAGACATCATCCGAGACATTTTCTGGCAAAATAAACATTCATTCACCATTACAACACGTATTGATTGGCAGTATTATACATTTTACATCAGATGTAGTTTTCTACACTGATATCAGGGGCAATAACCATGTTTCCTTACAATGTTAACGGACATTACTATTTATTATCTGTAGTTATTTTTTGATGTGCAATAATCATACTTTATAATCTGTAGAAAATATTATTTTCAGGTGACACATTTAATTAGTATAAATAATTAAAAAATAACATACCTCGTTTAACTATGAAAATAGCCTGATAAAACCGCGCGTCACTATCAGTAAAATAAATATTACTAAATGATTATATCTGTATAGCGGGCACATGTAATTTTTAGAACTGGTGGAATAGTGACACAATTATACACTTATGTAATTCCTATAAAGAACATTTTGTGCCTACTGAGTGGGTATTTACCTTTAACTAAGCATACACTAAGATATATACAGTGCAACCTCTCTACAACAGTCACCCATGGGAAGACGCAAAACTGGCTGTTGTAAAGAGGTGGCTGATGTAGGAAGGTTAATGCTGAATTAAATTTTGCCGTACGCTGTTTATTTATTTTCGTCGATAATTCTCATCAAAAACATGATTTGGCAACATTTTAGAATCATTTCCAATGGAAATGATTCTAAAATGCTGTCAAAAAATGTTTTATTGAAAAAGAAGGCAACGCAACAGCAGACGACAATTTTCTTGCTCAGCAGTCTAAGGGTTAGATACAGATGATATCATCCATGTAGGATATAAAATAGCGGCTGTTATACAGAGGGTGTTGTTGTAGAGAGGTGGCCGTTCGGGGAGGTTCGACTCTATAAACATGATAAGTAATGAATGAACATGATATGATATGGATTGCATAATTAGTGATTATAGCAGAGAGTGGAAATAGTGCTTTTAGAACGTATTAACACTTTCAGCCATACAACTTGGAAAAGTCGCTGGAATACTGGACGAAGGTCGGAAGGCCTCGTCCAGTATTCCCGCGACTTTTCCCAACATTTGCAAACACTGTATATCCAGAAGGGCCGGCTCCTAATGGCCGTGTCATCGTGGTCTGCAATGTGTGTCCCTATGTTAACAATTTTGCAAAGTTCCAGTACCTTTTGATACAAGTACATGTTCATGTACTGCATGTAGAAGGTAACGATTTATAACAATGAATATGCACAATGTAAATGCAAGTTGTATGTGCGGTCTGGTGCAAAAAGGCAATTGATTTTGAGCAGTCATAGATCTGTATGCGACAGACAAATAGACGACTAGGTTTATAGATGATCCATTGACCATCAGCTTACTGATTCGTGTAGTCAGACTAAGTACTGATCTACAGTGAAACCTCTCTAAACCGGACACCCTGGGAAGTCCCCAGGGTGTCCGGCTTAGATAGGTTTCACTGTAAATCAGGCGTTTGATCATTCTAAGCCATAGTTGTGTGCTCTGCGATGGCGAACAGACATTATCACCTGAGATAAATGACCAAGAAACTCATCAAAAATAAGATCACAGGTGTTTTCTTGGTGTCCGATTTAGAGAGGTTCCACTGTACATGTATGTCATACATTGTAAGGTATCATACAAAATAACCATCCATATCAGTCATCAGGCTTGATATTGAGGAGTAAAACAAAACTGGTTGAAGGCGGAAAACATCCCAATTTCTTATGGCGGATAATTTAATATCAATTGGTTCTTTCCTGTTCAATTGCGCGGGACCTTTTATAACCGTTCTTTCATAGACGCCACTTTCATCTCTTTGTACTAGCGGTAGTGTTTACAAATGCGAACTACATGAGACTTGCTATATTCTGTAAAATGTATACACTTTATACATGTTTATAACAACGGTTTCGTAAAAATTATCCGTGTACATCGAGATCTATATATATGTTAAATTATATGCCACAGTTAGATCACGGTTCGTCCGCACGTACGAGGAGATAACGTGATCTAACTGTGTTATCACCTCCATGTCCATACATTGCCCATGTGGTGTGTAGTAAATGTAGACACACAGCGGTATCAAAGATGGGATAGTTTATTTAAATTTTCGACCACATGGTCTTGCGTGCGTGCGTCCGTCCGTCCGTCACTAAACTTAACATCAGAATAATATGTTGTAACTACATATTTAGGGGTACCTGTGCCAACGCCGGGTGTATTCCATAAGCCTCGCTTACTGACAAATCTAGTTTTAACAGACACTCTTTATATTAAGCTAATTCCGCCCACATAATAAAAGGAAAGTCTGTTAAAATACTATGTATAAAACGTGCTTCACATTCGGAGGTTATTTAAAATACTATATTTGATAAAGACCTTGTGGTCTAACATTTAGACTAACTTAAAAGATAGTGACTAGGTTTTTGGAATGAAAATCCATATAGCTTTATGAATGATTGAATGTGAAAGAGTGAAGGGTACAGTGGAAGAAGGGGGCTAACTCCATAATGGAGTTAGCCCCCTTCTTCCACTGACCCCATTGGGCTTTTTATTTTAACTATGTACTATTTGTTGCGAAACTAGTGTTTTTAATCATTTTCTACATTCGGTAATAGTGTTACAGTTGAACTCTCTAAGCGAGTTTAAATATCGTTTTTACGTACACAATACAATCATCGTTTCTATCTTTGTACACATGGATATTTTTCACTTCGTTTTCCATTCCTTTTCCTTTGTTTCATTTGGGTACCTTCAACACTTCTTCTCTGTATATGACTGTGCGATAGTGTAACACATGGATACTTTTCACTTCGTTTTCCATTCCTTTTCCTTTGTTTCATTTGGGTACCTTCAAAACTTCTTCTCTGTATATGACTGTGCGATAGTGTAACTGAAAATCCTAGTAGTTTTTGTTCTAAAATTGATAAAAAAATAGACGACACATCACGTTTAGTTTAACAAAGATAGCTGCGACCATGCGCTTGAATAACTCTGTATGCTTGCTATTCGCAACACCGGATGCGCTTTAAAGTGACCGTGTCTCAGATGATGTCTCAGATTCATGCATTCAATAAAGTGGTTTTTCGCACCATTTTATTTGATCACATTCCCAAAACAAAAATCATGCGCTATATTCAAGGACATGATATCAGAAACTGTGATAAACAGGGGAGATAATTCGGTGTGGCATCATTTAACATTTTCGCTATACTTGCATACAGTAAACAGAAATATGAAATGTCTTTATGTTTTATTGTGAAGTGGTATTATTATGCCAAACTAAGAAAAATGTTCCCACTATTATAGACGCCAGTGTAATTAATTTAAATAAAATAATTTAGTAACCATCGATTGGAAAACATGTTTATAATGCTGAAAAATAACTAGTTATTTTTCAGTATTATAACATGTTTTTATATTAATACAAACAACATTTTCAGGCAACTTATATTTACATTTCTGTCCTTAAATACGATACAAATCTACAATTAAACAACTTTTTTTTGCTTAAACTTTTTCATCACTTTCAGGTATGAGACCAAGTGCATTTAACCCTTTGAACCCGAAATCCCGCTATATCGGTTTATGCACAGTGCAGATCCAGATGAGCCGGCTCGTAACGAGCCGTCTCATCAGGATCTGCACTGTTTGAAAGTAATTTTCATATTTTTGAGAACAACAAATACCCCTTTTTTATAAATGGAATAGTCTGAAAATCATTTTGTGACGATTGGATTGGTCGGAAAATTAGCATATCACAGTCTATTCCAGTTACTTAGGGTTGAAAGGGTTAAAGGCTATAATTCAATACCACTGACTATCTAACCTCATTGAGTTGATGGCCGTTGAAGACATCATGAATGAATAGTGCTCCAATCCCAAAAGGCAACACAGATCACGATACTTATTTAGAGCATGATATAGTTCACATATACCTTAACGTTGGGGGCCCAATCGATTAGACACGACATGTTCTTTATTATCGTGATATAATTCGCTCGTGATTGAGTCCTACCGCTATACAAACTTGATTCTCTACGCGCACTCGTTTGTTTAGCGGAATGTCCCTGTCGCTCGTGCATTATTTCACGGTAATCAACACACCTGGTTAAATAAACAACATATATTGTTGTACTGTACATTGGGTATTGCGAATAAATGCTAGTACACAGAGGATCTTACATGAGTGATGATATAATATGATATTTATTAAACGAGTTTACTGATTTCATAAAAAGCGAGGCAAAGCCGAGTTTCTTATGAAATCAGTCAACGAGTTTAATAAATGTCATATTAAATCAACACCAATTTTAGAATATATGTATTGCATAAGCACAGTACACTACATCGAAGCTGTAGCATGTTTTCTGTACCGGCCTCATTTGCATTTTTATTACACTAGTGTATTATTATTTTCATTACACTGTGGACGTGCATTTTAAGCAATCAATGTATATATTTATTAATATATATCAAGTGGGTGGTTGGTCGGGCGAACTCGACGGCGTAAATTAACGGTATGGGTTCCTCCTTATAGGAATCACGATTTGCCTGGTTCGGTCCTCGGGTACGTTTTATCTTTGGCTCTTTTGTTACCTAGCTTATTTCCCATTATACAAATAGTAAGAGTATTACTGATCCTACTGCCTTTGGGAGGGGGTGGGGGCAAGTGATTCTGGTGTGGCGAGGATCTGGCATCAGATCAGCATTATTCTGATTTCAGTGCTGAATATATAGATTTTCATTGTAAATATTCAGTTATTTTGGGATTTTTGGGTACTTGTACAGGGTAATATAAGGGATTCAGTACTAAACCCATTGATCCGGCATTAAATGAACTTAGCTGTTGATAGGCCGCTGAACCCCAACACACAAGACATAATATATGTCATGTTGAGACATCGGGTACGTAGTATACAATTATCTATATGATTTAACGGACTTAACTGCTATAACCTGATATTTTACTATTGGTGTTACAGTCGAACCTCCCCGAACGGCCACATCTCTACAACAACACCCTCTCTATAACAGCCACTATTTCATATCCCAAATGGACGATTTCCTCTGTATCTAACCCTTAGACGGCTGAGCACGAAAATTGTCGTCTGATGTTGCTCTGCCTTCTTTCTCAATAAAAACATGTTTTGACAGCATTTTAGAATCATTTCCATTGGAAATGATTCTAAAATGTTGTCAAAGCATGTTTCTGATGAAAATTATCAAAGAAAATAAATAAACAGCGAACGACAAAATTTAATTCAGCATTAACCTCCCCACAACAGTCACTTCTCAACAACAGCCACTTTTGTGTCTTCGATGGGTGGCCGTTGTAGAGAGGTTGCACTGTAGTATGCAAATCCGACAACAGAGCAACAAGCAAATGTTCTTTAACTGCCTGGCGAATGGTTGAACTGTTGTGTTAACGTTATGCAACTCTCGAAAGCGCAATAAAACGACCACAATTCCCTCTAATGTGTGAATTGCGACAATGGGCAAAACTCATTCATATGCATACAGGTTTGTGTTGAAATGAGAAGTAAAACTCATTTGTGGCTGTGACTGGAACAATGGGACTTATGGGATTTGCGAGCAGTGTAGATCCAGATCGGCGTGTGCGTCCATAATATCAACGTTTCTGAACATACATTGACATTTCCAACTCGCAGTCAAGCAATTTGATTGGCTGAGCTTGAGCTGTATCACAGCTCAGGCTCAGCCAATCAAGCTGCTTTCTTTCCAGCACAATATTCAAGTATTCTGTAAAAAAGACATCGACAAATATTGGCAAGATTAGTACAGGCGGTGGTGTATGTATCAGTTTGAATATTTCAATCTCTATCTTCACCTTATTTAATTAATGTAGACGCGATTTTCGCATGCCAAAAGTGTTGAATGCCAGTAAAAAATTATTATTTCGTGTTTACAATGTTTTGATGAATAATGATAATGCATGCACTGATGTCTGAGCAAATTTTAATAGCATTATACAAACAACCTTCTTTTTAATTTGTATTAAATTTTTTTACGTTTTTAGGTGGGCTGTCTTGCGCCACCAATTGCTGGCATGGCCTGCCTGCTAGTACACCATGCATTGTCGTGAGCTGTCCATATACATATTATGTACATTTGAAATACGCCATGTGCTTTTTTAACGAAGAACATGTGCGATATCTCATGAAAAATATTTACAAACTTTACGATATTTTCTGTAAATTACGTCGTAAGTTGACGAAATTTTCATAGCAAATACGGAATTTTATTCCGCATTTGCTATGTAAATTTCCGTCAACTTTTTTTACCGAAAATATCACAGTTTCAGTAAATATATTTCATGAAAAATCGCACATTACATTACAGTGCAAAATTATGATAAATAATAAATTTCACATTAACAATGTCTTGTAAACAATTATTGGATTTACATTTATTGAGGACTGGCCCAACTCGCAGTCAAGCAATTTGATTGACTGAGCCTGTGCTGTATGACAGCTCAGGCTGAGTAAATCAAGCTGCTTGTGTTCAATCACAATATTTCAACCACAATATTGGAGTATTTTGAAACAAACAAAAAAAAGAGAAATATTGGCAAGATTAGCGCAGGGGGTGATGTATTATTCACTAAACTTCGTACGACTAAAATGTTCGTAAGTGCAAAATGATGATAATCTGTAAATTTCATGTTAACACTGTTTTCTTGTAAACAATTATTGGATTTACATTTATTGAGCATAGGCTGCAGCCTATGCTCAATAAATGTAAATCCATCAATTGAAATTTCCAGACGATTTGCACTTACGAACATTTTAGTCGTACAACGTTTAGTGAAACCAGCCCCAGGTCCGTATGATACTTACATCCGTATTAAATCCACTGTATGCTGCATTAAGCGTATAACCATGTATACTTAATATGTCAATGATAAAAACATACATACACACATGCAAACGCTTATCCACATTAGTGCAAGCAAGTTATTTTTTTTCATTCATTAAATTATTATTTTCCCATGATTGTCCGATAGAAGACACTCAACACGACATACCTGTACATTTATCAATTAAACAAAATAACGCACGAAAAGTCAGACATAACGAAAACGGTGATCCGATCGACTTAAACTCCTTGTGAATATTGAAAATTAACAGTTATCTTACATCGCGAAACATCAAACGAATACCTGTATTTAAACTGAATAGTGTTTTTGTCAGCGTAATGTCAACCTTTAACCTTTAACACCGTTATATCTCTACGCGCCGTGGGTAGCGGTTGACTGAGGGTAAATTTACGGTGTGATCCGAATGCACGCCGACAACAGGAATGAGCTATCGCTCGGTGTGAGCCCGTGTGACTCGGTATGACTCGGTGTGGCTCGGAGTATGAGTGTGCGGCGCGGTGTGTCATACTCCTTACCAGAGTTCCAGATAAGTAATGAATCGAGCGGTTTGCGTTGTCATTCGCGAAATGACAAACGTCAGTTTTATTTTTTTATTCTTCCACAAGGCGGAATATACGTTTCTTTTCTATAAATATTCAGTTGTGATGTCAGGATCAGCCCCCACCCACCCCACACTCACAACAGGGGAAATGTGTGATTCGGCCCCGATAGCACGTCCTAAAATGACCATAGCCGTTGACAGACAGATACATACGGAGCCTCGCAAGGGACGCAGAATTTTTTTTTATAAATTCGTTCCCACGAAATAACAATTCGTTCCCTAAATTTAACAATTCGTTCCCTCAATTTAACAATTCGTTCCCACGAAATAACATTTCGTTCCCACGGGAACGAATTGTTAATTCGTGGGAAGGAATTGTTATATCGTGGGAATGAGTTGTTAATTCGAGGGAACGAATTGTTAAATTGAGGGAAAGAATTGTCATTTCGTGGGAGCGAATTGGTATTTCGATGGAACGAATTGTTGTATCGTGGTAACGAATTATTAATCCAAGGGAACGAATTGTTTAATTGAGGGAACGAATTGTTATTTCGTGTAAACGAATTAATAAAAAAATTCCATATCCCATGCGGGCTCCGTAGATAAACACCATTTAACAGACAACTATATTAATTAGTTTCTGACCAGTACCGGAGTAGCTACAACACGAATTCCATTGAAGGGATGTGTGGAAGAAAGGGGCTAAGTCCACACCGGACTTAAACCCCTTTTCCACTAGCTCCTTCAAGTATGTTTATTACAGTGAAGCCTCTCTAAACCGGACACCCTGGGAGGTCCCCAGGGTGTCCGGCTTAGAGAGGTTTCACTGTAAATCAGGCATTTTATCAGTCTGAGCCATAGTTGTGTGATAAGCGATCACGAAGAGACATTATAACCCGAGACAAATTACCAGGAAACTCATAAAAAATAAGACTATAAGTGTTTTATAGATGTCCGGTTTAGAGAGGTTCCACTGTATCTAGATACATTATCGAAGTTTCGTTTGACTGAATTGCGAACAATGTTGACAATAATCAGATTGCGAGTATTCGCGGTGGCCAAGATTTAGACATTATGCTGGAATTTAAAGGGTCCGTGGAAGAAGGGGGCTTCGACAGTTCCCTGATACTGATTTCGTACAGACAAAACAACCATAATGTGTAAAAGTAAGAAAAAATGCCAGAGCTCATGAATTTTGCGTCATTTACGGAAATTATTGCATTTATTCCAAAGCATGGTCGCCCAAATTAACGATATAGGGATACTATCAGAACTGAACCCACAATATAGTATTTATGTTCAGCACAGGCGCTGTCCATAATCTCTATTTTGATGCATGCACTATTTTCACCCAACTGGCGTAGGGATATGTTATCTATCCTGAACCTGGAATACATCGCGACTATTTTATACCTGATTAAGTGTCAAGTACCGCATCGGCCATGCACCGTAATAGGAGCTCGTCTCTGGAATTACCTCCCTTAGCGCATCGCCGTTTTTCGCCGATATTGATTTCGAAAATCCGTCATAGTTCCCGCGAATGACGTCGAAAGTTGACCAAACATTCAGAGCTCATGCGGAATTAAATTCCGCATGAGCTCTGAATTTTTGGTCAACTTTCGACGTCATTTATGGAAGGTATTGTATTTTTTTTACATAACTATCGGCGAACAACCGCGTGTGAGATAAGGATTATATGCCCCTGCTTTGCCCAAATAGGCAACCAGCCGTATAAAGAAGGCACTTAGTTAGTCTCTAACCAATGCAGCTCCTGATCAGATAGCAAACGTATAGTCGCGTGCAAATTTAGTTATCTTTTAAATCGCCATAGATGTTCAACAAAATGAAAGGCGGAACCCTGATCAGAATACGCTTGAAAACCTGGTGATACACTAGCCGCACGAGCGTAGCTGCTGATCAGAGTGCGCACATGTATCCTCGTGCAAATGAAAGTTATCTTTGGAATCGTCAGATATGTTCACCAAACCTGCATGGTGAAACTCTGCGCAGATTGCGATGGATAACCAGGGGCCCGTTTCACTAAACTTCGTACGACTAAAACGTTCGTAAGTGCGAATTTAGGATCGTCTGGAAATTTCAATTTATCGATTTACATTTATGGAACATAGGCTGCATATGCAGCAAATGCTCAATAAATGTAAATCCAATAATTCTTTACAAGAAAATATTATTAATGTGAAATTTACAGACTATCATAATTTTGCACTTAATAACATTTTAGTCGTACGAAGTATAGTGTAACGTCCCCTTGGTGCTAGCTGTTCGCACACTCAATAAGCATCGTTTTGTCATGACGAGTCGCTTATAGCCCACGATGCCTCGAGTGGTACGAGTGGGAACTACGTCCAGGGTCGTTGCATCCAGGGCCTATCAATTAACAGTATTCGACCCAGTACCAACATAGAAAATACCAGGCTAGTGTCTTTTAATACCAAGTTCATCAGAAAATGCTAGGAAACGCGTAGGAATTCCGAGGCTCTCGTCCATCGTGTCGGTTTCCACGATATATATACACCACCATATGTGCTAATTTTGGCAATATTTTATTTATTTTTATTTAAAAAAAAATTGAATATTATTTATTTTTATTTAAAAAAAACATGAATATTATGCTTGAAATCAAGCAGCTTGATTGGCTGAACCTGAGCTGTGCTACAGCTCAGGTTCAGTCAATCAAGCTGCTTGATTGTTTGTGAGTTGAGATTACCAGGAGATGTTCAGAAACGTTGACATCTTTGCAAGATTAACGCAGGCAGTGGTGTATGATCCACGTTCAGGGTGATAAAATCACTTGCTGGTACTTGAATGTGCATACATTGAAGTATTAGTTCGTCTATTAAAGGTACATGCCCACTCAGTAGGCACAAACTGTTCTTTATATCAGAGACATCAGCTGAGACAGTATCTGGCAACATGAACATTCATTCACTATTACCCCACGTATTGATTGGCATTATTATACATTTTATATCAGACGTATATTTTCACAGGGCGATGACCGTGTTTCATTAAAATGTTAATGGACGTTACTATTTACTCTCTGTATTTATTGTTTGATGTGCAATGACCATACATGTATTTTATAATCTGTCGAAATATTATTTTTTTCAAGTGACGCATTTATACACTTATTTAATTCCTATAAAAAACATGTTGCGCCTACTGAGTGGGCATGTACCTTTAACTTAAATTAAGCTACTGTGTATCATGTATGACAAGAAAGTTATACAACAGTAGTTTAATTGTAGATTTGTATCTTATTTCTTAACCCAACTGTTTATACAAATTGCCTGGAGAAAAATCGTGTATTTTTTGTCACGCCTTATAGTCATTCATCACCTCCAATTCTGCTTGTGTTACAGGTACAGTGGGGTCAGCGTGTAAGTGCACACACGTACGAACACGACAGGTTGGAACCTGTCGTGTTCGTTCGTGTGTGCACTTACACGCTGACCCCACTGTAAGTTCCAAAAGAAATGTATTTTCACCTATATAATTAAACCCATTTTTTTTTAGGTAAGGTAAAACACATTGAATATTCATTATTTTCATTAAAACCTATTTTATATGGGGATTTTACTTGGAAGGGACAATACTTCGGTGGTATGGTTCGGGAGCAGAACTTACATGTAGCCATGTAACGGTGGCATGTAGCTATCCTATTGCTATGTATTACCTTTGTTCCGAACAACATTATGTTAACAGTACAGGCACATGCATTGTATTGCTAGCCGTGCGTTGACCGAATACAAGCTGACCGATAGCGAGCTGATGTACAACCGCCTGCGTTAATCTTGCCAAGATGTCAATGTTTCTGATCATCGATCGGCAATCTGAACTCGCAATCAAGCAGTTTGATTGTCTGAGCCTGAGCTGTAGCACAGCTCAGTCTCAGCCAATCAAGATGCTTCAAATACAAAGTCCAAGTGTTTTGACATACGAATAAGTTCAAATATTGAGCGGAATAGCACAGGCGGTAGTGTAAATATATCGGTGAAACCGACACAATGGATGCCAGCGAGTCTCGGAATTCCTACGCGTTTCCTAGCCCTGTCTGATAAACTTGATAAACTTGATATTAAAATCCTCGTATTCTCTATCTAGATACCATGACGTGTTCATCGGTGATACACAGCCGTTTGTGTTAATCTTGCCTATACTATCAACGTTTCTGAACATCTATTAGCGATGCCAATTCGCAATAACTTTCGTTCGACATGGTATGGAAATAATGTGAATGAAAACGTTTTAATATATTTTGTTTCAGGTACGCGTTGTTTTGAAGATATACATATCCAATTAATGCACCAGTCAATGGAAATCCCCGCCCCCCCCCTCCCCTGGCCCGGGGAATAGCGGGGCTTATAATTTTGCCTCAGTTAAAGCCCCGCTATGTCCCCGCAGTGCGGGGAAATCTGGCTGGTTAAACCCCGGGTAAATTGCCCCGCACCCCGGGGACATCAGTAAGGTTAAATCCCCGGTAAAGGCCCCGCAGTGCGGGGCATATTTCAAAACTGATATTAAAAAAATTGAGAAGAGAAGGCTTGTTCAATCAGTGTGTGTAGATGATGTACACAACATTTAAAAATAACAATTCAATCACTGGGTACAACCCAGTCTAGAGGACAAAGATTGATTGATTGATTGATTGACTATTGTTTAACGTCCGTTCAACAGCAAAGGTCATTACAGACAGGTCGGCAGTTTCGAATCCCTGCTCAAAGAAGACAAAGAATTCATCACTGACCTTTATACATTATCTTGTTCTGGGGCGATTTTACGACTGTTTGCACAATTTCCATTTTAATGGACTCTCCCCACAAGCAGGGCCTACTGCAGACTACTTCTAACCTCACCAAAATCACTGGGCGCCAGTCTCCATTTACTCAGCTCTTAATATACAAGAATCAGGAAATACGGTTGATTTATTTTAGCAGTCAGAAGCAACAAACTGGTCCGGCCGACTCCATTGGTCTGAGGAGTCACACATGGGTACGAGTACTGCAGATTATTAATAGCAGCTTTAGATTTACGCTACCATGATTTGGTGTCTGTCTGCTGTCAGATGGTTCTTCAGTCACACCAGTAAAGTAACTTAATCCCATTCTTATCCACCAGCCGGTGGTACAAAAAGCAATGGAGAATGCAACACCAAGTTTGAAATCAGAAAAGGACTATAGCTTTATATTCTGACATGTACTGCATGTTTAGATATCAATCAAGACAGTGAAAGAACTCAATATTGTCACATGTATACAATGTAGAAGACTTGACATAAATGCTGGGTTCCAGCTAGAACATGACCTCCAAAAAATATGTGTCTCATCATGGCCCTAAAACCACCAGACCTTCCCAATATTTTAATCGGCGTAAACCTGACCGGTGTCAACTTTCGTGTTTAATATTTGTCGATTATTTGACAACGACATTTTATCAATTTTATCAAAAATATCGGAATGCTATGCGATGTAATTTTGAATATGAAACTTTCAGAAGAAACAAGTTTTACAATCCATCCGTAATTGATGAAGATATCGCACTTACAACATGAAAAACAGGCAGATCTCAAGTTGTAAGTGTGATATCTTCACCAATTATGGATGGATTGTAACACTTTTTCTTCTGAATGTTCCATATTCATAATTACATCGCATAGCATTCCCATTTTTAAAAAAAATGCCGTTGTTGTAAAATAATCGTGAAATAGTAAGATCACAATATTGTGAAGGTCCGTTGGTTTCAGGGCGTGCTCATGGCAGAGTTGTATCGTGATACATGTTGTCTGACACCCACATACAGTGATACATGTTTACAGTGATACATGTTGTCTGACGCCCTCATACAGTGATACATGTTGTCTGACGCCCTTATACAGTGATACATGTTGTCTGACGCCCTCATATATTGCCCTCATACAGTGATACATGTATGTTGTCTGCTGTCCCCTGTGGTGTGTGTGTGTGTGGGGGGGGGGGTCAGCAGCATTCCTATGACAGATGAAATGGTGTTTTACGGCTCATCAACTTTTTAGGTCATTTATAGCCGGGAATACACCTGTATCAGGGAGAGAAATAGTAATTCAGATCTGAATTTACGAAATCTCTATTTGGTGCCAGGTTCCCTTACCACACCAAATCACTTGGCTCCCCGCCCCGCCCGCTTTCACCCGGCTTTTATGAGAAGCAGGGGATACTGTGATTTATTCCATCGTAGGAATCAGCAGCACCACTGCAGCTGATCCCACCCCCCACACCACAGGGGGTCCTATGATAGAATAATCCCCATTATCTCCTGCTTCTCGTAAAAGTCTAGTAAAAGAGGTCGAAAACCAAGTGATTTGGTGTGGTAAAGCCCCGGGGTTACGTCCCCGCATATTTTGGCGAAGTTAAAGCCCCAGGGTTGTCCCCGCAGTGCGGGGCATCGTGACAGGTTAAAACCCCGGGGTATGCCCGGCTATGTCCCGGCTATGTCCCGGCTATTCCCCGGGCCAGGGGGGGGGGGGGGGGGGGCGGGGATTTCCATTGACTGGTGCATAACATGTAGTATGAACGAACTTGTGATATTTTAATGATTTGATTGGTTTTGAAATGAATAACTCCCTACGCCCGCTGGCGCAAGGAATAATTGACATAAAAGTAACCTTTGCGTTCTGGCTGTATAAGCCGCCCTGCGAAACAGACAGAAACTTCGGGTTATTTGATTGACTGCCTGACCGTAGCACAGCTCAGGCTCAGCCAATTCAAGCACAATATTCAAGCATTTTTAATAAAGATATTGACAAATAGTGGCAAGATTTGCACAGGCGGTAGTGTAATTGCCAGGTACTTTGAGGTCTACAAAGAAGCATGTAAATAAACAACTTCTGAAACAAACACGACGGCGTAAACACGCTGTTTCAACTCAAAGTTCAAGTGTTTATTTCTTTCAATGGAACTATGTTCTTTGTCTGTTCTGGCATTGCTATTGGTGTTACACCTTTTTATCTTCAAAGCGGTACATTTCACCCCTAAATAACTGTAATGAATTTTCATATGCTAATCTTGCAACCAATCCAATCATCATAAACTGATTTTCAGAATGGTCCATTTATGAAAAGGAGGTGTTTTTGGTCTAAAAAAACGACATGAAAATTACTTGTAAAAAGTGTAGATCCTGGATGAGACGGCTCGTCACGAGCCGGCTCATCTGGATCTACACTGTTTACCAATACCACTATATAGGCCTGTAGTGTTGAAAGGGTTAATTCTTCAAAGCGGGACTGACGTCGGTCGTGAATTGATGAAACCGATCGTGTATTCTACAGGTCGTGAATTGATGAAACCGGTCGTGTATACTATAGGTCGTGAATTGATGAAACTGGTCGTGTATTCTATAGGTCGTGAATTGATGACACCGGTCGTGTATTCTATAGGTCGTGAATTTATGAAACCGGTCGTGTATTCTATAGGTCGTGAATTTATGAAACCGGTCGTGTATTCTATATGTCGTGAATTTATGAAACCGGTCGTGCATTCTATACGCCCACATCGAGCTGTAAGGGTCAAAGTTAAGTCGGATTGTCCGTCTATGACATGTGTCTAATGAACTTTTCGTTTCTAAATGTGGTAATTGTACGTCGATTTCAAATGCCCTTTTCAACAAAAATGTCAATATAGCACAGGCTGTAGTGCATGGGGGGAGATAATCCGCCATCTTCATTGAGCGTACAGGCTGACGCCCGTGCTCTTAAGTTATTTATCCCACCCGAATACCGTTATCACGTCCGGGTTTCTTAATTAAATAACCTGGAGCTAATTTTGGAATGGGTGTGCTAACCCTTACAATGCTGAATGAATTTGTGTCGTCTGCTGAATTTTTTTTTACTTTTTCCATTTTTCTCATCAAAAACTTGGTTTTGCAGAACTTTAGAATCATTTCCAATGGAAATGATTCTAAAATGCTGCCAAACCATGTTTTTACTGAGAGAAAAGACAAAATATGAAATATCAGCAGACGATTACTTTCGGTTCTTTGTATTTATCGCCTGTGCAGCCGACTAAAGTTTAAAAGGTTATTGTAAAAAAAATGTCGGTTTACATCACTTGTTTTATATTCATACAATTTGAATTGATGTCCGACCGCAAATTGACTTGTATGTATATTTCTACGCACCTTCCAGATCCTTTTGATGAGAGTGTTTTTGCCATCTCATCGTAAACACTGATGAATAATATCATTTCTATGTTAATCAGACAGTCACCCTCTGATGATAGTTTTCACAAACGCCCACGCGTGGATGCTTGGGTTTCATTGACCTGTACCCCGAATGTTCTGGCGGTTTCTATACTGGGGGCCGTTTCACTAAACTTCGTGCGACTGAAATGTTCGTAAGTGCAAATTTAGGATCGTCTGGAAATTTCAATTGATGGATTCACATTTATTGAACCTATGTTCAATAAATGTAAATCCAATAATTGTTTACATGAAACTATTGTTAATGTGAAATTTACAGACCACCGTAATTTTGTACTTACGAACATTTTAGTCGTACGACGTTTAGTGAAACTGTGCCCTGGCTCGTTCGTGACATTTCGTCCGTTCGTTTCTTCGTACGCACACATGAACACGTGATTGAGAACCTTTTTCATCGTCAATATGTGTACCACTGTCTGTTTCAGGAAACCTACCCCAATTTTACGGCCATATAAACAATGCAAAAACATTTTTTTAAATTAAAGCAAAATTTAATAATGAGCTTTCTTTTCATTTCGTGAAATTTGGTCAAATATTGATTTTATTGCGAAAAAAACAATTTCCCCATGTTAAATTCCCATAGACATCTTCACGGAGTGAAGATGTCTATGGGGATTTAACATGTGGAAATTTCCCATAGACAGAGTGAAGATTATGCAAATTTAACATAGGGAAACTTTTATATTTTCAGAAATAGTGAACCGATTTTAAAGATCTAACTTTTTTTTTTTTAGTTAGATCATTTCCAAGCTTCAAGCCAGGTTTCGGAGTCTAATTCATATAGAAAATTCAATTTTTCGTAATAAAATCAAAATTTGACCAAATTTCACTAATTAAAAAGATGGCTCATTCTTAAATTTTGATATCTTCTTAAATTTTGATAAAATTTAAAATGATCGAAAAAACATTGTTTATATGGTCGTAAAATTTGGGCAGGTTTCGTGAAACAGACAGTAGTATGGTGTTGTATTACAGTACCGCCTGCGCTAATCTAGCCAATATTTCTCTTCTTTTATTTAAAAATGTTTGAATATTGTGTTGGAAAGCAAGCAGCTTGATTGGCTGAGCCTGAGCAACGATTAGTTACAAAGCAAAAAGTTATACGTGCAAGGTGGAATCATATTTTTTCATAAATTTTATGTTTCTACCTTGACTACAAAGTTAAACTAATGCAGACTATTTGATTGTTAGAGCATGTGCAGTCTAGTCGGCAATAGCTAACGATTTATTTCGAAAATGCAATACATTGCAATACCAACAGTATATACTATAAAGTGGCGACATTGTTAGGAAATGGCAGCCATCTTGGACGTCATCTTGGATTGCAAAAACGGCAATTTTTACCTGCAGTGCGATGAACTTCAGACACCGATGAACAGTTTGTTAGTTAACAAAGCTTGGAACATTTATATTTGACAAAATACGCAGTAAGACAATTTGCCTGTCCGTTTATAGTGTGGCGCACTTCAACTATTAGTAAATTGAATTAAACGATATGTACATGTACATTCAATGAAAATACAGCAATCAACGATCATTGAATACACGGATGTCAGGATGGCCGAGCGAGTTCAGGTCGCAGTCTGGTTCTCCAGGCGTGGGTTCGAATCCCACTTCTGACAAATATTTTTATTGACTCGCATACAATCCTGAGATGTGTTATAAGCGTACATTAGTATTAACATCACTTGCGGTGCCCAATTATTACTAAAATAAATACATGAATATAACAAAATATTGAAACATAAATATTTTTTTATCAAGTCATGTAATTTTATGCTGACACTTTTTATTTCACAATTTAAGGATGGGCTGTGGCCTATGGGATATTGAATTGGACTTTTATACTGGATGTTGCGAGTTACACAGCACGTTCATCCCGCTGGTCTGTCGGATGAGACCTTACACTGTGGCCCTTCCCGATATGATCTTAGCCGTTGCTGGGACGTTAAACCAATTACCTTTCACTGTTTCACAATTTGTTATTACATATCGATTTTATGCCGAAAAAAGATTGCAAAGTTTTGTCTAAACAGTATAGGGAGTTGGGAAACTAATATATATAATAAAGTGGCGATAGTGTTAGAAACTGGCAGCCATCTTGGACCCCATCATGGACCCCATCTTGGATTGTAAAAACGGCACGTTTTACCTGCAGTGCGATGAACTTCAGACAACGATGAACAGTTTGTTTCTTTGTTAACAAAGCTTCGAACATTTATATTTGACAAATACTTAGTATGACAATTTGTCTGTACTTTCATCGTGTTGCGAACTTCAACTAGTATTCAATTTTAATCAACGATATGTACATGTACATTGATTGCCAATGCAAATCAACGATTATTGTATACATGTACATTGAATGCCAATGCAAATCAACGATTATTGTATACACGGATGTCAGGATGGCCGAGCGGTCTAAGGCGCTGCGTTCAGGTCGCAGTCTGGTTCTCCAGGCGTGGGTTCGAATCCCACTTCTGACAAATATTTTTATTGACTGGTATACAATCCTGAGATGTGTTATATGCGTGCATTGTTATTTTACATCACTTGCGTTGTCTGTTTATTTAACACATGAAAGTAACAAAATATTGAAAAATGAAACATATTTTATAAATCATAAAACTGTTATGTTGACACTATTTACTTTACAGGCTGTTTATCGATGTGCTGTGGCCTATGTGATATTGACTTGGACTTATATACTAGATGTTGTGAGTTGAATATTCACCCTGGGCGTGAACAATACTTCCACACTATTTCCACCCCACTGGTCTATCGGATGAAACTGTAAACTGTTATCCGTCTATATATGACATTATCTGTTGCTGAGACGTTAAACCCATTCACTTTCTCTTTTTCACAATCTATTATTACATATCGATTTTATGCGGAAATATTATTGCAAAGTTTTGTATAAATGGTTTTGAATATATGGGCTGAAACTCTATGATTTGCCAACTTCGGGGTATTGCATTTCCAAATAAACATATATATATAAAGTTTAATTCGTTAGTATGCCATAAAAATGTCTAAGGCAGCGATTAGTTACAAATACAAGCATAAAGTTACATACATATAGTGGAATCATATTTTTCATAAATGTTATGTTTTGACCTTGACTACAAGGTTATACTGATGAAGACAGTTTGATTGTTTGAGCAGGTGCAGTCTAGTCGACAATATATAATAGCTAACGATTTATTTCGAAAATGTAATACATTGCAATACCAAAAGTATATACTATAAAGTGGCGACATTGTTAGGAAATGGCAGCCATCTTGGACGCCATCTTGGATTGCAAAAACTGCAATTTGTGCCTGCAGTGCGATGAACTTCAGACAACGATGAACAGTTTGTATGTTAACAAAGCTTGCAACATTTATATTTGACAAAATACGCAGTAAGACAATTTGCCTGTCCGTTTATGGTGTGGCGAAATTTTTCAACTATTAGTAAATTGAATTAAACGATATGTACATGTACATTCAATGAAAAACAGCAATCAACGATTATTGAATACACGGGATGTCAGATGGCCGAGCGGTCTAAGGCGGTGCGTTCAGGTCGCAGTCTGGTTTCTCCAGGCGTGGGTTCGAATCCCACTTCTGACAAATATTTTTAATGACTCGCATACAATCCTGAGATTGTGTTATAGCGTACATTGTATTAACATCACTTGCGGTGCCCAATTATTACTAAAATAAATACATGTATATAACAAAATATTGAAACATAAATATTTGTTTGTCAAGTCATGTAATTTTATGCTGACACTTTTTATTTCACAATTTAAGGATGGGCTGTGGCCTAAGGATATTGAATTGGACTTTTATACTGGATGTTGCGAGTTACACAGTACGTTCATCCCGCTGGTCTGTCGGATGAGACCTTACACTGTGGCCCTTCCCGATATGATCTTAGCCTTGCTGGGACGTTAAACCAATTACCTTTCACTGTTTCACAATTTGTTATTACATATCGATTTTATGCCGAAAAAAGATTGCAAAGTTTTGTCTAAACAGTATAGGGAGTTGGGAAACTAATATATATAATAAAGTGGCGATAGTGTTAGAAACTGGCAGCCATCTTGGACCCCATCATGGACCCCATCTTGGATTGTAAAAACGGCACTTTTTACCTGCAGTGCGATGAACTTCAGACAACGATGAACAGTTTGTTTCTTTGTTAACAAAGCTTCGAACATTTATATTTGACAAATACTTAGTATGACAATTTGTCTGTACTTTCATCGTGTTGCGAACTTCAACTATTATTCAATTTTAATCAACGATATGTACATGTACATTGAATGCCAATGCAAATCAACGATTATTGTATACATGTACATTGAATGCCAATGCAAATCAACGATTATTGTATACACGGATGTCAGGATGGCCGAGCGGTCTAAGGCGCTGCGTTCAGGTCGCAGTCTGGTTCTCCAGGCGTGGGTTCGAATCCCACTTCTGACACATATTTTTATTGACTGGTATACAATCCTGAGATGTGTTATAAGCGTGCATTGTTATTTTACATCACTTGCGTTGTCTGTTCATTTAATACATGAAAGTAACAAAATATTGAAAAATAAAACATATTTTATAAATCATAAAACTGTTATGTTGACACTATTTACTTTACAGGCTGTTTATCGATGTGCTGTGGCCTATGTGATATTGACTTGGACTTATATACTAGATGTTGTGAGTTGAATATTCACCCTGGGCGTGAACAATACTTCCACACTATTTCCACCCCACTGGTCTATCGGATGAAACTGTAAACTGTTATCCCGTCTATATATGACATTATCTGTTGCTGAGACGTTAAACCCATTCACTTTCTCTTTTTCACAATCTATTATTACATATCGATTTTATGCGGAAATATTATTGCAAAGTTTTGTATAAATGGTTTTGAATATATGGGCTGAACTCATGATTTGCCAACTTCGGGGTATTGCATTTCCAAATAAACATATATATATAAAGTTTAATTCGTTAGTATGCCATAAAAATGTCTAAGGCAGCGATTAGTTACAAATACAAAGCATAAAGTTACATACATATAGTGGAATCATATTTTTCATAAATGTTATGTTTTGACCTTGACTACAAGGTTATACTGATGAAGACAGTTTGATTGTTTGAGCAGGTGCAGTCTAGTCGACAATATATAATAGCTAACGATTTATTTCGAAAATGTAATACATTGCAATACCAAAAGTATATACTATAAAGTGGCGACATTGTTAGGAAATGGCAGCCATCTTGGACGCCATCTTGGATTGCAAAAACGGCAATTTGTGCCTGCAGTGCGATGAACTTCAGACAACGATGAACAGTTTGTATGTTAACAAAGCTTGCAACATTTATATTTGACTAAATACGCAGTAAGACAATTTGCCTGTCCGTTTATAGTGTGGCGAAATTCAACTATTAATAAATTGAATTAAACGATATGTACATGTACATTCAATGAAAACAGCAATCAACGATTATTGATACACGGATGTCAGGATGGCCGAGCGGTCTAAGGCGCTGCGTTCAGGTCGCAGTCTGGTTCTCCAGGCGTGGGTTCGAATCCCACTTCTGACAAATATTTTTATTGACTCGCATACAATCCTGAGATGTGTTATAAGCGTACATTTTATTAACATCACTTGCGGTGCCCAATTATTACTAAAATAAATACATGTTATATAACAAAATATTGAAACATAAAATATTTGTTTGTCAAGTCATGTAATTTTATGCTGACACTTTTTATTTCACAATTTAAGGATGGGCTGTGGCCTAAGGGATATTGAATTGGACTTTTATACTGGATGTTGCGAGTTACACAGTACGTTCATCCCGCTGGTCTGTCGGATGAGACCTTACACTGTGGCCCTTCCCGATATGATCTTAGCCGTTGCTGGGGACGTTAAACCAATTACCTTTCACTGTTTCACAATTTGTTATTACATATCGATTTTATGCCGAAAAAAGATTGCAAAGTTTTGTCTAAACAGTATAGGGAGTTGGGAAACTAATATATATAATAAAGTGGCGATAGTGTTAGAAACTGGCAGCCATCTTGGACCCCATCATGGACCCCATCTTGGATTGTAAAAACGGCACTTTTTACCTGCAGTGCGATGAACTTCAGACAACGATGAACAGTTAGTTTCTTTGTTAACAAAGCTTCGAACATTTATATTTGACAAATACTTAGTATGACAATTTTGTCTGTACTTTCATCGTGTTGCGAACTTCAACTATTATTAATTTTTCAATTTAATCAACGATATGTACATGTACATTGAATGCCAATGCAAATCAAAGATTATTGTATACACGGATGTCAGGATGGCCGAGCGGTCTAAGGCTCTGCGTTCAGGTCGCAGTCTGGTTCTCCAGGCGTGGGTTCGAATCCCACTTCTGACACATATTTTTATTGACTGGTATACAATCCTGAGATGTGTTATAAGCGTGCATTGTTATTTTACATCACTTGCGTTGTCTGTTTATTTAATACATGAAAGTAACAAAATATTGAAAAATAAAACATATTGTGTAAATCATAGAACTATTATGTTGACACTATTTACTTTACAGGCTGTTTATCGATGTGCTGTGGCCTATGTGATATTGACTTGGACTTATATACTAGATGTTGTGAGTTGAATATTCACCCTGGGCGTGAACAATACTTCCACACTATTTCCACCCCACTGGTCTATCGGATGAAACTGTAAACTGTTGTCCCTTCTGCATATGACATTATCTGTTGCTAAGACGTTAAACCCATTCACTTTCTCTTTTTCACAATCTATTATTACATATCGATTTTATGCGGAAATATTATTGCAAAGTTTTGTATAAATGGTTTTGAATATATGGGCTGAACTCATGATTTGCCACCTTCGGGGTATTGCATTTCCAAATAAACATATATGTATAAAGTTTAATTCGTTAGTATGCCATAAAAAATAAAAAATGTCTAAGGCAGCGATTAGTTACAAATACAAAGCATAAAGTTACATACATATAGTGGAAAATATATTTTTCATAAATGTTATGTTTTGACCTTGACTACAAGGTTATACTGTGATGACAGTTTGATTGTTTGAGCAGGTGCAGTCTAGTCGACAATATATAATAGCTAACGATTTATTTCGAAAATGTAATACATTGCAATACCAAAAGTATATACTATAAAGTGGCGACATTGTTAGGAAATGGCAGCCATCTTGGACGCCATCTTGGATTGCAAAAACGGCAATTTGTGCCTGCAGTGCGATGAACTTCAGACAACGATGATCAGTTTGTATGTTAACAAAGCTTGCAACATTTATATTTGACAAAATACGCAGTAAGACAATTTGCCTGTCCGTTTATGGTGTGACGAAATTCAACTATTAGTAAATTGAATTAAACGATATGTACATGTACATCCAATGAAAAACAGCAATCAACGATTATTGAATACACGGATGTCAGGATGGCCGAGCGGTCTAAGGCGCTGCGTTCAGGTCGCAGTCTGGTTCTCCAGGCGTGGGTTCGAATCCCACTTCTGACAAATATTTTTAATGACTCGCATACAATCCTGAGATGTGTTATAAGCGTACATTGTATTAACATCACTTGCGGTGCCCAATTATTACTAAAATAAATACATGTATATAACAAAATATTGAAACATAAATATTTGTTTGTCAAGTCATGTAATTTTATGCTGACACTTTTTATTTCACAATTTAAGGATGGGCTGTGGCCTATGGGATATTGAATTGGACTTTTATACTGGATGTTGCGAGTTACACAGTACGTTCATCCCGCTGGTCTGTCGAATGAGACCTTACACTGTGGCCCTTCCCGATATGATCTTAGCCGTTGTCTGGGACGTTAAACCCAATTACCTTTCACTGTTTCACAATTTGTTATTACATATCGATTTTATGCCGAAAAAAGATTGCAAAGTTTTGTCATAAACAGTATAGGGAGTTGGAAAGGGCTAATATATATAATAAAGTGGCGATAGTGTTAGAAACTGGCAGCCATCTTGGACCCCATCATGGACCCATCTTGGATTGTAAAACGGCACTTTTTACCAGCAGTGCGATGAACTTCAGACAACGATGAACAGTTTGTTTCTTTGTTAACAGAGCTTCGAACATTTATATTTGACAAATACTTAGTATGACAATTTGTCTGTACTTTCATCGTGTTGCGAACTTCAACTATTATTCAATTTTAATCAACGATATGTACATGTACATTGAATGCCAATGCAAATCAACGATTATTGTATACATGTACATTGAATGCCAATGCAAATCAACGATTATTGTATACACGGATGTCAGGATGGCCGAGCGGTCTAAGGCGCTGCGTTCAGGTCGCAGTCTGGTTCTCCAGCGTGGGTTCGAATCCCACTTCTGACACATATTTTTATTGACTGGTATACAATCCTGAGATGTGTTATAAGCGTGCATTGTTATTTTACATCACTTGCGTTGTCTGTTTATTTAATACATGAAAGTAACAAAATATTGAAAAATAAAAACATATTTTGTAAATCATAAAACTGTATGTTGACACTATTTACTTTACAGGCTGTTTATCGATGTGCTGTGGCCTATGTGATATTGACTTGGACTTATATACTAGATGTTGTGAGTTGAATATTCACCCTGGGCGTGAACAATACTTCCACACTATTTCCACCCCACTGGTCTATCGGATGAAACTGTAAACTGTTATCCCGTCTATATATGACATTATCTGTTGCTGAGACGTTAAACCCATTCACTTTCTCTTTTTCACAATCTATTATTACATATCGATTTTATGCGGAAATATTATTGCAAAGTTTTGTATAAATGGTTTTGAATATATGGGCTGAACTCATGATTTGCCACCTTCGGGGCATTGCATTTCCAAATAAACATATATGTATAAAGTTTAATTCGTTAGTATGCCATAAAAATGTCTAAGGCAGCGATTAGTTACAAATACAAAGCATAAAGTTACATACATATAGTGGAATCATATTTTTCATAAATGTTATGTTTTGACCTTGACTACAAGGTTATACTGATGAAGACAGTTTGATTGTTTGAGCAGGTGCAGTCTAGTCGACAATATATAATAGCTAACGATTTATTTCGAAAATGTAATACATTGCAATACCAAAAGTATATACTATAAAGTGGCGACATTGTTAGGAAATGGCAGCCATCTTGGACGCCATCTTGGATTGCAAAAGCGGCAATTTGTGCCTGCAGTGCGATGAACTTCAGACAACGATGAACAGTTTGTATGTTAACAAAGCTTGCAACATTTATATTTGACTAAATACGCAGTAAGACAATTTGCCTGTCCGTTTATAGTGTGGCGAAATTCAACTATTAGTAAATTGAATTAAACGATATGTACATGTACATTCAATGAAAAACAGCAATCAACGATTATTGAATACACGGATGTCAGGATGGCCGAGCGGTCTAAGGCGCTGCGTTCAGGTCGCAGTCTGGTTCTCCAGGCGTGGGTTCGAATCCCACTTCTGACAAATATTTTTATTGACTCGCATACAATCCTGAGATGTGTTATAAGCGTACATTTTATTAACATCACTTGCGGTGCCCAATTATTACTAAAATAAATACATGTATATAACAAAATATTGAAACATAAATATTTGTTTGTCAAGTCATGTAATTTTATGCTGACACTTTTTATTTCACAATTTAAGGATGGGCTGTGGCCTAAGGGATATTGAATTGGACTTTTATACTGGATGTTGCGAGTTACACAGTACGTTCATCCCGCTGGTCTGTCGGATGAGACCTTACACTGTGGCCCTTCCCGATATGATCTTAGCCGTTGCTGGGACGTTAAACCAATTACCTTTCACTGTTTCACAATTTGTTATTACATATCGATTTTATGCCGAAAAAAGATTGCAAAGTTTTGTCTAAACAGTATAGGGAGTTGGGAAACTAATATATATAATAAAGTGGCGATAGTGTTAGAAACTGGCAGCCATCTTGGACCCCATCATGGACCCCATCTTGGATTGTAAAAACGGCACTTTTTACCTGCAGTGCGATGAACTTCAGACAACGATGAACAGTTTGTTTCTTTGTTAACAAAGCTTCGAACATTTATATTTGACAAATACTTAGTATGACAATTTGTCTGTACTTTCATCGTGTTGCGAACTTCAACTATTATTCAATTTTAATCAACGATATGTACATGTACATTGAATGCCAATGCAAATCAAAGATTATTGTATACACGGATGTCAGGATGGCCGAGCGGTCTAAGGCTCTGCGTTCAGGTCGCAGTCTGGTTCTCCAGGCGTGGGTTCGAATCCCACTTCTGACACATATTTTTATTGACTGGTATACAATCCTGAGATGTGTTATAAGCGTGCATTGTTATTTTACATCACTTGCGTTGTCTGTTTATTTAATACATGAAAGTAACAAAATATTGAAAAATAAAACATATTGTGTAAATCATAGAACTGTTATGTTGACACTATTTACTTTACAGGCTGTTTATCGATGTGCTGTGGCCTATGTGATATTGACTTGGACTTATATACTAGATGTTGTGAGTTGAATATTCACCCTGGGCGTGAACAATACTTCCACACTATTTCCACCCCACTGGTCTATCGGATGAAACTGTAAACTGTTGTCCCTTCTGCATATGACATTATCTGTTGCTAAGACGTTAAACCCATTCATTTCTTTCTCTTTTTCACAATCTATTATTACATATCGATTTTATGCGGAAATATTATTGCAAAGTTTTGTATAAATGGTTTTGAATATATGGGCTGAACTCATGATTTGCCACCTTCGGGGTATTGTTTCATTTCCAAATAAACATATATGTATAAGTTTAATTCGTTAGTATGCCATAAAAATGTCTAAGGCAGCGATTAGTTACAAATACAAAGCATAAAGTTACATACATATAGTGGAATAATATTTTTCATAAATGTTATGTTTTGACCTTGACTACAAGGTTATACTGATGAAGACAGTTTGATTGTTTGAGCAGGTGCAGTCTAGTCGACAATATATAATAGCTAACGATTTATTTCGAAAATGTAATACATTGCAATACCAAAAGTATATACTATAAAGTGGCGACATTGTTAGGAAATGGCAGCCATCTTGGACGCCATCTTGGATTGCAAAAACGGCAATTTGTGCCTGCAGTGCGATGAACTTCAGACAACGATGATCAGTTTGTATGTTAACAAAGCTTGCAACATTTATATTTGACAAAATACGCAGTAAGACAATTTGCCTGTCCGTTTATGGTGTGACGAAATTCAACTATTAGTAAATTGAATTAAACGATATGTACATGTACATCCAATGAAAAACAGCAATCAACGATTATTGAATACACGGATGTCAGGATGGCCGAGCGGTCTAAGGCGCTGCGTTCAGGTCGCAGTCTGGTTCTCCAGGCGTGGGTTCGAATCCCATTCTGACAAATATTTTTAATGACTCGCATACAATCCTGAGATGTGTTATAAGCGTACATTGTATTAACATCACTTGCGGTGCCCAATTATTACTAAAATAAATACATGTATATAACAAAATATTGAAACATAAATATTTGTTTGTCAAGTCATGTAATTTTATGCTGACACTTTTTATTTCACAATTTAAGGATGGGCTGTGGCCTATGGGATATTGAATTGGACTTTTATACTGGATGTTGCGAGTTACACAGTACGTTCATCCCGCTGGTCTGTCGAATGAGACCTTACACTGTGGCCCTTCCCGATATGATCTTAGCCGTTGCTGGGACGTTAAACCAATTACCTTTCACTGTTTCACAATTTGTTATTACATATCGATTTTATGCCGAAAAAAGATTGCAAAGTTTTGTCTAAACAGTATAGGGAGTTGGGAAACTAATATATATAATAAAGTGGCGATAGTGTTAGAAACTGGCAGCCATCTTGGACCCCATCATGGACCCCATCTTGGATTGTAAAAACGGCACTTTTTACCAGCAGTGCGATGAACTTCAGACAACGATGAACAGTTTGTTTCTTTGTTAACAGAGCTTCGAACATTTATATTTGACAAATACTTAGTATGACAATTTGTCTGTACTTTCATCGTGTTGCGAACTTCAACTATTATTCAATTTTAATCAACGATATGTACATGTACATTGAATGCCAATGCAAATCAACGATTATTGTATACATGTACATTGAATGCCAATGCAAATCAACGATTATTGTATACACGGATGTCAGGATGGCCGAGCGGTCTAAGGCGCTGCGTTCAGGTCGCAGTCTGGTTCTCCAGGCGTGGGTTCGAATCCCACTTCTGACACATATTTTTATTGACTGGTATACAATCCTGATGTGTGTTATAAGCGTGCATTGTTATTTTACATCACTTGCGTTGTCTGTTTATTTAATACATGAAAGTAACAAAATATTGAAAAATAAAACATATTTTGTAAATCATAAAACTGTTATGTTGACACTATTTACTTTACAGGCTGTTTATCGATGTGCTGTGGCCTATGTGATATTGACTTGGACTTATATACTAGATGTTGTGAGTTGAATATTCACCCTGGGCGTGAACAATACTTCCACACTATTTCCACCCACTGGTCTATCGGATGAAACTGTAAACTGTTATCCGTCTATATGACATTATCTGTTGCTGAGACGTTAAACCCATTCACTTTCTCTTTTTCACAATCTATTATTACATATCGATTTTATGCGGAAAATATTATTGCAAAGTTTTGTATAAATGGTTTTGAATATATGGGCTGAACTCATGATTTGCCACCTTCGGGGCATTGCATTTCCAAATAAACATATATGTATAAAGTTTAATTCGTTAGTATGCCATAAAAATGTCTAAGGCAGCGATTAGTTACAAATACAAAGCATAAAGTTACATACATATAGTGGAATCATATTTTTCATAAATGTTATGTTTTGACCTTGACTACAAGGTTATACTGATGAAGACAGTTTGATTGTTTGAGCAGGTGCAGTCTAGTCGACAATATATAATAGCTAACGATTTATTTCGAAAATGTAATACATTGCAATACCAAAAGTATATACTATAAAGTGGCGACATTGTTAGGAAATGGCAGCCATCTTGGACGCCATCTTGGATTGCAAAAACAAAAAGGCAATTTGTGCCTGCAGTGCGATGAACTTCAGACAACGATGAACAGTTTGTATGTTAACAAAGCTTGCAACATTTATATTTGACTAAATACGCAGTAAGACAATTTGCCTGTCAGTTTATAGTGTGGCGAAATTCAACTATTAGTAAATTGAATTAAACGATATGTACATGTACATTCAATGAAAAACAGCAATCAACGATTATTGAATACACGGATGTCAGGATGGCCGAGCGGTCTAAGGCGCTGCGTTCAGGTCGCAGTCTGGTTCTCCAGGCGTGGGTTCGAATCCCACTTCTGACAAATATTATTATTGACTCGCATACAATCCTGAGATGTGTTATAAGCGTACATTGTATTAACATCACTTGCGGTGCCCAATTATTACTAAAATAAATACATGTATATAACAAAATATTGAAACATAAATTTGTTTGTCAAGTCATGTAATTTTATGTGACACTTTTTATTTCACAATTTAAAGGATGGGCTGTGGCCTAAGGGATAATTGAATTGACTTTTATACTGGATGTTTGCGAGTTACACAGTACGTTCATCCCGCTGGTCTGTCGGATGAGACCTTACACTGTGGCCCATCCCGAAATGATCTTAGCCGTTGCTGGACGTTAAACCAATTACCTTTCACTGTTTCACAATTTGTTATTACATATCGATTTTATGCCGAAAAAAAAGAATTTGCAAAGTTTTTGTCTAAACAGTATAGGTTAGTTAAGGGAAAACTAATATATATAATAAAGTGGCGATAGTGTTATAAACTGGCAGCCATCTTGGACCCCCATCATGGACCCCATCTTGGATGTTAAAACGGCACTTTTTACCTGCAGTGCGATGAACTTCAGACAACGATGAACAGATTGTTTCTTTGTTAACAAAGCTTCGAACAAATTTATATTTAGAACAAATACTTAGTATGACAATTTGTCTGTACTTTTCATCGTGTTTGCAACTTCAAACTATTATTCAATTTTTTGATCAAGGATATGTACATGTACATTGAATGCCAATGCAAATCAACGATTATTGTATACATGTACATTGAATGCCAATGCAAATCAACGATTATTGTATACACGGATGTCAGGATGGCCGAGCGGTCTACGGCTGTGTTGAGGTCGCAGTCTGGTTCTCCAGGCGTGGGTTCGAATCCCACTTCTGACACATATTTTTATTGACTGGTATACAATCCTGAGATGTGTTATAAGCGTGCATTGTTATTTTACATCACTTGCGTTGTCTGTTTATTTAATACATGAAAGTAACAAAATATTGAAAAATAAAACATATTTTGTAAATCATAAAACTGTTATGTTGACACTATTTACTTTACAGGCTGTTTATCGATGTGCTGTGGCCTATGTGATATTGACTTGGACTTATATACTAGATGTTGTGAGTTGAATATTCACCCTGGGCGTGAACAATACTTCCACACTATTTCCACCCCACTGGTCTATCGGATGAAACTGTAAACTGTTGTCCCGTCTATATATGACATTATCTGTTGCTAAGACGTTAAACCCATTCACTTTCTCTTTTTCACAATCTATTATTACATATCGATTTTATGCGGAAATATTATTGCAAAGTTTTGTATAAATGGTTTTGAATATATGGGCTGAACTCATGATTTGCCACCTTCGGGGTATTGCATTTCCAAATAAACATATATGTATAAAGTTTAATTCGTTAGTATGCCATAAAAATGTCTAAGGCAGCGATTAGTTACAAATACAAAGCATAAAGTTACATATATAGTGGAATCATATTTTTCATAAATGTTATGTTTTGACCTTGACTACAAGGTTATACTGATGAAGACAGTTTGATTGTTTGAGCAGGTGCAGTCTAGTCGACAATATATAATAGCTAACGATTTATTTCGAAAATGTAATACATTGCAATACCAAAAGTATATACTATAAAGTGGCGACATTGTTAGGAAATGGCAGCCATCTTGGACGCCATCTTGGATTGCAAAAACGGCAATTTGTGCCTGCAGTGCGATGAACTTAAGACAACGATGAACAGTTTGTATGTTAACAAAGCTTGCAACATTTATATTTGAAAAAATACGCAGTAAGACAATTTGCCTGTCCGTTTATAGTGTGACGAAATTCAACTATTAGTAAATTGAATTACACGATATGTACATGTACATCCAATGAAAAACAGCAATCAACGATTATTGAATACACGGATGTCAGGATGGCCGAGCGGTCTAAGGCGCTGCGTTCAGGTCGCAGTCTGGTTCTCCAGGCGTGGGTTCGAATCTCACTTCTGACAAATATTTTTATTGACTCGCATACAATCCTGAGATGTGTTATAAGCGTACATTGTATTAACATCACTTGCGGTGCCCTTATTATACTAAATACATGTATTTAACAAAATATTGAAACATAAATATTTGTTTGTCAAGTCATGTAATTTTATGCTGACACTTTTTATTTCACAATTTAAGGATGGGCTGTGACCTATGGGATATTGAATTGGACTTTTATACTGGATGTTGCGAGTTACACAGTACGTTCATCCCGCTGGTCTGTCGGATGAGACCTTACACTGTGGCCCTTCCCGATATGATCTTAGCCGTTGCTGGGACGTTAAACCAATTACCTTTGACTTTTTCACAATTTGTTATTACATATCGATTTTATGCCGAAAAAAGATTGCAAAGTTTTGTCTAAACAGTATAGGGAGTTGGGAAACTAATATATATAATAAAGTGGCGATAGTGTTAGAAACTGGCAGCCATCTTGGACCCCATCATGGACCCCATCTTGGATTGTAAAAACGGCACTTTTTACCTGCAGTGCGATGAACTTCAGACAACGATGAACAGTTTGTTTCTTTGTTAACAAAGCTTCGAACATTTATATTTGACAAATACTTAGTATGACAATTTGTCTGTACTTTCATCATGTTGCGAACTTCAACTATTATTCAATTTTAATCAACGATATGTACATGTACATTGAATGCCAATGCAAATCAACGATTATTGTATACATGTACATTGAATGCCAATGCAAATCAACGATTATTGTATACACGGATGTCAGGATGGCCGAACGGTCTAAGGCGCTGCGTTCAGGTCGCAGTCTGGTTCTCCAGGCGTTGGTTCAAATCCCACTTCTGACACATATTTTTATTGACTGGTATACAATCCTGAGATGTGTTATAAGCGTGCATTATTATTTTACATCACTTGCGTTGTCTGTTTATTTAATACATGAAAGTAATAAAATATTGAAAAATAAAAACATATTTTGTAAATCATAAAACTGTTATGTTGACACTATTTACTTTATAGGCTGTTTATCGATGTGCTGTGGCCTATGTGATATTGACTTGGACTTATATACTAGATGTTGTGAGTTGAATATTCACCCTGGGCGTGAACAATACTTCCACACTATTTCCACCCCACTGGTCTATCGGATGAAACTGTAAACTGTTGTCCCGTCTATATATGACATTATCTGTTGCTAAGACGTTAAACCCATTCACTTTCTCTTTTTCACAATCTATTATTACATATCGATTTTATGCGGAAATATTATTGCAAAGTTTTGTATAAATGGTTTTGAATACATGGGCTGAACTCATGATTTGCCACCTTCGGGGTATTGCATTTCCAAATAAACATATGTATAAAGTTTAATTCGTTAGTATGCCATAAAAATGTCTAAGGCAGCGATTAGTTACAAATACAAAGCATAAAGTTACATACATATAGTGGAATCATATTTTTCATAAATGTTATGTTTTGACCTTGACTACAAGGTTATACTGATGAAGACAGTTTGATTGTTTGAGCAGGTGCAGTCTAGTCGACAATATATAATAGCTAACGATTTATTTCGAAAATGTAATACATTGCAATACCAAAAGTATATACTATAAAGTGACGACATTGTTAGGAAATGGCAGCCATCTTGGACGCCATCTTGGATTGCAAAAACGGCAATTTGTGCCTGCAGTGCGATGAACTTAAGACAACGATGAACAGTTTGTATGTTAACAAAGCTTGCAACATTTATATTTGACAAAATACGCAGTAAGACAATTTGCCTGTCCGTTTATAGTGTGACGAAATTCAACTATTAGTAAATTGAATTAAACGATATGTACATGTACATCCAATGAAAAACAGCAATCAACGATTATTGAATACACGGATGTCAGGATGGCCGAGCGGTCTAAGGCGCTGCGTTCAGGTCGCAGTCTGGTTCTCCAGGCGTGGGTTCGAATCCCACTTCTGACAAATATTTTTATTGACTCGCATACAATCCTGAGATGTGTTATAAGCGTACATTGTGTTAACATCACTTGCGGTGCCCAATTATTACTAAAATAAATACATGTATTTAACAAAATATTGAAACATAAATATTTGTTTGTCAAGTCATGTAATTTTATGCTGACACTTTTTATTTCACAATTTAAGGATGGGCTGTGACCTATGGGATATTGAATTGGACTTTTATACTGGATGTTGCGAGTTACACAGTACGTTCATCCCGCTGGTCTGTCGGATGAGACCTTACACTGTGGCCCTTCCCGATATGATCTTAGCCGTTGCTGGGACGTTAAACCAATTACCTTTCACTGTTTCACAATTTGTTATTACATATCGATTTTATGCCGAAAAAAGATTGCAAAGTTTTGTCTAAACAGTATAGGGAGTTGGGAAACTAATATATATAATAAAGTGGCGATAGTGTTAGAAACTGGCAGCCATCTTGGACCCCATCATGGACCCCATCTTGGATTGTAAAAACGGCACTTTTTACCTGCAGTGCGATGAACTTCAGACAACGATGAACAGTTTGTTTCTTTGTTAACAGAGCTTCGAACATTTATATTTGACAAATACTTAGTATGACAATTTGTCTGTACTTTCATCGTGTTGCGAACTTCAACTATTATTCAATTTTAATCAACGATATGTACATGTACATTGAATGCCAATGCAAATCAACGATTATTGTATACATGTACATTGAATGCCAATGCAAATCAACGATTATTGTATACACGGATGTCAGGATGGCCGAGCGGTCTAAGGCGCTGCGTTCAGGTCGCAGTCTGGTTGTCCAGGCGTTGGTTCGAATCCCACTTCTGACACATATTTTTATTGACTAGTATACAATCCTGAGATGTGTTATAAGCGTGCATTGTTATTTTACATCACTTGCGTTGTCTGTTTATTTAATACATGAAAGTAACAAAATATTGAAAAATAAAACGTATTTTGTAAATCATAAAACTGTTATGTTGACACTATTTACTTTACAGGCTGTTTATCGATGTGCTGTGGCCTATGTGATATTGACTTGGACTTATATACTAGATGTTGTGAGTTGAATATTCACCCTGGGCGTGAACAATACTTCCACACTATTTCCACCCCACTGGTCTATCGGATGAAACTGTAAACTGTTGTCCCGTCTATATATGACATTATCTGTTGCTAAGACGTTAAACCCATTCACTTTCTCTTTTTCACAATCTATTATTACATATCGATTTTATGCGGAAATATTATTGCAAAGTTTTGTATAAATGGTTTTGAATACATGGGCTGAACTCATGATTTGCCACCTTCGGGTATTGCATTTCCTTTAAATAAACATATGTATAAAGTTTAATTCGTTAGTATGCCATAAAAATGTCTAAGGCAGCGATTAGTTACAAATACAAAGCATAAAGTTACATACATATAGTGGAATCATATTTTTCATAAATGTTATGTTTTGACCTTGACTACAAGGTTATACTGATGAAGACAGTTTGATTGTTTGAGCAGGTGCAGTCTAGTCGACAACATATAATAGCTAACGATTTATTTCGAAAATGTTATACATTGCAATACCAACAATATATACTATAAAGTGGCGACATTGTTAGGAAATGGCAGCCATCTTGGACGCCATCTTGGATTGCAAAAACGGCAATTTGTGCCTGCAGTGCGATGAACTTCAGACAACGATGAACAGTTTGTATGTTAACAAAGCTTGCAACATTTATATTTGACAAAATACGCAGTAAGACAATTTGCCTGTCCGTTTATAGTGTGGCGAAATTCAACTATTAGTAAATTGAATTAAACGATATGTACATGTACATTCAATGAAAAACAACAATCAACGATTATTGATGGAATACACGGATGTTAGGATGGCCGAGCGGTCTAAGGCGCTGCGTTCAGGTCGGAGTCTGGTTCTCCAGGCGTGGGTTCGAATCCCACTTCTGACAAATATTTTTATTGACTCGCATGCAATCCTGGGTTGTGTTATAAGCGTACATTAGTATTAACATCACTTGCGGTGCCCAATTATTACTAAAATAAATACATGAATATAACAAAATATTGAAACATAAATATCTTTTTGTCAAGTCATGTAATTTTATGCTGACACATTTTATTTCACAATTTAAGGATGGGCTGTGGCCTATGGGATATTGAATTGGATTTTTTATACTGGATGTTGCGAGCTACACAGTACGTTCATCCCGCTGGTCTGTCGGATGAGACCTTACACTGTGGCCCTTCTCGATATGATCTTAGCCGTTGCTGGGACGTTAAACCAATTACATTTCACTGTTTCACAATTTGTTATTACATATCGATTTTATGCCGAAAAAATATTGCAAAGTTTTGTCTAAACAGTATAGGGAGTTGGGAAACTAATATATATAATAAAGTGGCGATAGTGTTAGAAACTGGCAGCCATCTTGGACCCCATCATGGACCCCATCATGGATTGTAAAAACGGCACATTTTACCTGCAGTGCGATGAACTTCAGACAACGATGAACAGTTTGTTTGTTTGTTAACAAAGCTTCGAACATTTATATTTGACAAATACTTAGCATGCTTAGTATGACAATTTGTCTGTACTTTCATCGTGTTGCGAACTTCAACTACGTTGTATTTGTTTTATTTTTCTTTTTTTTGTTACTTTCATGTATTAAATAAACAGACAACGCAAGTGATGTAAAATAACAATGCACGCTTATATCACATCTCAGGATTGTATACCAGTCAATAAAAATATTTGTCAGAAGTGGGATTCGTACCCACGCCTCGAGAACCAGACTGCGACCTGAAAATCAACGATTATTGAATACACGAATGTCAGGATGGACGAGCGTTCTAAGGCGCTGCGTTCAGGTCGCAGTCTGGTTCTCCAGGCGTGGGTTCGAATCCCACTTCTGACAAATATTTTTATTGACTCGCATACAATCCTGAGATGTGTTATAAGCGTACAGTAGTATTAAAATCACTTGCGGTGCCCAATTGTTACTAAAATAAATACATGAATATTGAAACATAAATTTTTTTTTGTCAAGTCATGTAATTTTATGCTGACACTTTTTATTTCACAATTTAAGGATGGGCTGTGGCCTATGGGATATTGAATTGGACTTTTATACTGGATGTTGCGAGTTACACAGTATGTCCATCCCTCTGGTCTGTCGGATGAGACCTTACACTGTGGCCCTTCTCGATATGATCTTAGCCGTTGCTGGGACGTTAAACCAATTACCTTTCACTGTTTCACAATTTGTTATTACATACCGATTTTATGCCGAAGAATGATTGCAAAGTTTTGTCTAAACAGTATAGGGAGTTGGGAAACTAATATATATAATAAAGTGGCGATAGTGTTAGAAACTGGCAGCCATCTTGGACCCCATCATGGACCCCATCTTGGATTGTAAAAACGGCACTTTTTACCTGCAGTGCGATGAACTTCAGACAACGATGAACAGTTTGTTTCTTTGTTAACAAAGCTTCGAACATTTATATTTGACAAATACTTAGCATGCTTAGTATGACAATTTGTCTGTACTTTCATCGTGTTGAGAACTTCAACTATTTGTTTTATTTTTCAATATTTTGTTACTTTCATGTATTAAATAAACAGACAACGCAAGTGATGTAAAATAACAATGCACGCTTATAACACATCTCAGAATTGTATACCAGTCAATAACAATATTTGTCAGAAGTAGGATTCGAACCCACGACTGGAGAACCAGACTGCGACCTGACAATCAACGATTATTGAATACACGGATATCAGGATGGCCGAGCGGTCTAAGGCGCTGCGTTCAGGTCGCAGTCTGGTTCTCCAGGCGTGGGTTCGAATCCCACTTCTGACAAATATGTTTATTGACTGGTATACAATCCTGAGATGTGTTATAATCGTGCATTGTTATTTTACATCACTTGCGTTGTCTGTTTATTTAATACATGAAAGTAAAAAAATATTGAAAAATAAAACATATTTTGTAAATCATAAAACTGTTATGTTGACACTATTTACTTTACAGGCTGTTTATCGATGTTATATTGAATTGGACTTATGTACTAGATGTTGTGAGTTGAATATTCACCCTGGGCGTGAATAATACCTCCACACTATTTCCACCCCACTGGTCTATCGGATGAAACTGTAAACTGTTGTCCCGTCTATATATGACATTATCTGTTGCTGAGACGTTAAACCCATTTACTTTCTCTTTTTCACAATCTATTCTTACACATCGACTTTATGCGGAAATATTATTGCAAAGTTTTGTCTAAATGGTGTTGTATATCTGGGCTGAACTCATGATTTGCCACCTTCGGTGCATTGAATTCCCAAAGAAACATATATTTATAAAGTTCAATTCGTTGGTATGCCATACAAATGTCTAAGGCAGCGATTAGTTACAAATACAAAGCATGAAGTTACATACATATAGTGGAATCATATTTTTCATAAATGTTATGTTTTGACCTTGACTACAAGGTTATACTAATGAAGACAGTTTGATAGTTTGAGTATAAAATCATAAAACTGTTATGTTGACACTGTTTACTTTACAAGCTGTTTATCGATGTGCCTATGTGATATTGAATTGGACTTATATACTAGATGTTGTGAGTTGAATAAGCGTACATTGTTATTTACATCACTTGCGTTGCCCAATTATTACTAAAATAAATACATGAATATAACAAAAAATAAATACATGAATATAACAAAATATTGAAAAACAAATATTGTTTTGTCAAGTCATAAAATTATAATGTTATGCTGACACTTTTAATTTCACAATTTATTTAAGGATGGCCTGTGGCCTATGTGATATTAATTGGACTTCTATACTGGATGTTGCGAGTTACACAATATGTCCATCCCGCTGGTCTGTCGGATGAGATCTTACACTGTGGCCCTTCTCTATATGACCTTAGTCGTTGCTGGGACGTTAAACCCATTTTATCCCGTCAACACAATGCGTATGTGCCGTGAAACACGGTGCCGTGAAACATTTTTGATATCCAGTCAATACTATTTTTGCATTTTACAGCCATGTGTAGATGTTGACGGGATAAATAGAATAGTAGGTTAGTGACGTGAATGGAAAAAAAATATCTGGCGCGGCACGGAAACGGATATTTTTTCCCATTCACGGCACTAACCTACTATTCTCTATAACTTTAATTTTTTCTCAATTTGTTATTACATATCGATTTCATGCCAAATTATTATTTCAAAGTTTTGTCTAAGCAGTATAGGGAGTTGGGTAACTAATATATATAATATATATAGTGGCAATGGTGTTAGAAACTGACAGCCATCTTGGACACCATCCTGGACCCCATCTTGGAATGTAAAAACGGCAATATTTGCCTGCAGTGCGATGAACTTCAGACAACGATGAACAGTTTGTTTGTAAACAAAACTTCGAAAATTTGTATTTGACAAATACGTACATGTAGTATGACACTTTGCCTGTACTTTCATTGTCTTGCGAACTTCAACTATTATTCAATTTTAATCAACGATATGTACATGTACATTCAATGCCAGATGCAAGAATCAACGATTATTGAATGTACAGATGTCAGGATGGCCGAGCGGTCTAAGGCGCTGCGTTCAGGTCGCAGTCTGGTTCTCCAGGCGTGGGTTCGAATCCCACTTCTGACAAATATTTTTATGTTCCTGGTCTTGGTGCAGATAGTGTTTGGTCCGTGTGTCCGTCCGTGTGTCCGGCGCATTAGAAACTTCTTCATCGGGGTTTCTCAATTATGGCATAACTTCTATATTCATTGAAGGTTTATTTAAATATTTCAACACAGCATACTTGAGGACAAATACCACACATCCATGCTGCCCTTAATATGACCTTCACCATTTGACCTTCACAACTGTACTTATGATTATTTATAATTTTTTAGTTAATTAACTTTGCCACATTTTTTTCCAATATGCCACCGGGAGCATTCGTGTGCCAACAGGCCACATTTTCTTGTTGTTGTTTTTTTATCAACCGACGTCTCATACCAATCTTCTATCAGTTTTGTTTTCCAATTAAATCCCCAATATTATTGCAAACTATTTATTTTGTCTGATTTCATGCCCATTTTCATTGTTATTTTGCTGTTTACTGTCTGTTTCACGAAAGCTGCCCAAATTGTACGGCTATATAAACAATGCAAAAACATTTTTTTTATTTTTGGATAATGCTAAATTGTATCAACATTTAAGAATGAGCCTTCTTTCCATTCTGTGAAATTTGGGTCCAATATTGATTTTATTACGAAACAACAATTTCCCCATGTTAAATCCCCATAGACATCTTGGGATTTTACATGAGGAAATGTTTCTAACTTCAGAGATAGTGGACCGATTTTCAAAATTGCACTTTTGTTTTCTTAGTTAGATCATTTCCATTTTATATTTTTTGTACTTCTTCCGCAGCTCCTCCACCTCATTTTCCCCCATGTTAAATTGCCATTGACAAATCAATTTTTCGCAATACAATCAATATTTGACCAAATTTCACGAAATAAAAAGCATGTTCATTCTTAAATGTTGATACAATTGAATACATGCACATTTTATTATCGAACAAAATATTGTTTTTGCATTGTTTGTATAGCCGTAACATTTGGGTAGGTTTTGTGAAACAGATACTTAAACAAGTACAAGTAAAATATAAAGTTAGCAAACGTACACTACCGCCTGAGCTAATCTTGCAAATATTTGTCTATTTATTTATTTCAAACTACTTGAATAGTATGCTTGAATTCAAGCAGCTTGGTTGGCTGACCCTGAGCTGTGCTACAGCTCAGGGTCAGACAATCAAATTGCTTTATTGCCAGTTTGTATTACCAATGTGTGTTCAGAAACGTTGATAATCTGGTCAAGATAAACGCAGGCGGTTGTGTATGGCACATGTACATATACCTTTTCTCCCGAATTCCGTTCCGCCTGATAATCGTACAGCGAAAATAACGCAAATATTGTCGAAAAGTGAATGCGCATTAATTCTATAATAACCTAGATTATGCCGGTTAATTACGCGGTTTACAACATCCCATTACCCGCTGAATTCCCGCCGTGACCTAGTGGGCGGGATTGTGCCAATAAACCCGGAACTATGACGCGGGATGCTGCAAATAAACCCGGAACTATGACTGGTCTCCCTGCCTTATCATCTGTACACCTTGCCCAGATGTCAACGTTTCTGAACACCTATTGGTAATCTCTACTCTACAACAGCCACCCATAGGAAGACGCAAAAGTGGCTGTTGTAGAGAGGTGGCTGTTGTAAGAAGGTTAATGCTGAAATACATTTTGTCACCCACTGTTTATTTATGTTCTTCGATAATTCTCATCAAAAACATGCTTTGGCAACATTTTAGAATCATTTCCAATGGAAATGATTCAAAAATGCTGTCAAAACATGTTCTATTGAGAAATAATGCAAAAGCAACAGCAGATGACAATTTTCCTGCTCAACAGTCAACGGGTTAGATATAGAAGAAATCATCCATTTGGGATATAAAATAGCGGCTGTTATATAGAGTGTGTTGTTGTAGAGAGGTGGCTATTCGGGGAGGTTCGACTGTACACTTTTTTCTAATTTTATTGACTTTCATTCATGATTCGCGTACTATCAGATTATGTCTTCCGGAAACCCTGAAAAGGGAAAGTCCTCGCGTCTATTTTTAGGTTTAACCAATCAGAGATGTTCTTACATAGATGCTTCGGTGGTTGTATTATGGAAGATAGTGCATTGACCCAGTTCCAGATAATGAACGAAATTATAGAAAAAAAGTGTTTTTTTAGATTTGCGAACGATCACAATTGGACGAACTTTGTATGGTTGGAGTCTCTAATGTATATGATCATGGTGCACGACTTTAGTTTGAGCTGGCGATCAGCTATTGGCCAAATATGACCGATAATCCAGCTGGACGGCCTCCGATTCTGTGTGAGATTCTTTCGTACACGCAACTTTCGCTTTGGATGGGGTAATCAAAACGCGAATAACTCAATAAATACTTGAAACAGCGATTTGAAGTGAGTATATTCACACACCTAATACCTTTATCGATTGCCAGAGACATATTTCATACATTTAATCGATGTTTATTGTGTTTGTGCGAGCCGGAAAAGAGAGGGCTCTTTCTATAATAGCGCTATTTATGCTCACCTTTATATTAGCATATGGTACTTTACGAGACCAAGTGGGTGGGGTAATGGGATTTTTTTTAATAGGCCTTTTTTTTGTGTCATAGGTCCGAGTCTTCCACCTGTGTACGTGGACTGATATTCCACAGTGATATGAGTTGTTTATTTCATCGATGAGAAGGTATGACTTTTATTTACATATATAGCTATGTATTTCCTGGGTATGAATACAATAAATATAATAAGATACTGTGCCTTAGGAAATTGGGCTGATGGGTTTTACGATCTGTGTAGATCCAGATCAGCACTGTTCGCCATTCCATCAATAAAACGCCCGTCTTGCTTCTAACACGCGATATAGATTGCTAGCAGGTTACCGGAGTGTGCTACTTGACCAGGAGCTAGACTGGTCACAACTCTCATACGCCCCATTTCTCCAGCCTCAGTCACAATTTATGACAACATGCAACACTTAATGTGATCACAAAGGCCAAAAGTTGATAGTTTTATATATCTGGGTATTTGCCTTAATCCAATTTCATAGTTTCCTAAGTACATTAAGCAAATGGGATTGCATTTAATTTCCCTGATAGATAATTATGTTATGTTGTTACGTCCCATCTAGTTAGCTGTTCTACACTGCCGCCCGCACTAATCTTGCCATTATTTGTGAATTGTTTTATTAGAAAATACGTGAATATAGTAATTCAATTTAATAAATATGATTTCAATTTACTAATGATTGAAGTTCGCCACACGATAAAGGACAGACAGATTGTCTTACTATGTATTTTGTAAATTATAAATGCTTCAAACTATGTCAAAAACAAATTGTTCATTGTTGCCTTAAGTTCCTCGCACTGCAGACATATATTACCTGTCATTTGTTTTACAATCCATGATGGCGTTCAAGATGGCTACCAGTTTATAACACTTTATAGTACATACGGTTGGTAGTGCAATATATACCCCCCTCACCATTCGGTGGCGGGGACATAGAAATCCATGTCCCCTGCAATGCGATTATTCGTAATCCTATTTTAGGGGAAGGGGCTAAGTGACTTTGGTGTGGTATGGACCTGGCACCAGGTCAAGTTATGGGAATTAAATAAGTGTATAATTGTGTCACTATTCCACCAGTTCTAAAAATTACCAGTGTACCATTATACAGATATAATCATTTAGAAATATTTATTTTAATGATAGTGACTCGCGGTGGTATCAGTCAATTTTCATATGCAAATGAGGCATGATATTTTTTAATTATTTATACTAATTAAATGCATCACCTGAACATATAATATTTTCGACAGAATATAAAGTATGATGATTATAGAGAATACATAGTAATGTCCGTTAATATTTTAAGGAAACACGGTTATCGCTCCTGATGTCAGTGTGGAAATTTAAGTCCGATATAGGGCGAACTGTCTAAGGACGCTTCTTCACATCGAACGACATACACATCGATTAAAAGTCACGTGTCAATAGTTTATCCAAACATGACGGCTCATGATTTAGGGCTCATTGCAGTTGATACGTAATCTCGGTGTAAACAAGACTTCAAAATGGCGACTGTTGGAGGGTGGAAATATAGTGACAAGATGTCGAAAGGCGCCGTGAAGAAGTGTGGTCCGTGTGAAGAGACGGGACTGGTTAAAGACGCGGACACGTTCTGCCGGCAGTGTGACGAGTATATGTGTACAGACTGTGCCGCGAGTCACAAAAGTTTCAAAATATCCAGAAATCACACCGTGGTTTCAGGAAGTGACTTGCAATTAATTGGTGGACTCGATATGAGACTTCCTCTGACATATTGTGAGGAGCACTCGGAGAAAGATATCCGCTGGTATTGCGAGAAACATGATGTCATTTTATGTGATACATGTAAAGTTATCAGTCACAGGAAATGCCAGGTAACGTCAATTTCTGAAGCGGCGGCTGGACACGGACAGAGACTGGCCGAGGTCGTGGGGTCAATGACCAAACTGAGAGAACGGATCGGGAATCTCAAGAATGGGCGCGAGAAGAGTATTGAGGAGTTGGCGAAGCTACAAAAGTCGTTTGAAGACGAGATGAATCAGTTTAAGATGGACATTGTAGAACTGGTAGAACGACTGGCAATGGAAATGCTGGCAGATATGAATAAGGTCGTCACGGTCGAGAAGGACGTCATTCTGGACCATATCAAGGCGTACGACAGTCTAATTCCCAAAGTGGAGACATAGCTGATGACTGCTGACGAGACTAAATCCGCGGCCGATGGCGTAACCAGTGTAATTGCTGCTCACATAATGTCAAAAACTTTAAAATCGCTCGAACCCACGGTGTCTGATCTCGAACAGGATATATATACGGTCAATATTACATTCCAGTCGTTACGTGCACTGGCCGATGTGCTCACTGGTGTTGACCGGTTAGGCACGTTGGACATTGACCGTACAAAGGCCGACGGTGAAGATCCACCAGGGTTTGCATCTGGTCCAGTCCGCCGCGAGTCCACCCGGAGGTCGTTCACTAACATGTAAGTGGAGTCGTCGACCGACATATCTGGTCCAGTCCGCCCCGCATCCACCCGTAGGTCGTTCACTGACATGAAAGTGGAGTCGTCGACCGACATTACAGTTCCTGGCGGCTCCATCACTGGGTCGGCAGTACTGCCAGACGGGAGGATAATTCTCGCTGGTTATGGACAGCAGCAGGTCATCCTTCTTGATAGAAACTTAACCGTACAGACAACCCTGGAGTTACAAGGTCAGCCCTGGGATGTGGCGTCCGACGGCGACAATGGAGCAATCGTGTCAATGTACAGCAGTAAGCAGCTCCAGTGGATCCACGTTGACGGCGCACTCCGGGCCGGCCGCACCATCAACACCAGTATGCCGTGCCGGGGCGTGGCCGTCCACGGAGGCCACATCTACGTCACTGTGAGGTCATCCGATGGCGGTGGCGGCCATGTACAGGTCCTGGACAGGCACGGCACGGTGACCCGGTGTATCGGACTGGACGCCCGCGATACAGGCACGTTTAACAATCCATACTACATAACTGTCGGTACACGGGGACACGTGTTTGTCACCAACAGTATTCTCAACGGTCGTATAGCGTGCTTCACCAATGGCGGGGACCTGGTTTACAGTGTGGAGTACAAGGAAATGCGGCATCCACGCGGATTGGCGATTGACGGGGACGACAATGTTATCGTCTGCTGTTACAGTTCCCATGACGTACACGTGCTGTGGAAGGACGGGTGCTGACGTGGTGTCCGTGACGTATAGACATAGTGACAACACACTTATAGTCACAATGAACGGGACACCGTACTGTCGTGCATACACACTAAAATAGTCGCCTATGTTTCCTATGTTACCCGTCACAAGCTTCATGCCTGGATCTGACAAAACCGGCCTTATTCCACGAGTCACCAGTGTAGATCCTGATCAGCTAGAATGCTCATTCCCCCTGATCACAACTCGCGTTAACTCATAATAATATGTAGACAAAATAGCAAACAATGTAGACCCTGATCAGACTGCGCGGATGCGCAGGCTGATCTGGGTCTACATTGGTGTAAATTTCAATAAGCCCGGTTTTGCCACATCATGGTATATTTCTATTTCAAGGTCAACTTTATGAACTTATATGAATATGTACTCAGAGAAGTTTAACATGAATGAATTGATAATTCATGGGAACGAACTGTTATATCGTGGGAATGAATTTCTAATTCGAGGGAACGAATTGTTAAATTGAGGGAACGAATTGTCATTTCGTGGGAACGATATATTAATTCGAGGGAACTAACTGTTATATTGTGGGAACGAATTGTTAATTCGAGGGAGGGAATTGTTAAATTCAGGGAACGAATTGTCATTTCGTGGGAACGAATTGTTAATTCGAGGAAACGAATTGTTATATCGTGGTAACGCATTGTTAAATTGAAGGAACGAATTGTTATTTCGTGGGAACGAATTAATAAAAAAAATCAATATCCCCTCCCTGCGGGGCTCCGTATGTTATACCCCTTTTGTGAGTAATACGATTATTTGTAATCCTATTTTAGGGGACCTGGTACCAGGTCAGGTTATTCTAATTTCAGGGCTGAATATATTTGTTTCGATGTAAATCATCCGTTCTGATTTTGAGATCAACACCCCACCACCCCCGCCCCATGAGCAGGTGAAATGCTCGTTCGAACCCGTTGGCCCGGCTTTAAATGACCTTATTTGTTGATAGGCCGTTAAACACCAATCAACAAACAAACAAACAAACATGTCCTTTGCATGAAATAGGTTATGCTGCTAATAAGTGTTAAGAGAAAAACATATTAATGTTATAAAAATAAAAAATAAAACCTATTTTCCACATTTCTTCTCGAAAGTATATGTTGTCACCACTCATTTGAACCGTCTCAAATGAGTGGTAACAACATATACTTTTATGCAGAAATAAACAAAAAACATTTTTTGGTATTTTTTTTTATCCCATCCATAGACCCCAAGACAAATAGTATGGCCATATTAATGTGTAGATGAAAATCAGATGTAACTGTTAGTGGTTTTTAAAGGTACATTCCCACTCAGCAGGCACAAACTGTTCTTTATGGGAATTAAATAAGTGTATAATTGTGTCACTATTCCACCAGTTCTAAAATTACCAGTGTCCACTATACAGATATAATCATTTAGAAATATTTATTTTAAAATGATAGTGACTCGCGGTGGTATCAGTCTATTTTTATATGCAAATGAGGCATGATATTTTTTAATTATTTATACTAATTAAATGTGCCACCTGAAAAGATAATATTTTCGACAGATTATAAAGTATGATCATTGCACATCAAACAATATATACAGAGAATAAATAGTAATGTCCGTTAACATTTTAAGGAAGCACGGTTATAGCCCCTGATAACAGTGTGGAAATTTACGTCTGATGTAAAATGTATAGTAATGCCAATCAATATGTGGCGTAATCGTGAATGAATGTTTATTTTGCCAGAAAATGTCTCAGATGATGTCTGATATATGATGGCGGGTCTAGTTTTCGGGGCATTAACACGTTCATCAACTAGAGTTTTTTATAAAATAGCTAAATTGTCAGTTCAATCCAATGATAAACATTTATTTTAGTGATTCCTACCTTCACAATAAGATTGTTGTTAGATTAAAATTTGTGTTAGAGCGTTTTACAACACAGGAGTCAGCCATCTTGAATCTTGACTTATGGTTGGAGTTTTCGAGGTATGTTCCGAAAGTGTGAATCAATTTGCTAATTCGTCGAGTTTTCATTGGATGTTGATCATCTACGGCAGATGAATGAGACACGGTGAAGGAAAACTTGAAACGTTTATATTGTTTATGATTATAACAATATTAAACACAGGCACTTTGTGGTATGAACGAGAAAAGCCTCTTTAAAGCATACCCAATTATACTCTGATATTAAATATCTAGAAGGTAGGACACTCGCCATCTGTTCAACCAACGGACGGAAGTGGAGTATTTACCTTGGGCCCGGCTCTCTAATTCAGTAATTGTAACGTGCGAGAAGGCCCGGCCTTCTCGCGCGTTACAATTACTGAAATTAGCGAGCCTGGCCCAAGGTACACAGTATCAGTTTCGTTGGTTGAAAATATGGCGAGTGTCCTACCTTCTAGATATTTAATATCAGAGTATAAGTGGGTATGATTTAACCCTTTGAACCCGAAATCCCGCTATAGCGGTGTGACGATCCGTCTAATCAGGATCTGCACTATTTTAAAGTATTTTTTATATTTTTCAGCACCAAAAATACCCCCTTTTCATAAATGGACTAGTCTGAAAATCATTTTGTGACAATTAGATCGGCTGCAAAATTAACATATCAACATCCATTACAGTTACTTAGGGGTGAAAGGGTTAAACAGCGTTTTGTTCTTGATACCACAAAGTGCCTATGCTTTTAAACAGCAGATTAATGGCGGACGTAGAAAATCACGGTAGGTTCGTAAACAAAATTATCTAAATGGCAAACTTTACCAGTATTTAGTCCAAACACTGGATTGTATGGCGTTTTAAGGTCGAGGCATGCTTACTTTAATCACATGGCGTAAAGCACATCGCGGCTGCACACATGTCTATACATTACACAATATGCGAATACCCCGAAAACTCCGACTACCCCAAAAATTGGAGTCACGAAAATATAGAAAATAGTAGGTCAGTGCCGTTCATGGGAAAAACTACTACGTCATCACTACAAATAGTTTTAAAATGCAAAAATAATACCCCAGCAGTATCTTCTGAAAGTGAATGGGTTTAAAGTCCCACCAACAGCTAGAGACGGGGCCATAGTTTAAAGTCTCATCCGACAGACTAGCGGGATGGAAATATTATGTAAGTATTTTTGATGCCTAAGGCGAGGTTTGAACACACAACTTCCGGATTGGAAGTCAGATGTTCTAACCCCTAGGCCACAATCAATCCCTAGCAGCATCCTCAAAATCGGAGAATCTATTAGTACCGGAAGTGATGTAAAGAACAATGTACGCTTATATGACATCTCAGGATTGTATACCAGTCAATAAAAATATTTGTCAGAAGTGGGATTCGAACCCACGCCTGGAGAACCAGACTGCGACCTGAACGCAGCGCCTTAGACCGCTCGGCCATCCTGACATATACATATTTTATAATCGTTGATTCCGACATCTGGGCAAGGATACAAGCTCTGTGTCACAGATATGCCAAACAATTAGGAAAATATAGTTTAAAATCCAGAGTTTTATTGCATTTCTGAAGCCAATTGTACCTGTAAGTCACCTGTAAATAAAATCGAGGTTTGGTAAAACAAAATGCTTATAATACTGAAAAATAACTAGCGTTGCAAATATAAGCATGTCTTTTTTCAAGCGACGGTTAATAATGTATTTTATTTCAATTAATTATTATAGAGTCTATATTGAGAAGTTCATTCTAAATGGGGTATAGTATTATCATTTCACAACAAAAAATGAATAAGTGTTCACAATATAGCGAAAATGTCAAATACATGTAATACCAAATTATCTCCCCTGCTTATTACAGTTTCTGATAACATGCATTTGAATATAACGCATGTTATGGGAATTTGATCAAATAAAATGGTGCGATTGATTGATATAATATATCAATCAATCGCACCATTTTATTTGATCAAATAAATGCACAGTAAATTACATAATATGAAATTTAGTGAGCATGAAGTGAAAAACAATACATTTTTGATATCTGAGACACACTCACTTTAACGCATGCATAGGTGGATCTTCAACCTCACATTTCTACGCCATTCGTCACCGGACTTTCCTTAACTCATTCCGACAACGTTCGTCTAACGTTACGGCGATGTCGTAGATATAATCTCCCCTAAACGATTATCAGCCGAATCGCTGGCTCTATAACCGCCCGTACTTAATGCAACAAACAACAGATTGCAGATCGTGAAATATGAGCAATTAGTAAATAGTGAGTGTTTACTAAAAAGCGGCTATTTGTTTACTTTTGTCAATTATTTCTGCTTGCGGGCGTCCAGTTTGGCGTTTATTTGGCTTCCTCGTGAATTTTCGATTGATTGTACACATTCACGGTGAATAAATGGACGCATATTTTCCACATTTAGCTTAGGTGCGGCATGGTAACTCCGACGTACAGTAACGCCTGTGCTAAACTTGCCAATATGGAGTTAGTGTTTTATTTCGGAGTGCTTGAAAATTGTGTTTGAAATCAAAGCAGCTTGATTTGCCGAGCCTGAGCTCTGCCACAGCTCAGGCTCAGCCAATTAAACTACTTGAAGCTGCGCTAATCTTGCCAATCTTGTGTTGTATTGCAAAGTACTTCAATAGTGTGTTTGAAATCAAGCAGCTTGATTGGCTGAGCTTGTGCAGTGTTACAGATCAGGCTCAGCCAACCAACGTGTTTGATTGCTAGGTGAGATGTTCAGAAACGGTGACATAGTTATGGGCAAGATTAATGCGGGCAGTTGGGTACGTACGGTATTGTAGTTTACGTAGTCTGCGATTGGTAAGGATGCTGGACATCGTCTCCACAAGACGATTCAAATGAAGCGTCACGCCATCTTTCTTTATGTGATTAACATATGATATGTATCATGTTTTCTATCATCTGAAAATCTCCAAAAAAATATGAAATTCAAATGTAACTACACTGGAAAGGCTTAACTGTAACATTCACAAGCTGTCCTGGGGAGGGTGACTTGTTTGTTATTGATACAATAGTACTTACTTTTAAATATGTTTTAGATTTAATGTGTGTAATAGCCAACAGTTCGTCGGCAGCATCTTAGGTACAAAATCACATGGCATGTCGCCTTTTACATACCACTACAGAGTTGCTAAATCGTGTACATGAAGTATCCGCGGCAGCCATAGTTGGATGACAAAATCGTGCCTTTGTGTGGCTGTGACAGGATCAATGGGGCGTGTGTGATGTGACCAATGTAGCTCATGATCGAACAACACAATCATGTAGACCTATAACGATCTATATTGATTGATAGAAGCATAATGGGTGTTTCATCGATCGAATGGCGAACAGTGCGGATGCACATACTGATCTGAATCTGCACTGGTCGCAAAACCAATAAGCACAATTTCTCCAGTCACAGCCACATAATATATACAATGTATGTTTGAATCTCGGCGACGGGACAATTCAGACGAATGGTGACAAAATATATTACGTTGGAGAAATAATATTTTTTATATTATTTTTGTTGTGTGTGAAATATGTTGTACCTTATCACGAAATTAATAAAAGCTTGGTGGAGCTGGTCACAAACTGTTACCAGAACAACGCCATTCAATGGACCATCGAATACATTTATATATAAATTGAAAATGCGGTGTTATCTTAAAAAAGCGAAATATTTTAATAGTAAACCTATCACCAACCACACAATAAAAAACACCGTTTTCGCATAAAATATCACAATAAAACCTACCTACATGACACTTCATGTAGCAGGCATGTATACCATGTACGTTGTATAGATCAACGTGTATATTTCAAGTAAATTCTTACTTCACAGTTAAAGTACACGTATACATTAGTTGCGAACGGTAACTCTTGCAAGAGTTACCGTTCGCAACTAATGTATACATATGTTGTGATCACATATTTGAAACGACTTGTCGAGACGGTTGAAATTATTGATCCTTATTGTCTCGCCCGCGAAAACGGAAAACGAGACATAGGTTTTGCTTTTCCGGAGTCGTCGTCGGCGGCGGCTTCGGCGACGGCGGCGTCATCATTTAGTGTTAAGTTTTCGTGTTACGGTCATTACTTTAACACCTTATCAGCTACAGTCATCAAACTTTATACATACCTTCACTATGATATGTAGATTAATATAGGACTATTATCGGGGCCCCAGGGTCAAGGTCAAGGCCCCAGGGTCAATGTCAATGCGGAACAAGGCGAGACATTTGATTCCGCGGAATTCTTGTATATATGTATATATATATACGTTTAAAGAATTATAGACATACAATGTAGAAAGCTAATTTCAAACAAAACGTATGACTTTGTACTTAAAATATGTGTGATATCTCATGAAATATGTGTTAAAACATTAAGATTTTTCCGTAAATGACGTCAACAGTTGTCGAACTTTTCAGAACAAATTCCACAGTTATAAGGGTAGCGTCATCGGTAATATCGCGGTGTATCTGTACTTTATCGTATACCTACCTTCATATTTTTTTTGATGATGTTAAATTTTATCAAAATTTAAGAATGAGCCTTCTTTTTATTTCGTGAAATTTGGTCAAATATTGATTTTATTGTGAAAAAATAATTTCCCCATGTTAAATCCCCATAGACATCTTCACGGAGTGAGTGAAGATGTCTATGGGGATTTAACATGGGGAAATTATTTTGAATTTTAGAAATACTGGACCGATTTTTTAAATTTAACTTTTGTTTTCTTAGTTAGATCATATCCAAGCTATCTAGTCAGGTTTCGGAGTCAATTTCCAAAATTGAATTTTAGAAATACTGGACCGATTTTTTAAATTTAACTTTTGTTTTCTTAGTTAGATCATATCCAAGCTATCTAGTCAGTTTTCGGAGTCAATTTCCAAAAGTTTTCGTTTTTTGACTCCTCCCACACTTCCTTACCACTTTTTCCCCCTCGTTAAATTCCCATAGACAAATAAATTTTGCGGGCAACCTGACAATACTTAGTGATATGCAGCTGATCCGATATCTATTTTAGACGTTTCTGAAAAAAAGAGATTGACAAGAACGTCTCAATTTCGGTCACTCTCGCCATAAAACTAATATTGGTCACACCCTCAAATCTAGTTAGCAAGCATATGACATATGACATATTGACACGTACGACATATCTAACTGGTACATTCCAAAAAATAAAATGAAATGAAAAATAAAACACAAAATAAAAAGCCGATCCTAGTAGTACATGACATTGTATATTATGGACTAAAATAGTTTTCAGGCCAGATTGTGTCGTTATTTGTTGCAAGATTTAGGAAAATGCGTTTAGGAAAACGGATTTGAAATTGTTGAAGCGTTTAAGAAATACTATATAAAACGGGACTAGACCGTTTCACTAAACTTCGCACGACTAAGAAGTTCGTAAATGAAAAACTAAATTGACAATACAATTTGATTTAGAAGTCAATGTTAGGAAATCGTTGATGAACGTGTATAATTTGAACGTGTATAATGGAACGTAGTACATGTGTACGATAGCATTAGTCAGTCTCATTCATGTGCAAAGTAAAATAAGAAAAAAGAACTTCCGAAGTACGAACATTTTGTATCGTACGAAGTTAATGAAATGGGCCCCAGTTGCGATGTGTTCAATGGCCGCGGTAAGTATTGTAACAGTATATGGCGTCTTGTGCACACCTCGAAACATGTCTAAGACACGGGCTACGACCAAAAGGCGGGACCATTGTTTAAACTGTTTGGGGCCGAGATAAATGAAGATAACGACAGTTTAAACCAATTACAGATTTTCTCACCCCACCTATAGTTGAAACATGACTTGAGAAGTGGGGCTTATGCCATTTGTGGTAAGCATAGATCCTGACCAGTCTCAGTCCTTAAACATCTATTTCGCTTCCAACAAACAGGCTAGGTGCTGATCATTCCGCAGTACGGCTGTAGAAGAGTAGGACACTTAACTCTTCATAAATCCCATAGGCTCCATTTCTCCAGTCACAGCCACAAATGTGGCTGTGACTGGTGAAATGGGGCTTATGGAATTACAACATATGTAGTTCCTGACTAACTAGCTCACTCCTGTTACCCAATAACGATCTCTATTGTTTGTTTGAAGCATGACGCGTGTTTCATTGATGTGATGGCGTAGCGTGCAGATCCTGATCAAACTGTGCGGATCTACACTGGTCACAACACCAATAAGCTGCACAAATGTGAACGGATTTGTTTTTTTGATTTATCAATGGTAGAATTTGTGGGCCGAGTAACGTAACTGGATACCCGCTAATTAATTATAATTATACCCATTGCGAGAGAACTGTTTTTGTTTAGTCATTTTAAAGCTTAAAGGTGCATGCCCACTCAGTAGGCACAAACTGTTCTTTATAGGAAGTGTATAATTGTGTCACTATTCCACCAGTTCTAAAATTTACAAGTGCCCGCTGTACAGATATACTCATTTAGTAATATTTACTTGACTGCTAGTGACGCGCGGTGGTATCAGGCTATTTTCATCTGCAAATGAGGCATGGTATTTTTTAATTATTAATACTAATTAAATGCGTCACCTGAACACATAATACTATATACAGATTATAAAGTACGATCATTGCACATCAAAACATAAATATAGAGAATAAATAGTATTGTCAGTTAACATGTTAAGGAAACACGGTTATCGGCCGTGATACCAGTGGGGCACCTTTACGTCTGATATAAAATGTATAATAATGCCAATCAATGCATGGGCTAATGGTGAGTTAATGTTTATTTTGCTATAAAGTGTCTCAGATGATGTCTTCGATATAAGAACAGTTTGTGCCTACTGAGTGGGCATGTACCTTTAAAGCGCTGTGTCTCAGACATCCATGAAATAAATAACCATTGAAACATACATATAGAATAGTAGGTTAGTGCCGTGAATGGGAAAAATATCTGGCAAGGCTCAGGAAACGGGATGGGCGAGGCTCTACCGAGCACATCCCGTTTCCGTGCCGCGCCAGATATGTTTTCCCATTCACGGCACTAACCTACTATTCTATTTATTCCGTCAACACCTACAAATAGCTTTAAAACGCAAAGAAAATAACACTAGACACCATACATATTCATACGTCGTATTTACAGGATATTAAAAATGATTCACGGCACCGTGTTTCACGGCACATACGCACTGTGTTGACGGGATAAAAATGAATTGTAGTCGTGCATCGCATTTCAGAACCCATATGAATGTTGTAGTATGTATGTAGTTTGCAAACATCTACAGTTTTATATGTGCGATATTTAACAATACATCCGACAATGGAATTTGGTAAAATAAACATACATGTATCAACTATGATAAATGTGCAACCTCAATGATTTTTTTCTTCCGAATAATATAAATGTGTCCTAGTCCAAATGTTTTCATTGACGAAATTCAGTAAAATATCGATTTTAATGTGAAAAAAAAAGCTTTTCAATATCTGAAATTCACATTGGACACACTTAATATAGGAACAGTGTGACTATCAGGCGGGAACCAGTGTGGAATTGATACGGACATTTGGCTAGATAGCTCGGAAATTATTTAACCAAACGCATCCGCCTGCATTAATCTTGCCAAGAAGTCAACAGCATTTCTGAACATCTATCGGCCATCTCAACTCGCAATCAAGCAGTGTGATTGGCTGAGCTTGAGTTGTAGCACAACTCAGGCTAATCGAATCAGCTGCTTAATTGTAAGCACAATATTCGAGTATGTTCAATTAAAAAAAAATGGACAAATCTTATCAATATTAGCTCAAGCAATACATGCGGTGTCGTATTAAAATACTGAAAATCATCAACAAATACTAAAATTAGTTTTAAAAATCAATTTTAGCCCCCAGCCTAGCGTTTGGGTTCATTAAAATGCCACATTTCGATTGGTTGATACATGTATCTGCGTATATCAATAACAAAAAAAGCACCTACCAAAAACTTTTTTAATTTATGAAATTCCATCAAATATTGATTTTATTGTGAAAAAAATAAATTCCTAAAGGCATTTAACATGGGGGTCTAAAATATATTTTTGGAAATAATGTTGGAATGTGGGACCACGGACTACGGTCCAAGACAGTGAGTATGTGCCGTGAAACATTTTGATATCCTGTCAATACGACCTAATCACTGCGTATGAATATGTGCGGTTATCATACTAGTCGACTCTCCGATTTTGAGGATGCGGCTGGGGTTATTTGTTTTGCATTTTAAAGCTATTTGTAATGTTGACGGGATAAATAAAATACATGTAGTAGGTTAGTGCCGTGAATGGGAAAAAATATCTGGCAAGGCTTAGGAAACTGGATGGTCGAGCACATCCCATTTCCTAAGCCTTGCCAGATATTTGTTCCCATTCACAGCACTAACCTATTATTCTCTATTTATCCCGTCAACACAGTGCGTATGTGCCGTGAAACACGGTGCCGTGAAACATTTTTGATATCCAGTCAATACTATTTTTTTCATTTTACAGCCAGTTGTAGGTGTTGACGGGATAAATAGAATAGTAGGTTAGTGCCGTGAATGGGAAAACATATCTGGCGCGGCAAGGAAACGGGATGTGCTCGGCAGAGCCTCGCCCATCCCGTTTCCTGAGCCTTGCCAGATATTTTTCCCATTCACGGCACTAACCTACTATTCTCCATCTATTTTCCTTATTTCTGAACCAAAGTATATGTTGTGACCACTCATTTGAACCGTCTCGGCGAGACGGTTCAAATGAGTGGTCACAACATATACTTCTGATGAGAAATAAAGAAATTCTTGAGCCTTGCCGGATATTTTTTCCCATTCACGGCACTAACCTACTATTCTCTATAGTCACCACCCGCTTGTTTCCTGGTAACATGTTGAGATTCAGCACGACGCTAAGTTCCCATAACTCCTTCAAGCCATGTAAGCGATGATAGTCAGAATTACGTCCCCTGGGAGAACAATTATTTGTAAATCGCTTGCACAAGTACGATGTTCCGTTTATCGATACTACGATACTACTATGCCGATAGTAGTATTCTACGATGACGATATTACGATACTACGATGATGATACTACGATGCCACGATGGAGATATAGAGAATAGTAGGTTAGTGCCGTGAATGGGAAAAAAATAGCTGGCAAGGCTCAGGAAACGGGATGGGCGAGGCTCTGCCGAGCACATCCCGTTTCCGTGCCGCGCCAGATATTGTTTCCCATTCACGGCACTAACCTACTATTCTATTTATCCCGTCAACACCTACAAATGGCTGTAAAATGCAAAAATAGTATTGACTGGATATCAAAAATGTTTCACGGCACCGTGTTTCACGGCACATACGCACTGTGTTGACGGGATAAATTACGATAGCACGATAACTATCGTCATCGTAGTATCGTACTATCACCATCGTAGTATCGTACTTTCGTCATCATAGTATCGTACAATCGTTATCGTTGCATCGACTAAGGCTCATACAATCTTGCTCCTTGATTTCAGGTACAATATGCAAGGAATTTGAAATAAAGAAATTGATAAATACTAGCAATATTAGCTCCGGTGGTAGTGTAATAATGAGTCACATAACTGAAGTCAGTGTAAGGGAAGTAACTGTGTTTTAGTTCAGCGATATTCCGAGCAAGAGTTATCGTCAATTAACCATGGCGGTTAATGTACGACACGCGCACCAGGCACCCGTTTCACTAAACTTCGTACGATTAAAATATTCGCAAGTGCAAATTTAGGATCGTCTGGAAATTTTAATTGAAATGTTTACATTTATTGAGCATAGGCTGTAAATGTAAATCCAATAATTGTTTACAACAAAACAGGGACCCGTTTCACTAAACTTCGTACGATTAAAATGTTCGTACGAAGATTTCTATAAATGAACTTTACTCCACTGCTACGATTTTCAATCTACATGTACATGTAGGGTTCAGTAATCTGAACAACACCAACAAATGTTTCCTAAAATCGGCAGCTGATGCCAACTTTGTTGTGCATTTGAGATTTGCCCTTACGAACTTCTTAATCGTACGAAGTTTAGTGAAGCGGGTCCCAGCTGTAGTTTAGACCCACTTTGAACTATAATTAATGTTCATAAATTACATATCGTCAACTTGAGCAATGTTTCTTTAAAGTGAACGTGACCACCCCCCCCCCCCCCCACACACCCCGAGTAATTATGGTGACTCGTTAGGGACATTGCATTTCATTGCTACATGTACTTACCCGCGTAGAGACGATAACATTCTATCTCGTTTCTACGCCTCGTAGAGACGAACACTAAGATGCTGTGTTATTACTGTCTGTTCCACGTTTTGCTGCCGACGAACATTTGGCTATTAAACACATTAAATCTAAAAACTATTTAAAAGTAAATACTTTTTTATCAATAACAAAAAAGTCACCCTCCCAAAAAAGTTTGTTTTTATTGATTTTATTGCGAAAAAAAGATTTTCCTATGGGAATTTAACATGGGGAGTCAATTTCCTGACTTCGAAACCTGACGAGATATTTTTAAAATGATGTAATTAAGAAAACAAGTTATATTTTGAAAATCGGTCCACAAATATATTTTTTTTTTAAATCTATGTTAAATTCCCATAGGAAAATTGTTTTTTCGCAATAAAATAAATATTTGATGGAATTTCATGAAACAAATTGTTTTGGGGAGGGTGACTTTTTTGTTATTGATGAAAAAGTACTTACTTTTAAATATTGTTTAGATTTAATGTGTTTAATAGACAAAAGTTTGTCGGCAGCAAAACGTGAAACAGACAGTAGATTCGTGTCCATATTGCGATCATTATGGACCTTGAAGTTCGTTCCTTCTTTTCAATGTCGTGTTAAAGGTACTTCCCCACTCTAAAAATTACGAGTGCCCGCTATACAGATATAATCACTTAGTAATATTTATTTTACTGATAGTGACGCTCGGTGGTATTGACGCTCGGTGGTATCAGGCTATTTTCATATGAAAATGAGGCATGATATTTTGTTAATTATATATACTAATTAAATGCGTCACCTAAAAAATAATATTTTCGACAGATTATAAAGTATGGCCATTGCACATCAACAAATAAATATAGATAATAAATAGTAATGACAGTTAACATTTTGAGGAAACACGGTTATCGCCCCTGATATCAGTGTGGAAATTTACGTCTGATACTTGCCCACTCTAAAAATTACGAGTGCCCGTTATACAGATATAATCACTTAGTAATATTTATTTTACTGATAGTGACGCGCGGTGGTATCAGGCTAATTTCATATGCAAATGAGGCATGATATTTTGTTAATTATATATACTAATTAAATGCGTCACCTGAAAAAATAATATTTTCGACAGACTATAAAGTATGACCATTGCACATCAAAAAATAAATACAGAGAATAAATAGTAATGTCCATTAAGATTTTGAAGAAACACTGTTATCGCCCCTGATATCAGTGTGGAAATTTACGTCTGATATAAAATGTAAAATAATGCCAATCAATACGTGGGGTAATGGTTAATGAATGCTAATTTTGACAAAAAATGTCCCCAGAATATACAAACCTATTTGTCTCCCTATATAGTAGGGGGGCTTAGCAAACAAATCGTTCACTTTCATCTAACTCTTTGAGATTTTGGTCATAGATAGACATGGACATGGCATTTCATAATCCGCCGACAGACAAGCTCAATTTTCCCTGTGGAGGCCATATTGGACAAATCCAAGATGGCCGCTATCAGCATTTGGGCACATCATACCTGTTGGAACTAATCATCGTAGAATCATGAACAATACCTCTATTGTGGGTGTCTTATGGATGAGGAGAACAATCGTCATATTAATTTTGCGATTCAAGGTCAAGGTCAAATTGCATTATAAATGTTAAAATTGGTCGGAAATATAGGTTTCACACATGTTATCATGTGTTTAACACAATTATTATATTATATTTGTCAATTCTTCTATTGTTTAATATGCTGAGTTAGTTACTGTCATTGTATAGACTTGTACATGCATGTCAAGACCACAATATAAGTCCAAATGGTCGCCAATGAAAACTGGGTGTTTGACAGCAAAACCCATTTTGGTTTTGGTGCCTATATCTATGTTTGGTACATAATAATTATCAAGGCATATAATGGAATGTCATTCTAAGATGAAGTGGATATCGTGTCATAGGAGGGTGTGCAACAAATAAGTGTCTGCAGTTCATTACCACCAACAACAGCAGCAACAACAACAACAACAGATCATCTGCTAGTGCCAAAGATTTTCTAATTTTTCAGGTAATTATACATTTTCTCATCACACATGCATGTTAATAACAAACCTATGAACAGTTCCACCCCACTAACTAATGCTGAGTATATTGGTTAGTATATTGTTGCCAAGTGCCTATACTCGTACGGTACCAATACCCGGACTGATGATCCCATACCCCTACCCTATACCCACCACACAGAGAAGAAACTAAAAGCAACTCTGGGCCCACAACCCCTGTCCAATTTTTGTATCAGTGTCAACATAGTCGTTTTACGACCCCGTCCTGCCCCTATTCAGACAGTACCAGTACTCGGACTGACGATCGTGTGCCCCCCCCCCCCACCCCCACACCACCCCAGAGAAAAACTTAAAGCAAGTATGACACCCGTCCTTGGCGTTGACCAGCCTCTGTATTCAATTGCAAAGCAGCTTCAGTGGCAGTTCCCCATGATCCTCGGCGAAGACAAGTATGTGTTATTGATGGGAGCACTTCACATCGAGGATAAAGCACAGCTTGTGACCGGGAAGTTCATCCGTGGGTCTGGATGGGAATGGGCCATGTCTACCGATGAGGTGTTTACAGCCGGCAGAGCTGCGTCAACCCTAGACGATCATCACATCAAGCGTACTAGATATGCCCACCAGGTCTCTCGTGTAGCTCTGTCGCTTCTCAAGCAAGAGGCATATGCTGTCTACTGTGAAGAAGTGCGGGGATCTCCTGAATCACTTGACTTATGGAACACGAACCGTAGAAGCCATATACCTATGTTCAAGTACTGGTCCCAAATAACAGAACTGGAGCTCCTCCTGTGTCGCTTTGTTAGGTCACTACGGGAGGGTGATTTCGAACTATTATTCCAATTACTCTAGGTGGTTGCCCATCCATGTGAAAGATTTGTTCGAGTTGCCTGTGAACCTCCCGAACGTGTATGCAGAGTTCAAGAAGGGGCATTTTGTTGTCCTGCGTTCTCGTCACAAGTTCTCGCTTATGGCCAAACACCAGTCACATGAACACAGCAACTGAAAACTGCAGGCAGGTGCTGGTGGCTTGTCAGACATGTATGATGATACTGATGCGATTGCCCTTTACATGCTAGCTGGTCCCGATTATGTGAGGCTAATTGACCAATTTCAGAGTCTACTCTCTGTGGGTGACACATCTCTCGCTCATCATGAAAAGTCGCATGATCTCCAAGTACGATTCATCACTGATGTAAAGAAGTTTATGGGTGTGCTTAGAGACCGCAGCAACCCATTCCTGGAAGCCGGTCATGAGCTTGTTGCTATCGACACTCACGATGTCATGGTACCCGAGGTGGCAGCATCACTGAATCAGGTAGATGAGATCGGCCAATCTCTAGATGACAAGCATGTTCAAACCAGGGTGCACACTGCTTCAGTCGCCATCTCAGACACCATTAAATGCAACGGCATATATACATTTGCCAATCGCCCAGATGTTCGTTCAAAGCGTTCCGAGAAAGTGGGTGTTCTTAAAAAGAACACAGCTCTTGTTACTCAGTTGTTCCTTTCTCTGCAGCTAATATGTCGGATTTCTTCAGATTTGAGAATAAACGTGAGCCACCCTCTCTTGCTGATCATGGAGGTCTGAGATCAGGGACAACATCCGATATTCTTAAGTATCTTGGTGCCCCGACAACAGCGAACGCTGATGCTCGTGATGTCGTGATGTCACAGTCCAGGTCCTGGACATGCCAGCGGTGGTTCACATGGTGCGGCCAACTCGTGCAGCTACATTCAGCGACTATGTTCCCATGCATGTAGTTCCCTTCTTGAAGAGTCATCTGACTCCATCTGTTGAGCGGGTCGATGCAGTGTGGGATGTATACCCAGAGACGAGCTTGAAGATACAGACCCGTGGTTCTGGTCCACGAACACAGATAGGTACAGGAGGCAGCACACCCATCCCAAAGAGAGACTGGCAGAAATATCGTATGAACACCAAGAACAAGAAAGAACTGTTCTCTTTCTGAAGCAAGAAACTCTCTGAAATAACTCTGGATAACATCCTCATTCTTACAACAAAGGATGAAACTGTTTTGTCCAACAAGCCATGCGACACATCAGAACTGAAACCCTGCAACCACAGTGAGGCAGACTCGCGTATCATCCTCCATCTAGCAAACGCATCACGTCAAGGGCATAAGCGAGCATATGTCCGCACCGTAGATAGTGATATTGTCGTTCTCGCCGTTGCTTTTTTCAGTCAGTTCAATTTCTCTCACCTCTGGATTGGTTTTGGAAGTGGCAAGAACTACCAAGATAATCCAGTCCATGATTTATTATCAAGGTTATGTCCATCGAGATCACGGACCATTCCTCTCTTCCATGCCCTTAGTGGATGTGACACGACGTCTCAGCTCCTCGGATGTGGAAAGAAGACAGCATGGGCTGCATGGAAGAGCATGCGGAGACATTGCTAGAACTTACTGACAACCCAGACACATTCACAATAGACTCAGTACACATGCAGCAGCTTGAGCGCTTTCATGTGATCATGTACAGCAAGAGTTGCAGTGCTGCGACGGTGAACCAGGCGAGGCAAAATTTGTTCTCATACGGATTACGCTCACTTGAGGCCATGCCTCCCACACAGGCGGCACTGTTTGAACATTCAAAGAGGTCAATCCTTCAGGCATGTTTTATTTGGCGACAGGCTGTCACGTGTCATCAGGAGATCCCTGACTTCAGCAGGTGGGGCTGGGAGCTTGATGTAAAAACAAACCAGTGGTTGCCGTTCTGGACAACACTGGCTGATGCCAGTAAGGCTCCCTTCTTCTCCATTGTGGGTGTCAAAAAGCATGTCGAGGTCACTGCAAGTGCAACAAACCTGGGGTGCGATGTACGTCCCTTTGCAGGTGTGAAGGAGGCTGTGTCAATAATGTAACATATTATCAGTGAGATAGTATATACTAATGCTATTTGAGTTACCAGAAAGTCCCAAGACAGGTGACACAGGAAAAACATAGACTGAATATGTGAGTGTTCTTGCCAACAATCTTACGTTGCACAAAAAGAAGTTGGCTTTGAATAATGAGTATCATGATATGTTAATTAAAGGCCCAACAATCGGTGCCCTGGTACCGAATTTAGTAGGAGGGGCATATCCAATTACTGATAGCGTCCCCAGCCTGTCAGTTATACACTGGCTTTATAAATATAATACATAAACAGCAGCACATGTTTGCCGTCTGCTCCCAATTTAGAACAGTGAGGGGGCAGCTGGATAGTCAGTGTAGGGGTTTCTGTACTGACCAGTATCTAGATATATGTTATGTAGGTTTGTTATCAAACGTGTGGTCCCATAAAACACACAAATGATACAGTGTATACCAGTCCCTCTAATAGTATATGTATGTTTTATTTGTGCAGGAAAATGATTGAGAATTTACTAAAAGTGTTAAAACTTATATAGTATTTTGCTGCTTACTATTTCAAAGCAAAGAGTATTTTGATGCTATTATATAAATTATTAAAAATAGAAAGAAGTAAAATTGAATGAAACACCTTTCCATGTGTCACACAATAACAAAATGGGGCTTATTGAGTGTTTGATCAGTTTAACTCACAATCAGATAGCACATGACTATAGCATGATGCAGTTTACATCATTAATTAGAGCCACCATGAATGACCACCAAACTTAACAGTGTAGATCCTGATGAGGCTGCGAGGATGCACCAGCTGATCCGGGGATATGCATGTCGTAACGTGTCCAGTGTCCGTTACTTAATTAGAGTGTGTCATGTATATATAGTGAAACCTATATTGTGCTTCTGGACCTGAACAAGGTTCCTATCTCTGATGTATTTTGTAAGTACATGTAGTAACCAATATATAAGAATATGTGTTTGTAATAAGTCGGTATTTGATAAAAATGTGTAACTGTGTCATGTCATTCCACAGATAACCCCGTCCCAGTTAGACTGCATTGCTGCAGATATTAGCTGACAGCTAATTAGAGACCAGTGTTGAAATAGCCATACTGGTATGTGTTAGGATACAGGAAATATGGCTGCTAGCAAACTTGAATTCATGTAGTCATGTAAATTTCAGATCAGACTGCACATACATGCTGTTTTGTGACTGTGCATACTAACCCGAGTATATGCTGTTTATAATAAGTATATACTGCATTTTCACAGCCACTGTATCAAGTTCTAGGCGAAATATTTCTCTTGCTGGTCTATTAAACCATGGTTTTATTTCATTCACCTTGCTATGTGCATACCAACCACACATTTAATTTGATATTACTGTCCAAAATCAAAGTTGTGCGGCTGGCACACTGTCTGATGTTGACCATACAGGCAGTTATAGCTGTTAGCCTTATCACTAAACACGTGGGGTTGTTTACAATGTCGGGTCATGAACTCAGCTCTATGAATGAATTACATATGTAACAGCTACGCTCCGCCCGGCAAGTTTGAATCAGTTGTCAGTTGAGTACATTGCATTACTTCAAAAGCACATTTACATTTGTTTTCTTAAATCCAAATTTGTCTAAACCTTTCAAAGTTGTATTATCTATGTCTGTGTGAAATAGTGTACTTAATTGTTCAGTGGTATTTCTAAAATATCTGAAAATGTGTCCCTGAAGTGAAGCATACATACAATTATCAAAAAGCCTGCCCAGCGCCATCTGTTGGCTTTTATATCCCAGTTGGGCCTTTAAGTACTATATCATGTGAAAATCTGGAGATTTTTTGTTGTTGTGATTTTGTGAATGTTTAAAACATACCCATGTTGAAGTGGTGGTCATATTGAATTTGCTTACTAGTATATTGCATGGTTATCAATCACCTTAGACAACTGAATCATTATCTTAAAAGATGGTCCCTAGCTCTTAGACCTTTCAAATTCATCCCTAAATATCTGACATGATCACAATTATTCATGCCAATCGATTCATAAAAAAGTGGTATATCTTAATAAATCAGAAAATGGTGGCAAAAAATGTAGATCATAATAATTACAAGCCATCTCATGATCTAGATCTACACTGTTTGAAAACAGCAACATAATAGTGTGTGATATTGAAGGGACCGATTTGTTTTAAAAATGTGTAACCTAGAATAAATAACTTATTTTCAATACTTTTAAATGTCGTCTATTTTAACCATGAAATTGTGATTTGACCTTGACCTTCATATTAAATTGCAATAATAATATGGCGAGTGTGTTCCTTGTCCCTGAAAACCCCAAAATAGAGGCATCGTTCATGATTCTACGATGTTTAGTTTAAAAGTTATGATGTGCCCAAATTCTGATGGTGGCCATCTTTGATTTGTCCAATATGGCCGCCACGGGGAAAATTGAGCTAGTCTGTCGGCAGAGTATGAAATGCCATGTTCATGTCTATCTATGACCAAAATTTCAAAGAGTTAGATGAAAGTGAACGATTCGACCCCTATAGCATGCATTTTTGTTTATGCTTATATTTAACGGCGGCACTGGCTCTAGGACCTTGCATGCCGTCTCTATAGCATGCTAAGCCCCCCTACTAATATTATGCATGTGTAACCTACTGAGTGGGCATGTACCTTTAATATGAAAAACATTGAGCACCTTGTTTTCGTCTCAACATGTACATGGAATGGAAACGAAGACACAAAATGTATGGTTCTTAATCTTCCTTTTTACGCGACAATATAACATGCCAGTATCGCCGTCCCCAGAGCTGTAGGTGTGCAGTTTCAGACTAGACGGAAGGGAGGTAACGCTGTTTTTGCCCATCGATATTCAGTACACGAGTTGTAGCCCATTAATGCCATTTCAACCCGTCAGACCAAAATCCAATATTTGCAAAAACTACAGAATAGACAAGACATGTTTCTAGAAAAGGGCCCTGTATAAGAGTCTAGAAGCATTTTTTAGTAAAAGTTGGCAACCTGACTTTTTAACATAATTAAGGTATGCTGAATTCGACTAGCCCGGTTGCCAAGCTGAATTTTGAGGTCTTGACCATCTAATTAGCATAAACAAAATGGGTGCCAAATCGACAATTTTCGGCACTGTCTTGGGACAAGCACTACTAGTTGCCCAGTGCATTTTTTCATCACCATAATTTCTTTGTATTTTTCTGTTAGAACATGTCATCGAGTATCAAAATCTCCTGGGTGTGGATTGCTAATGGGCTTGCTTTTATGAAAATCCAAGATGGCCGCCAAAAATATGAAAAATACTATAAACTCACTTGAACAGACATTTTGGTTGTACTTTTGATGGCATGTCCGCATGCTGTCTGTTTTAATGAGCATGATAAGTATATTTCTCTATTTGTTAATAGTATAAACGAAATTCAAATTGCGAAAAAGTCCAACATGGCCGCCAAAATATTGAAATTACTACAATGTATAAATTGCACTTGAATATACATATGAGACGCGCCGCGACATAACGTACCTTCGGGTATCTGGAATTTTCGCCGTAAAAGGTTGTGAAAATTGAACATTATTCCTGCAAATGACTTCAGAATTTGACGCAAATTTCAGAGCAAATGCGGAATTAAATTCAGCATTTGCTCTGCAATTTTCGTCAAATTCGTACAAAAATTACGTTCAATTTTCAAAACCATTTACGGCGAAAATTCCAAATACCCGAAGGTACGTTATGTCGCGGCGCGTCTCATATTTGTTTATGATTGTAATTTTGAGGGATGTGCACACATTTTCTGTAGCAACTTTATGCTCAATCATGAAATACAGCGCCTGGATATAATCAACATCGTATATATAACGACAACAACAATAGCAACAACAACAAAATAGATGTCACTGACTCAACATCTGCAGTCATTTATTACTAAAATTCCATTAGTGTTCAAATCTCAACAGCGCTATCATTTTTTCGGTTGTAGTAAAGTTTATCGCATTGGCCCTCAGAATGCATCATCGCTATCATTTATACGTATGCTACTATACTATGTGTATTATCGAATTTTGAAAAGATCACACTTGTTGTGCCTTACCGAAACACGATATTTTATTACATACTAAATACATACCGGCGTTGTTCTAGTTACATACGCTTATAAAAGGGATTGTTTGTGGGCTACAATGGATCCCATGATTAGCTTGAAGAGGCCGTCACCTGTAGACTACAGCCAGTGCATTTTCTGCCAAGCGCATAAACCCAAAACCCAAAACAAACCTGAGTGAAGCAACTGAACATGGACTGACAACAGTCAGGCATGCAGCATGTTAGCAGAAAGAAACTGAGGGACTCCAAACATATAGACGTAATTGATCGGATTGAGACTGCATTAGGTTCTGCCACACCCGTATCTCTTGTGTGGCACAAACTGTGCTATGCCGGCTTCACACACAAGGGTAAAATAGAACGTCTTCGAAAGACACAGACTGATGTTTCAACAGAGGGAGAATGTTGCAGCACAAGTGTTCCAGGTGGTTCATGTGAGAGGCGTTCATTACGAAAAGGTGTGCAGCGAGTCAACTGGAGCCTTTGCATATTCTGTCAAACAACTACAAGTAAGAAGTCACGACTGATCTCGGTCATGACTTACGCAAATGAGTGACCAAATAATTCAAGCATCACATCTTGACTACGAAGTTGGCCTTCGATTGGCAGGAGTTATTGACTTAATTGCAGCTGAGGCCAAATACCATCTGAATTGTCTCAGCGCATTCAACAGGTCTACATCCAAAACAAAGCTGGAATCATCAAATACAGACCTTGCTATGATATGGCTTTGCCAGGAGCTCCGCCAATCAGCTGACAAAGGACACGTGATTCTTCTCGATGATGTATGGGAAAGGTATAAGGAGCTTGCTGAAGAATCGTCAACCACGATTCAGCAGTCCTATCAAAGCAGAAGAGGGACATTCAAGGAAAATTTGCAGTCACAGCTTGGGGATATTTTCAATTTCTTTCAACCTCTTGACAGGTGTATATCGGAACGAAAAACAGTACTGATTCCCACTGAGTACCAGCCAACATCAGTTTTGAAGATGGAAGTAGACACACAGGAGAGCGAGAAGTTAGCTTTTCCTAAATATGAGCCACAGGATGACACTTTCCTATCACTTGTTCATGTAGCTCTGAAGATCCGTGGAGACATGATGGAAACGCCAGGACACAAAGGGTTCTCTGTCAGTGAAGAAGATGCTATAGCATGCGTTCCAGATAGTTTATATATGCTACTGAGACTGATCGTCGGTGGCCAAGCATCCCTTGACGATGATAGCAGTGGGAACAATGAAGAACATGTTCAGAGCAGAGTTCTGAGTTTGGCACAAGATCTAGTTTACTGTGTCAGTGGTGGCAAGAAATGGACTCCAAAACATGTTGGTCTCGCAAGTACTCTTCATCAAGCCACACGGTCAAAAGACCTGGTACGATTATTCAACAAGGCAGGGCATTGTTTGAGTTATGAGCAGGTGTTGCAAGTTGACACTTCATTGGCTGAGAGTACTCTCAAATCATTGGACCAAGCAATTGGTGCTGTCATTCCACCAAACATTGTGGCAAATAAATTCATCCATTACACATGTGATAACATTGACATCCTTGATGAAACACTCGATGGAAAGAATACTTTCCATGCAACTCAAATGGCAGCATGGCAGCGAGGCCAAACAACTGACGTCTCTCTGAAAAATCTCGAGCTGTCGACAAGACATACTTTGATTGTGCCAAATGCCCTTGAGAAGCTGCATCCTGTCAGTATAAAGCATGGAACATGCAAGCCAACATTCACAGCACCAGTCGACGAATCATACTTCAGCAAATCTGAGGAGGACAATGAGTGTGCAAGAAAAGCAAAAGCAACAGAACTAGCTTTCTTCATGCGTCGTCAAAATTCAGAAATAAAAGCTTCTTGGACAGTATTCAACCAGTCATTGTCATCAGAGGAACCAGACCAGACAGCTGTAGGATATCTGCCTATAATCCTTGCCCCCGCTCACGAAATGGATACTTTGAATACCGCCGTGAAGAGATGCATGGCAATATCTTCACATTTTGGACAGGAACATACAGTCCTCACAGTCGACCAAGCGCTGTACTGTAGACTGATGGAGCTGAAGTGGTCTGTTCCCGAATACCAGGATACGTTAATACCTCGCCTTGGTGGTCTCCATGTGTCGATGAACTTCCTCAAAGCGATAGGAGATCATATGAATGGTTCCGGACTAGCTGAGGTGTGGGTGGAGAGTGGACTCCTTGGACAAGGCACTGCAGAACGTGTTTTGACAGGAAAGGCATACAACAAAGCTTTGAGAGCACATAAACTGACTTTGCAAGCTCTGTGGCGTCTCCTGATGCCAAGCTTTCTCTCATCTGTTGCAAATGCGGACGAGGACTGTCATGTTTGCATTGGCAGGATGGCTGCTGATGACGACCAACATACTATTCCTGAACTGATAACATTTCTGGATCAGGAAAAGTTCAGGACGTTACTGGATGAATTTGTTGAGCATAGATCTGATGATGTGAACTTCAGCTTCTGGTGGCAATATATGGACATGGTCGCAATACTGCTACAATACACTCGAGCTCAACGTGATGGCATCTGGAATCTCCATCTTTACTCGTTCAGTCTGATGTTGCCCTACTTCAAGCGATATGACCACCTGAATTATGCATGATGGGGTCCAGTATCAGAGTTTCAAAGGGGCAATTTTGTTGTCAAGAGATCTGCACAAAAGTTCAGCCAAGTAGATCCCGACCAGGCCATGGAATGGATAAACGGCACAGGCAAAAAGGGAGGTGGTATCATTGGTATAACCAAGACGACAACAGCTCTGTGCAGGTGGACGCTCTCCTTTAACCTGAGATCGCACATAGCAGAACAAACACATGAACTGTACGGTCTCCACCGAGAGAGTACAGACATTCATAACGAAGCAACCAAATCACGACAAACAAGAGACAATGCTGACGAGAGTTCATTACTTTCTACCTTCCAAGGATTCAGCGTGTTCGCAGCTGTATCACATCCAGATATGTTGTGATGAGCCAGATGTTTCATTCCATGAACCTCTGCCCAACATTCGCCACTTTATATGAAGTGGCTAAGCACACAAAGGACAAAGACAAGAAAACTGTTCTGAAGGCTGACAGAAATGTCCTCCGGCGTCTCATTACTGCATATGAGGCGGATCGGCCAGTTGATTTGCCATCTGTACTCAAGCATGAGCTGCTTCCGGTCCCTGTATCCCTTGCCGAAATGAATGGTACACTACGCACAGGAAACAAGTCGGTACTTGCTAACGTCATATCAGAAGGCATAGACTGTCCCGAGACGATTCAACTACCTGACACATCATCTTGCCTTATCATTGATGGACAGGCATTGGTAGTAACTCTTGGAAAGCCTGATGATGCTGTGACCTTTGGAGATCTTGCCGACATATACGTCAACACAGTGATGAAGGCGGGTTGCAAATATCAAAGAATTGATATTGTGTTCGACAGATACAGGGCAGAATCAATCAAGAGTACAACCAGAACGCGACGCAGTAAAGGCGCACGGCCCATCAGGCGGCTTGTGGAAGGCCGTGATGTACCTCTTCCAAAGAACTGGTCGAATTTCCTGTCACTAGCTGATAATAAAGCAGATCTAGCAAATTTCCTGTCTGAGGAACTGTGTTCCCAGGCGCCTAGGAATAAAGACATTGTAGTTGCCGGTGGATTTATAGAGGAACTCGAGGTCAAATCATCAACATGTACAACTGATTTGACACCTCTGAAATCCACACAAGAAGAAGCAGACACGAGATTGGTGCTGCATGCCGTACACAGCCACTTCAATACAGTTGTTGTGTCCTCCAGAGACACTGATGTTCTCCTGCTGTTGGTGTCTCACTTTGAACGTATGCAATGTGAGCATCTCTGGATGATGTCTGGCACATCTAAGAAACGGCGGTATATACCCATTGATGCAGTTTTCAACAAACTACCAAGAGGCTCAGCAGAATCCTTGTTAGCATTTCACGCATTAACTGGGTGTGACACAACCTCATACATCGCGAATCACACCAAACAATCATCATGGAAAGTCTTCGAAGTGCACCATAAGTTGCTGAAGAGGAAACCATAAAATCTTCAGAAGCATTTGTCTGCCGAATATATAATGTCCAGAGAACGGACTCTGTTGATGCAGCACGGCACATATTGTTTTCCAAGATGGGCAGACCAGAGGCCATGGCCCCAACAAGTGATGCGCTACGTTTCCATTTGATGAGAGTTCACTATCAAGCGATGATATGGAGAAATGCACATTGCCCAACATCTGAGCTCCCTTCACCGTCTGAAATGGGATGGAGACTCGGGGAATCCGGACTGCAGCCAATACTGATGTCATTGAGTCCCATTCCAGACAGTTGTCTCGAGATGGTAGCATGTGCATGCCAGACACAGTGCAAAACACAACGCTGCAAATGCCGGAAATCAGGATTACAATGCACGTCAATGTGTGTATGCCAGCAACAAATTAACGATCAGAGGCATTGCATGAATACTATGTGATTTGTCTAACAACTGTACATGCTGACTGGAATTTGTAGCAGCAATATATAACGTTGTATAGTGATACCACCAAATCATAGTATACGTGACACTTTGGCGAAAGTTTTCTTGAATGAAAATGACTATTTATCATAGTTAAAATAATATCAGCCCACAGACCAACGTGAACATATAACTTAAACTTACTTGGGACTTAAAATATACTTATCGTGCATATTAACATGGACACCATGTGTATATATCATCAACATTACACTAATATGGCTGGTCATGTGAAATTTATAGTACTGTCATATATTTAGGCGGCCATCTTGTATTTTTGTTGCATCTCAGATTTCATATGTACTATTACAATTACAGAAATATATTGTTGTTGCTTATTACCACAGGAAATGTGTGCACATCCCCTCCAATTACAATCATAAAGAAATATGTATATGCACACTTTATAGTATGTTTACTTTTTTGGCGGCCATTTTGGATTTTTCGCAACTTCAATTTCATTTATACTATTTCAATTGCAGACATATATTTATGATGCTTATTACAAATGTAGCACAACAAACGTGTGCATATACATGTACCCTCAAAATCGTCATCAAATGTAGGTTTGTGTGCAAATAATAGTGTGTTCATGTTTCTGGCGGCCATCTTGGATTTGAAAAAGAATGCTAAGCTATGAAGACACACCACACATGGTGGATTTTGATACTAGACGACATGTTCTAGCAAATAATGCCAAGAAAGTATTGTAACCGAAAAAACCATGAACTAATCGTAGTGCCTGTCACAAGAAAGTGCCGAAAATTTTCAATTTGGCAGCCATTTTGTTTATGCTAATTAGATAGTCAAAAACTCAAAATTCAGCTTGGCAACCGGGCTAGTTGAATTCACCATACCTTAATTATGTTAAAAAGTCAGGTTGCCAACTTTTACTAAAAAATGCTTCTAGGATTCACATTTCATAGAAATACGTCTAGTCTAGAACCAACTACAGAACCAAGTTGTATTCATATTTCTAGAACATACCCCTTTTATGCTGACTTGGATTGTCCGGAAATAGCATGCATCATTCCTTGTTAGCGGTGAAAAAGTATACTTGCTGTGAAACACATAGCTATCCCATGTCCTCCTTAGACGGGTTCATTATACAACATCGTGCACCTACGGCACCGTCGGCATGGTTGTAAAGCTTGTTGAAATAATTCCGCAACTGTTATAGTTACGAGGAAGGCGTTGTCGAAGGCACATACTGCGTATTTCATCCAGCAGAATTAAATATTGCGCCAGTAGCTTTAGAAAAACGTAGGTTGTAGCGGGCCAAAACAGACATTGCTTCAATAACTAGCATAATATTAAGAAGATCTTACATGTAATGACACATATATAAAACTTGCAAAATTGAAAGATGATGTTAGCAAATATTTTGTAACTGTTTTCGCATTTAATATGATATATACACGCAGGTGAAATTTGTAGCTTTAATAAATCAAGCAAATTCATAAAAAAAAACTCTGCGTATGACATTTTATATCGTATGAAGAGCATTGGTGTACAATACGGAACAATACGGAACAATACGGAACACGAGTGCCCATTGCGTTCACCGTGTACTTAACCCTCACTACGCGGGAGACGGAAATTGTCGTCTGCTGTTTTTCATTTTTGACTTTATTCTTAACAAAAAAAACAGGTTTTGATAGCACATGAGAATCGTCTCCAGTGGAGACGATTCTCATGCGCTGTCAAAACATGTTTTTGTCGAGAAATTTTGATAATTAAACATTTCCAGCAGACGACAACATTGAATTCAGCGTAGTAAGGGTTAATGCCCCAGTCAGACACACACATTGCGGATAGGGCGGATAATTGCGGATAAAATTCGCAGTCTTCCGCAGAATTTGTGGGTGTGGCCTATTTTCTTCATGAATTTACGGATACAGTTACCTATAGATGCGGATAGATACGGATGGTTGAGGATAAATGCGGATGTCAGCGGATGTCAGCGGTTAGATACGTTCCCTTTGAATTGACACGATGCGGATAGATACGGATAGATACGGACTACTTACCTTCCATTACCTTCTGCTACCTTTAGATGCTGATATATGCGGATAGATACCTTCAGATACGGACTGTTGCGCATGCCTAGCGGATAGAAGGGGTGACGTCACGGATAGCGTCCTTTCGCCATTTGCATTTTGAACAAGTTACATCTACAAATTATTGGAATATTATATTGAATTTCTTTGACCTTTATTGGACATTTATTTATTTAACCTTCATTTATAGATGGGATCAAGATTAAAATATTAAAGGTCCAAGAGATATTAATTGATTTATTTGACCATCAATTTATTTACCTTTATTTCACAAACCTTTATTTATTTGTCCTTAATTGGACAACTAAATAAATAAAGGTCAAATAAGTTTATGATATGGTTACCCAACTTTTGCAATTAACAAGTTTATGAAATGGACACCCCACTGTTACAATTAACAAGCATTGCACTGCACCATCACTGCACCATACGCCACTGCCATGGCACCGACCCGGCATCTCCGTTGTAGTAGATACAGTCTCTGTCTCTTCGCCGCCCTGCTGTTGTTGTTGCCGTACAGCCGCCTCTCCAAATCATCCAGAACAGCATCATCTCTCCACGAGCCGGGGATGAGGTTGTGCTGCTCGTTCTCACGGTCGCCAAGTGCACCATCATCTGCGCAGGCCGTCCCCAGCGGTTGGCCAGTATGCCAAAGGCATTCTCCACACATCGTCTGGCACGAGAAATGCGATAGTTGAAGACACGTTCGTTCTCTTCCAGAGGCGTAGCAGCGAAGGGCTTCATCATCCACTCGTTGAGTGGAAATGCGTTTTCCCCGATGATGAAATATGGCGTCTGACGGTCGTCGGCAGGCAGAGGTTCAGGTTCGGGGATGCCGATGGTGTTGGAGATGACCGCGTCTCGCACAGCCGACTCGTTCCACAGTTGAGCATCAGATGCTGCCCCTGGGGCACCGACTTGGGCCCACATGAACCTGTAGTTCGCGTCAACGAGGGCTAGGAGCACAATGGAGTGGTACCCCTTGAAGTTGTAGAACTGGGACCCTCCGTGGGCAGGTCACCGGATGCATATGTGCTTGCCATCCAAGGCACCTAGCACATGGCGAAAGTTCCACCGGCTGGAGTAGCCTGCAGCAACCTCCTTCCACCCCTCAGATGTCGTCGGGTTGGTAACCACCTCGTCACCGTACTCGTCCCAAATGGCCTGACAGACGTCCCGGACTATAAGGGAGATGGTGTTGTGCGGCACATAGAACAGGTACATCATCGACTTGTAGCAGTCCCCTGTGGCCAGGTGCCTGCGTGTGATGGCCACCTTCAGTCCAACCTCCTGCGAGTCTCTGTACCATGTGTCTTTCTTCTGTAGTCTCGGCGTGAGTCGCTCTACCACGTCTCAGAACATCTCGGGGTGAGCCTGGTGAAGTTGCCGAACGTCACCACATCCTCGTTCCTCAAGAGCATCATGAGGTTGCCATACGCTCCCTGTTCCGGCTTGAAAGTGATCCAAAGGCGGACTCACCACCTCCTCTCCCGACGGCGTGCCATCCAGATGCGCAAGAGCTGTGCATAGATGAGTGCGAGGTTCATGTTGGACTGGCTGAGTCTCAGCAAGAGTAGTCTGCGTTCGTTATCCATGGCTATGAAATTAGGAAGACACCAATGGTTACATGTATGTCAAAAGACCATCCAGTATATATAGATCGAGAAACCTTCCCAGAATTCTGGGTTCACGTGTCATTTTTGTTGCCAAAGTGGTAGAGATCGTCGCACAAGAAGTTAATGGAACGCAGGAGTCCGTAACAATCCGTATTTATCCGTATCTGAAATTAGCTATTCGCAATTATCCGCATTGATCTTTAAATAGGTATCTGTCAGTATTGGAACGCAAGCTATCCGTATTGAAACGTTACTGAAGGTAACAGTCCGTAACAATACGCAGAACGAGACCCGTAACTAACAGTAACTAAAGGTAACGATTCGCATGAAACCGTATCAGTCCACAACTTGGGGTGGACCGCGGAATGATAGGTTTAGATACGGATTAGATACGGATAAATGCGGATGAATGCCTTCAGTTACGGATCATTACGGTTTACTCGTCCGCGCCTGAATTTTGAAACTTTTCAAAATTTGGACGCGGATCCTGCGGACCCTGCGGATGCGATACGGACAGTTACGGACTCTGCGGATGCGATACGGACCATTACGGATAGAAGGGATAGATACGGACGAGCCATCCGTAGCATCCGCAGAATCCGTATGTGTGTGTCTGACTAGGGCATAAAGCACGGTGCTTACGAATGCCTGCTCTAAATTATTATATATTTATATATCTACGTATAATCCATTCATATCAATTCGTTCCCACGAAATAATAATTCGTTCCCACGAAATAAGAATTTGTTCCCTCAATATAACAATTCGTTCCCACGAATTAACAATTCGTTCCATCAATTTAACAATTCGTTCCCACGAAATAACCATTCGTTCCCACGATATAACAATTGTTATTTCGTGGGAACATAATTGTTATATCGTAGGAAAGAACTGTTAATTGTTAATTGGAGAGAATGAATTGTAAACTTGAGGGAACAAATTGTTATTTCATGGGAACGAATTGTCAATTCGATTGAACGAATTGCTATATGGAGGTAACGAATTGTTAAATTGAGGGAAGTATTTGTTATTTCGTGGGAACGAATTAATAAAAAAAATCCATGTCCCTTGCTGGGCTCCGTATATATCCGTACTACGGCCGGTTGTGATAATAAAACTGGGAATATTTGTGATGTTGGATAAGTACATACGCAACGGCTTGCGTTAATCTTGCCCAGCTTATCAACGTTTCTGAACATCTATTAGCCATATCGCAATCAAGCAATGTCATTATCTGTGCCTGAGCTGTAGGGCCAGTCGTGCTCAGTCGATCAAGCTGATTGATTTCAAGCACAATATTCGAGTATTTTGGAATAACGTGATATTGGAAAGATTAGCGCAGGCCGTAGTGTATATAAGTGCCAAAGTATCGTATTTCATCTCGTCTACCATACGGATTGTATCTATTGACCATGTTGTATATACACGAGTCATACAGACGTGTGTTTTATTGCATTTTATAAATATTTAGTATCCATATGTCTACCCCTGACCCTCGCCAGGTGTGTACACAACAGGTGAGTTCTAAATGATTACAGTAGAACGTCACTAAATCCGACACCCAGGATATATTTGTGGCTGTGAATGGAGAAACGGGGATCATCGGTTTTGCGACCAGTGTAGATCCGGATCAGACTGTGCATCCGCACAGTCTGATCAGAATCTGCACTGTTCGCCATTCCATCAATGAAACACCCGTTATGCTTCTAATAAACAATACAGATCATTATCAGGGTACAGGCGTGTGCTATTTGATCAGGAGCTACACTGGTCACAAATTCAGTAAGTCCCACTTCTCCAGACGCAGCCGCATTTAAGGAACACATGACTATCCGCAAACGTTAACCATACCATATGTTTTACATACCACAATGAACTCAACAACCTATATATTGCTTTGCATTTTCTGATTGTTTAGTAACTAAGAATCATTCATTTTACGTCATATTGTCTCCATTTATGGATCATCGACGTTGCCGGTCAATAATGCGGTTTGGAGTGACGTCAAACTAACAAATTAAGAACGTCACGCGACGTCACGTGGAGTTGATCAGCCATTTGGATATAAGCGCAATATGTTTAATGGGCGTTTCCATTACGCGATATATACATGTATTCATGATTGGAAATTATAAACAATGCTAACGTCACAAGTACTCTGACGATCGGCTGTAGGCAGTGCAACCGGTTTTATCCCGTCAACACAGTGTGTACATGTATCAGCCGTGAAACACGGTGCCGTGAAACATTTTTGATATCCTGTCAATACTATTTTTGCATTTTAAAGCCATTTGTAGGTGTTGACGGGATAAATAGAATAGTCGGTTAGTGCCATGAATGGGAAAAAATATCTGGCGCGGCACGGAAACGGGATGTGCTCGGCAGAGCCTCGCCCATCCCGTTTCCTGAGCCTTGCCAGATATTTTTTCCCATTCACGGCACTAACCTACTATTCTCTATATATTTTCATTGTTTCTGAACCAAAGTATATGTTGTGACCACTCATTTGAACCGTCTCGGCGAGACGGTTCAAATGAGTGGTCACAACATATACCTACTATTCTCTATGAGAAGCGTGAATTCAAATCTAATTTCGTATTGAAATCGTACTTTGTTTCAACCACATGCATTCATTGCTCTCGACAAACCCACTCGTCCGCTATTATTGGCGAGAGAATTTTCGATCTGGACGAGTAGTAATTTGAAGAGACAGTGCGGCATGAACATTAAACCATATAGGAATGTATATGTGTTACAATCCAATATGGACGAGTGGATGAGTGGAAAATTAATAATTGATACATATGTACATGTATATTGTGTGGCTGTGTGATATTGTATACTACATGCATATATGTACAAGGTGTATGGTCACGTGGTTACAACAGCAACAACAACAATGGCTGAACGTGTTGAAAGCGCGCCCACTCCAAAGTAAGTATTATTTGATAGTTTCCTCAATAGGCAACGGATTTTTATGAAATATGGAGCAGCAAACGCGTCTTCATGAGCTGCATTTTGGTGGTCCTGGGTGTTCGGCACATACTTCTGTCGTTTTTGCGAAGAATCGATTTGCGTGTCAGTAGAAACGGAAATCGATTCTTCGCAAAAACGACAGAAGTTCGGGCCAAAATACGGAGACCACCAAATGCAGCTTAACAAGACGCGTTTGATGCGCCATATTTCATCAAAATCCGTTACATAATGAGGACACAATACAAGAATACGTACTGCTGGATGTTTCAGTACTTGCTGTTGTTGTTGTAACCACGTGATCATACTCCTTGATGTACATGCGAGAACTTCCTTATCTGTTGAGTGCGGTTTATCCGCGTGTTGATATCAACGTTATAATCGTGCATGTAATCGTATATACACGGCAATTTGTTTCATTTTCCGAATGTTTACTAATACCTGCAGCTGACTACGAGTAAACCTGGTTTGTCACAACGTACACCAGAAAAATATCCGGCAAGGCTCAAGAATTTCTTTATTTCTCATCAGAAGTATATGTTGTGACCACTCATTTGAACCGTCTCGCCGAGACGGTTCAAATGAGTGGTCACAACATATATTTTGGTTCAGAAATAAGGAAAATAGATAGAGAATAGTAGGTTAGTGCCGTGAATGGGAACAATATATGGCGAGGCTTAGGAAACGGGATGGGCGAGGCTCTGCCGAGCACATCCCGTTTCCGTGCCGCGCCAGATATGTTTTCCCATTCACGGCACTAACCTAATATTCTATTTATCCCGTCAACACCTACACATGGCTTTAAAATTCAAAAAGATAACCCCAGCCACCTCATATATTCATACGCAGTGACTAGGTCGTATTGTTGACGGGATAAACATGTATTTGAGCCATTCCTCAGTATCAGTCAGATCTAGCTACAAGACGTGAATAGAAATACTATAATTTCCAACACATATCATGTTATGTCTGATTGGGCTCAGTCGGACTGTACAGCTATGATAGTGTTTGAGCAACTTGGCCCAGGTGGGCAGACGGGCTCTCGAATCTACTTAGCCCCGCAGGGGACGTATAATTCTTTTTTGTATTAATTCGTTCCCACGAACATTTCAAATAGTTGAATATCGTGCGTGGAGTCACCACGCACGATATTCAACTATTTGAAATTTTCTCTTTTTGTCAAACTTAGATTAGCGCAAGCGGTCGTGTAATGTTCGTCTCTACGCGTCGTAGAAACGAAATCTAAGATTCTTGATGTTCGTCTCTATGCTAAGAAGGAACAAGGAGACGAAATGACCCCAACACGCCACCAAAATAGAACAGACTTGCGTTTTCGTCATCGGATGATCCCAAAATCACCGCGATCACGTTAATTCGTTAATTAATAGGTGTACACCGTTTAAGTGATTCTTTATGTTCGAACATACAATAATTAGTCTGACTATCTGCAATCGGCATCGACCCTGGGGATGAACAATCAAGTCCGCCCTTTGATCTCGAGTCATGGTGAATGTTTTTATTCAGCCCGGTTTGTTGGCAACAAAAGGCGAGGCGTATCGAATGAGCGCCTGAAATGGAAGAAGTTGTTAAGTCGTTAACTGGCGATCTTATCCGACATTGACAAAATCGGATACGTTCTAAAACGTGTTCGGGAGGGCTGTGACTAATTTTGATAGTCATGTCATACAGCCCACACCGTATGTAAGGGAATGCTTTCGTAGTGCATGTCCATGTATTTGAACGAAACTTGGAATGTAACTGTACTAAATGAATTAGATTTAATGTAACCGGTTGGAATTTATAAGAAATTGACAAATTGACAATTGAATATATCGCGATCCCAGGCCAGGATAGTTAGCCTTATCATGTATTTATTTCAAAATACTTAAATGTTTTGCTCGAAATCAACCAGTTTGATTGGCTGATCCTGAGCTGTGCTGAAATTGCTTGATTGCGAGTTGACATCGCCAATATATGTTCAGAAACGTTGTTCAGTTAATCGGGGAAATATTAGCGCATGCGAGTATATACCTGTCGAACTGCATTCCTGGACTGACGGAAACTTAGTTAACTCCCTTACTCAACTTTGATCTTAAGGGAAAATCACAAAGTATGTTGTTAGGTATTGTAGATAATGTTCCAAGTACAAGTTGAAACCAAAATGTAGTGTTTTACATAAATGGTAACTAGTTTAATTACATAAGAGACAAGGCGTGTGTGCTTTTGTACCTAAGAAGAGTGTGCGAATTTCTATGAAAACTAATTACACAAAGTGTGATATGTTCTGTCAATCACGTCGGAAGTTGACGTAATTTTCATCGCAAATGCGTAATAGTATTCCGCATTTGCTCTGTAAATTTCGTCAACTTCCCACATCATTTACGGAAAATATCGCAAATTTTGTGAATGATCTTCATGAGATATCGCACATCTCTTTAGGTACATTTCACATGTCGTGTCTCATATGTTGGAGTGACTGAAGAAATGGGGTTTATGGGTTTTGCGACCAGTGTAGTTCCATATCAGCCTGTGCATCCGCACAGTCCGATCAGGATCTGCACTGTGCACCATTCCATCATTCCATTAACGAAGAACCCGTCATGATATCAGGCCACATGAGTGTCCTATCTGATTAAAATGTATTTACACTCGTCAGACATCCCATAAGCCCCATTTATCCAGCCACAGCCACATACATACTTCGATGTGACAAACTAGGGCCTCCGAGAGAAGACAATTGGTCACCAGTTAATAAAAAGTGTCCAGGACATATGAGACAAGCAATGTGTTGTACCTTCGGACATCTGCGTAATTTTGTTAAATACGTTTACAATATTTACAATATAGTTCATAACGAAAGTCAAAAGTTGACACAATTTTCAGAGTACATGCGGAATTATATTCCGCATGTACTCTGAAATTTGTGTCAACTTCTAAAGTCATTTACGGAAAATATCCCATTTTCTGTTAATATATTTCATGAAATATCGCAGATGTCCGTAAGTACAAAATCCCATGGCTTGTCCAATATGTGATCATACTTGTGGAAGAGTCTGTGCACCATATGAAGATAACGTGGCCACGGGATATAACTTAACCGAACCAATAAGGCCAGTCTCTCCTATTTTCACTATTCGTATGGATGCTGTGGGACCTGGAGCCTTTTTTCACTGGTTCTGCATGAATTAAACAATAGGTTCACTTACTCCTAAGACAGACAAGACCCAACCTCGTCATGTCCCCCAATAGTGTTTACATTTTCTGGACACGGAAACTTTGTTTACATCACGTGACCACCAGGTTAAGTGTTTTAAATACTACAAATGTGCTGAAAATTGCCGTTAAAAGCACACCAAAATGTTCCTCAAGTGAAACTGGGTAGTAATGGATCAAGATTTGCAAGCAGACTGTGTCTGTGACACCCGCACTATTTATTTTCTACGCTATAGCGTTCGCGCGGCGCGCCCGTAACCCGAATTGTCTAGCGTTTGCGCAGAGCGAGTAATCGCTCTGCGCAAACGCTAGAAAGTTCGGGTTACGACTGTTAATAATCGTAGACAATGCACAGTTTCCCGTGACAGTCCATCGGCTACATAATCCCTGCGGAGCAGTCGTTACACACTTGATTAGTCAAACCGAGGGATAGTATAGTCAGAGTGTTCTCGCATCATATCGCGGGCAATCTCGCCAACGCATCCCAGTCCATTAGCGACAACTCGGCCCCGTCGCATTCCGTACCTGCGACTCGGCTGACGGACCACGCCGGTGTGTAATCAAGTGTGCAGTCTATTTCGGGTAGTTTCCTTAGTACGATTGTTGCCGCGAAAACGAGGCTGAGAGAACATTGGGAATACCTTGAAAGCGATGACGGATTAAAGCAAATCGTAGAAAGGAAATTAACTGTCGATTAATTACTGTTTTCTTACCACAACTGAAACAACCTATTATTGTAAATTGCCAATACTATTTTAGTTGAAAAATTATTTAAACAATACTTATGTAAACTACGTAGTTTAAATACCTTACAGGAAACAAACGTGTGTCAGGATTACGCGCTCGTGCCATTCAGCAACCACGTACAACTCATTGTTTCGAATGTGCACAAAACGTTACCGTAGTGAATAAAACAGGAACAAATTGTGAAAATGTGAAAATGTTTATTACTTATGACGTTAAAAGTATGACGGATTTTTCTGCCAAATCCTCCAGCCATGATAATACATAGACACCCCCTCGTGACGGGAAGTATATACGTGGTTCTGGCCTTGCTTCACGCTGCGTCCGGGTACTTTGGGTAAGTGGCCATTTATCTATCACTTTCATGTACAGTGGAACATCTCTAAACTGGACACCCTGGGGTCCCCCAGGGTGTCCGGTTTACAGACGTTCCATGCGTACGGTACACACCAGTCTGTGTTAATCTTGCCCGGATGTCAACTTTTCTAAAGATATATTGACAATCTCAACTCGCAATCAAGCTGTTTGAATAGCTGAGTCTGAGGTGTAACACACCTCAGGTTCATCACATAAAGCTGCTTAAGTTAAGTCACATTATTACAGTATATGTTTATGTAAACAAAAACATAAATATTGGCATATTTTTGGCAGGCGGTGGTGTAATATAAGCAACCTGGATAATATTATATACACTGCGTGTGCTTGTGTGATTCTATTACAATGCAGGCATACGTGTATGGAAACTGTACTACATTAACTCGATGTGATTTTTAATCATGAACATACATTATCGTAGAGCAAGGTTATTTCACGGTTTCAATCCGCTTACTGTGTCGCTCCCTTTCACCTCGTAGCGAAGTAACATCGTACGTACCGGTTAGAATGTTATTTATTTGACAAACATTATCGCTAAGAGATACTTACATTAAACAATATGTATGCAATAGTTCATTACAACAGCTAGTCAAACACACATGCGTAAACGCTACATGTACGCTGTTACTTCTATGGAACGCCAAATCTACATAAACTCAAATAATTAATGCTGGCTCTAAATAATTAGAACTGGCATTAAATATTTCGAGCTAGCTTCGCATCATTTGAAGAGCTCTCTAAATCATTTGGAGCTAGCTCTAAATACGTAATGCTAGCTCTAATTATTTACAGCTAGCAATAATTGTTTTAGTTTATGTAGATTTGGCTAGCTCTAAATTGTTAATACACTGTAAATATGTTTTTTTGTGTTTGAGAGGGCCGTAGGGAAGATTGTTGCACGCCAACTATGTTACCCTCCTTAAATAAAGAATTAAACTTACTTTACTTACTAATTTACTTACTTAATGCTAGCTCTAAATATTTAATGCTAGTTAGCAATATTTATTTGAGTTATGTATATTTGGCGTTCCATATACTTCGCCAATATGAAGGGAGCGACTCAGCAAACGGACTGAAACTGTGGAATACCCTGTTCTATGTTATAACACATAAACATACATTGCGTTTCATGGCCATGACAAAAAGTGTAGATCCAGATGAGCCGGCTCGTGACGAGCCGGCTCATCAGGATCTGCACTTTTTGCAAGTCATCTCCCAGCTATTTGTCTTATGAAGTCCATAGTGGTAAAGAAATGTGGGGCTTTATGGGCGTGTTGCTTCAAGATGGTCTACTGGTGTAACACGATTTGTAGAACATGTACATTGTTGCACATTATTGCACAATATTTAACGACGCTTGTACGACTGACAAGGATTTGGTGTTTTTGTATTGTTTTGACGAAATCGTTACCGGAAATTGATATACGTATGCCTTATTTAGATAAAATACATGTATGTTTGTCACGGGTTTCCCTGACAGCCAGGAATTCACAAAATAGTTTCGAATTATGTGTTTTTCATCTGTTTTCGCGAGTTGCGTGTCATGAAGTAACAGGCTGCGTGCAGTTTTCGTATCCCACATGCGTCTCGATGACAGATCAAACATTGAGGGAATGCGTGCTGTCTAAGGGAAATTACCGCGAAGACTAGTTATTATTTATATTATTATTATTATTATTTATCTACTGGTGAATGTATTATTATAATGTATTGTTATAATAAACATGTGCTTCAATCCGTTTTATATATTAGGTCGAAGGTTTGCGTATTTTGTCGGGGTAAGGAGTGTGAAGGAGTGTTGTCTGGAGGTGAGCGATTGACGAATGAACTTTATCTACGCATGTACATGAAGTAATTCATTTTATTTTCCACATTCCTTTTATTTGCTAAAAACACACAGTATCATATCCCCGTGTGATATTTAATTACTCGGTATATATAACAAAAACCTGGTTTTGACAGCACATGAGAATCGTCTCCACTGGAGACGATTCTCATGTGCTGTCAAAATCAGGTTTTAACAATGCTGGTTAGGAATCAAACAAATGTGGGTTTCCCATCCTGTCGTGGCATGTAAATATATTTACTCTCAATATATAGACGTTCCTATATTAATATGGTGTTTATTAAACGAGTTTACTGATTTCATAAGAAACGAGGCTATGCCGAGTTTATTATAAAATCGGCCAACGTGTCAACGGATAACTCTCATAATATATCATCACAAATCTTTCTTTATTTTATTGCATAAGCAGGGTATCATGCATTACAGCTCTGTGTTGATCACATCACACGTTTTTTTTCGTCTCATTTTCATATTATTAAACTATTTTATTATGATATTCAATACACTGTGAAATACTCGCAATAAACCAGGTTTTGCCATTCTACCGTGACCTATAATACTTTTACGGACGGCGCAACATCCCAGCCCGCGTGTACACAACCGCCCGCGTTAATCTTGCACACATGTCAACGTTTCTGAACGTCTATTAGCAATCTCAACTCGCAATCGACCAGTTTGATTTCACGCCGCAATATACAAGTATTTCGGAACAAAGGAATAGAATAATATTGGCAAGATTAGCACAGACGGTAGTGTATATTTTCACTGATGGCGCAATCTCCCAACACCGCGGGTGAGACAAGAGGCGCCCTGCCACCGCCGTTGGAATTCTCCGCTGACATTGACCAATGGAAAACGCGGCTTAATGTTATATTTCACAATCTGAAACATCTAAAATTGTGAAATGGATGACACTTACGTGCAGCTGATACTGTACACGACCGACCGCGTTAATTTTGTCCCGATTAACAACGTGTCTAACTTATATTGACGACGTCAACGCCCAGTCAAACAATTTGATTGTATGAAACGGAGTTGTAGCACAGCTCAGGCTCAGACAATCAAGCTGCTTGATTTTAAGTACATTATTCAAGTACATGTATTTAGAAATAAGGACATTGATAAATATTGACATGATTCCCGCAGGCGGTATTGTAGTAGTCAACCACTAATGTATTGATAAGGTTAGAACACACCAAATAGTTTTTACTATATAATTTAACCGATTCCCATCCAAAAAGGCCAGTCTCTCCAATTTTCACTATTTGTATGCACGTTGTGGGACCTACGTGTACATGGCATGCAGCCGCTCTGTACTGCATGAATTAAACAATAGGTTCACTTACTCCTAAGAAAGAAAGGTCCAGCCTCGTCATATCCCCCACTATTGTTTACATTGTTTGGTCATGGAAACTCTGTTTACATCACGTGACCAACAGCTTCAGTGTTTCTTCTAAATGCTACAAATATGCTGAACACTGGTGTTAAAAGCACCCCAAATGTTCCTCAAGTGAAAGTGGGTAGTAATGGATCAAAATTTGCTAGCAAATGTGACCTCAAAACACCCGCACTATTTTGTATACCCAACTACTTTTGCGATACCACCATTTAGTAGTCTCTAACCATAAAGGTAGTATGCAGAATTAATGCACTACTGAGTTAGTGGATCAGTTGCATCATCCAACAGATAATACTATGGCAGGATGATATATCTGGAAATTTAGCATTAATTTCAACAGGAGAAGTAGTTTGTGGTAATACATTTGACATTACATGTATCATTGCTTCACGACTATGGGATCAAGTAGTCTATCACTGCTGCGGAGGCTCCTGGTTCCACCTGTTAATGTACATGGGCTGAAATGGACCTGAACCAAAGGACGAGGTACATTATCACGTGGTTACAACAAAAACAGCAATGGCTGAAAGTGTTGAAAGCGCGCCAGCTCCAAAGTAAGTATTATTTGATATTTTGGCAACGGATTTTCGTGAAATATGGCGCAGCAAACGCGCCTTGATGAGCTGTATTTGGTTGTCCCGGGAGTTCGGCACATACTTATGTCGTTTATGCGAAGAATCGATTTCCGTGTCTACTGACACGGAAATTGATTCTTCGCAAAAACGACAAATGTCTGGGCCAAAGTACATAGACCACCAAATGCAACTTAACAAGACGCGTTTGATGCGCCATATTTTATCAAAATCCATTACATAATAAGGACAAAATAAAAGAATACGTACTTTGAATCGGGGGGCTTCTGGAAGTTTCAGTACTCGTTGTTGTTGTTGTTGTTGTTGTAACCACGTGATCATACACATCGAAGGAGCAATATATCGAAATGGGAATCGACAAAAAGTGGTTACATATGGCCTGCGTTAATCTTGTCCATATATCAACGTTTCTGAACACCTATTGGCAATATCAACTCGCAATAACCAAGCAGTTTCATTGGCTGTGCCTGAGCTGTAGCACAGCTCAGGCTCAGACAATGACGCTGCTTACTTTCAAACACAATATTCAAGTATGTTGTAATAAACATATTGACAAATAATAATATTACTGGCAAGCTTACCGCATGCGGTGTTGTATATCGATAGGAAATAGGGAAAAAAAAAAGAAAAAAGGAAATACATGTAGTCTAATAAAGCTCAAAGTTCGATAATTGTTTGATTTAAGCATACTTCAAAGGCAGACTTTACGTGTAAGTGGAACAGACACAAGTCAATTATTATTATTCAGCAGATAAATACGGAGCCCCGCAGGGGACATGGATTTTATTTTATTAATCCGTTCCCACGAAATAACAATTCGTTCCCTCAATTTAACAATTCGTTCCCTCGAATTAGCAATTCGTTCCCACGATCTAACAATTCGTTCCCTCGAATTAAGAATTCGTTCCCACGAAATGACAATTCGTTCCCTCAATTTAACAATTCGTTGCCTCGAATTAACAATTCGTTCCCACGATATAACTATTCGTTCCCACGATTTAACAATTCGCTCCCGTGGGAACGAATTGTTAATTCGTCGGAACGAAATGTTAAATTTAGAGAACGAATTGTTGATTCGTGGGAACGAATTGTTACTTCGTGGGAACGAATTGTTAAATTGAGGGAACGAACTGTTAGTTCGTGGGAACGAATTGTTATTTCGTGCTAAAGAATTGTTATTTCGTGGGAACGAATTAATAACAAAAACAATTATACGTCCCCTGCGGTGCTCCGTAGATAAACGCCCTGAACATAATGCCCATAACCACTAACATTCGTTTCCCGTATTTTATGTTTGGTGAAGCGGAATTGTTTTGATAATTAAGGGCTGTTGACAGGTTATATCGACATTCTGATTTAGTAACCGTTGCCTGCTCACAACCAAGTGTATAGTATATCCCCGTCCACATCGTGTGTAAATATATACGAGATCGTATATGTCATGTTTGCGAGTTTGCGAGTTTTCTTTCCGCTGAGTGGGTGGCAGGTGGGAGCATGCGAAGGGGTAGTTAACGATTTGGGTTCATCCTTACCGGAATCCCGACAGGAGCCTGGTTTGACCCTCACATACTTCGTTGGCATTCTTACGATTATTCGTCATCCTATTACTTTTAGGGGGAGGGGCCAAGTGAAGTTGGTATGGTATGGACCTGGCACCAGGTCAGGTTATTCTAATTTCAAGGCTGAATATACTTTTTTATCCCGTCAACACAGTGCGTATGTGCCGTGAAACACGGTGCCGTGAAACATTTTTGATATCCAGTCAATACTATTTTTGATTTTTACAGCCATTTGTAGGTAGGTATTGACGGGATAAATAGAATAGTAGGTTAGTGCCGTGAATGGGAAAAAATATCTGGCGCGGCACGGAAACGGGATGTGCTCGGCAGAGCCTCGCCCATCCCGTTTCCTGAGCCTGCCAGATATTTTTTCCCATTCACGGCACTAACCTACTATTCTCTATTTATGATAGACGATGGTCAAATATAAGTCGGGTTTAGTTGAAAGCTACATTAAATTGTTTACGTAGCACCATTACCCTCACGTGATTCGGTAACATCATTTCAGAGAGAGAGAGAGAGAGGAGAGAGGAGAGAGAGAGCGAGAGCGAGAGAGAGAGAAGAGAGAGATATATAGAGATGGAATTTTGCATTTTAGTGAGAGAGAGAGAGAGAGAGAGAGAGAGAGATTGCGTTTTGCATTTTGGTGAGAGAGAGAGAGAGAGAGAGAGAGAGAGAGAGAGAGAGAGAGAGAGATTGCGTTTTACATTTTAGTGAGAGAGAGAGAGAGAGAGAGAGAGAGAGAGACAGACAGACAGACAGACACAGACAGACAGACAGACAGACAGACAGACAGACAGACAGACAGACAGACAGACAGACAGACAGACAGACAGACAGACAGACAGACAGACAGACAGACAGACAGACAGACATGGCAGGCAGGCAGGCAGGCAGACAGACAGACAGACAGACAGACAGACAGACAGACAGAGATTGCATTTTGCATTTTAGCGAGAGAGAGAGAGAGAGAGAGAGAGAGAGAGAGAGAGAGAGAGAGAGAGAGAGAGCATAGCAAAGTATTCCACTGTTTCTGTCCGCTTACTGGGTCTCTACCTTCGCCTTCCGCTCCACTTCCCTTCGTGTAGCGATTGGAGTCATATTTCATTGACTAGTGAAAGACAGGAGAGACAGAGATCAATAGAGAGACATAGAGAGAGAGAAAGAGAGAGATAGAGATAGAGATATTTCTTTGCGGAGCTACATTGTACAAGCCACGACGGAAGGTACCTGCACACATATATACATTCTGTGATTCTGTGACGATATCCGTAGTGACGTTAAATGCCATTCCTTAGCTCTGAGAACAAGACGTACACGCTTGTCTGTGAATGATAAAATAGTGAATAGCTATCTCTGCCAAACACACATGACCCTGACCTTGCATGTCTCCTAGTGTTGTATCATTTAGTGTTTTATTGATGGAATGGCGAACAGTGCAGATCCGGATCAGACTGTGCGGATGCACAGTCTGATCTGGATCTACACTGGTCGCAAAACTCATAAGACAAATTTCTCCAGTCACAGCCACAGGGCGGCAGGTTTTGTGCATGCAAATGGTAATTTAACGATGGGGTTCATCTTTATCGGAATCATGATATCCCTGATTTTGGCAATCAGGTACATTTTGTGCTTACTTGTGACTTGTGGGTTGAATCTGGTTATACATACATGTATATGAAGAAGTATGATTAGTGCTAATGATAGTACTATTACTTTTAGGGGCTGTGACTATGTGATTGGTGTTGTGAGAACCTGGTACCATATCAGGATAATGGAATTTCAGGGCTGAATATATAGTTTTTTTATGCAAATATTTCGTTCTCATTTTGGGATTCCCCCCTCCACCCGATCCGTACAAGAGACATATGAGATTCGATCCCAATATCCCGGTCTAAAATGACCGTAGCTGCTGTCATACCACTACTTAACTAACATTTAGTGTTTACCTAATACTAGACGTTAACATGTCCATATATTGCCTATGTGCAGTATAGATGCAGAAACAAAACTCGAAAATGTATCAAATATGTTATAATGCCAAATACCTGGGTCATGTATCGATGTTGTTGTGTGCAATTACGACAATATCCATAAAAAACAAATTTAAAACTAATACATTTAATTCCAATATAATAATAGTGTTTTTGTCGGCAAAATTTCCAATGGACATGGGATAAACAATAATATGTTACATGAGTCACATCGCAGTTCCTCAGCTCTCATGATTATTTGTAACCGTTGTAATATAAATAGAAGTTTAGAAAACATAATACCTATCTACAGCGCAACATCTCTACAACAGCCACCCATGGGAACACGCAAAACTGGCTGTTGTAGAGAGGTGGCTGTTGTATGGAGGTTAATGCTGAATTAAACTTTATCGTCCGCTGTTTATTTATTTTCTTCGATAATTATCATCAAAAACATGCTTTGGCAACATTTTAGAATCATTTCCAATGGAAATGATTCTATAATGCTGTTAAAACAATGTTTTTGTTGAGAAAGAAGGTAAAAGCAACAGCAGACGACAAGTTTCGTGCTCAGCAGTCTAAGAGCTTGATACAGAGGAAATCATCCATTTGGTATATAAAATAGCGGCTGTTATAGAGAGGGTGTTGTTGTAGGGAGGTGGCCGTTCGGGGAGGTTCGACTGTATATCCAATGAGTATTGGACGACGCGAGGCGGCGTGACTCAGTCGTTGGTCTTTGACATTTTATCGCGGCTGATCGCACCTGCCAGTGTTTGCCCTCAAATATTCTAGATATACTCTGAAAACGTTGGATTATCGCCATGTTCACACACTTCATGCATTTATATGGTATCAATCTTGATATCCAAATATGGAACCTTACTCATAGTGTTGAACCGACAGTGTCCAATCTAAGGAATGTCGAAATACTTCATGGATGACGTTATATTTCAGCAGGATTTGACGTTCTTGCAATATCCATCGGCGACATCGAGTTTAGATTTTAGCACATTTTCGTGGAAAGATTTGATTGATTCCTTATTTCTCACACAAAGTGTATGTTGTTACCATTCAGTTGAACCGTCTCGTCGAGACGGTTCAACTGAGTGGTAACAACATATACTGAGAAATACGAAGAAATGCAGAAAAAATAATCTGAAAATTGAAATCCCCGAACCTCTAGAAATAAAACATGGATCCGCACCTGGGAAGTTGCTTATTTCATCCATAATAACATATGACGTCCAAGTTATTGATTTTTAAGGAATTAAATGCGAGGGAGCGCTAATTCCTGAAAAATCCTATATGTGAAGAATAACATACTTATAGTTCAGCCAAGTGTACAGTGCAATGTCCCATCCAAGTATTGATTTTCCATTTCCTGTCGAACCGTCTAGCGTGCACTACTGATATAAGAATAGTATTAAATGCGTGTAGGTGTATTTCCTTTTTCAAGATGCATATACATGTATTATTCCTGAATGTATAGTGTACGTCTCGTACATATATACAGGGATTCCGCTGGGGAAAATAAAATCGCCACTTCAAAAAAAAAAAAAAAAAAAAAAAAAACATTTTTTTTTTTTTTCAAAATTTGTAACTTTTTATCGCCAATTGTTTATTTGTATCGCCAATTGCGAAAGTGGCGATCACCAGCGGAATCCCTGCATATACATCGACATGCAGCAATGAAGTTACTTGATGCATTGTGATAGATTTAAAATAATTCATGTAAGGTTATGTTTCATTCCAAATTGTAGTAAACATGATATCTGCTTGTCCACTCCAAAGTAAGTTTTATGTGATATTTTCCTTAATGGGCAACTGATTTTGATGAAATATGGCGCAGCAAACGCGTCTTCATTGGTGCATTTGGTGGTCTCGGGAGTTCGGCACATACTTATGTCGTTCTTGCGAAGAACGATGTCCGTGTCAGTAGGACACAATAAAAGAATACGTACTTTGAATCGGAGGGCTTCTAGAAGTTTCAATACTTGTTGTTGGTGTTGTTATAACCACGTGATCATACACCTTGACGTTGTGGAAACATAATTATATAAACATGATATAACTAATACAACAAATTGCTCTATTTGGAAAATCGGAGGACAATTTCTGAAATTAGAATAATATATTAGACTGCATGTATTTGAGAGGACGTTCGTTCCATCTTAACGTAGCTCATTAACCCTTTCCCTGTTTTGCGATATTTCGACTCATCCAAATCCAAAACATCTGAATAAAAGAATCAAATGGGTCAAATGATGGTTAAATTATCTGATACAGTAGAAAACATTGTGGGAAAAGGAGAAATTGCTTGTTACAAGCAATTTCTCCTTTTCCCACAATGTTTTCAAAATACATCTTCTGCAGAGGCGTGAAAACTCGTCTCTATCAGGGAAAGGGTTAAATCAGTGGGCGATAATTGCATTTTGTCGCTTCGGTCGTCAAAGATCAATCACACTAAACGGCATTAAATAACAATGAGTGTATTCGAATTATTTCTAATGACTTCCATGTATACATATTACGCATTCTTACAAGACGAGAGAAAATCTATGAGAAAAGAAACATCCTCATCTCGGTTGTACAAATTCAAATAGCCATTTATGCCATGCATGTATTACACGAATCATATAGATGTGCATTGACAGAATTCACACTACTGTCTGTTTCACGAAACCTGCACACATTTTACAGATATATAAACATGTCAAAAGCATTATTAAATATAGCAACATTTACGAATGAGCGTTCTTTATATTTTGCGAAATTTGGACCAATATTGATGTTATTACGGAAAAACAATTTGCCCATGTTAATTCCCATATGAATTCATCTTCACAGTGAATCTTTTATTATTTCAGAAACAACAGACCGATTTTCAAAACTTAACTTTTGTTTTCTTAGTTAGACCATTTCCAAGCTATCTAGCTAGGTCTCGGAGCCACATTCCCTTTTGTTTTACTCCCCCTGTAGCGCTTCCAGTTCCTTTTCCCACATGTTATATTCCCGTAGAGAAATCATTTTTCGTAATCAAATCAATATTTGAAAAAAAATGTTACGAAATAAAAAGAAGTCTCATTCTTCAATTTTGATAAAATTTAATAGCAAAAATAATATTGTGTCTGCATTGTTTATATAGCCGTATAATTTGGGCAGGTTTTGTGATACAGACAGTATTCCGGTTGCACATTCATTTCGGGAGATACGAGGGTTCACGAATATAACGATGACCCTTAAAGGTGCATATGAATGAAGTGTTTTTTATAGCAAGTAAATACGTGCATACCTTTGTCACCAGTTCTAAAAGTTACGAGTGCCCGCTATACATATATATAGAGAATAGTAGGTTAATGCCGTGAATGGGAAAATATCTGGCAAGGCTTCGGAAACGGGATGGGCGAGGCTCGCGCCAGATATTTTTCCCATTCACGGCACTAACCTACTATTATATTTATCCCGTCAACACCTACAAATAGCTTTAAAAAATGCAATCAAACTTACCCCAGCCACCGCAAATATTCATACATCGTATGATTATGTCGTATTTACAAGATATCAAAAATGTTTCACGGCACCGTGTTTCACGGCACATACACACTGTGTTGACGGGATAATATCATTTAGTAATATTTATTTTACTGATAGTGACTCGCGGTGGTATCAGGCTATTTTCATATGCAAATGAGGCATGATATTTTTTAATTATTTATATTATATGTAATTAAATGCGTCAGCTGAAAAATATTGTCGACCGATTATAAGGTATGATATTTGCACATCGCCAAAAAAAAAAAGAAAATCAAAAAATAAAAACAGATAATAAATAGTAATGTCCGTTAAAATTGTAAGGTAACACGGTTATCGTCCCTGATATCAGTGTGAAAATTTACTTCTGATATAAAATGTGTAATAATGTCAATCGATATGTGGGGTAGTGGTGGATGAATGTCTCTCATTTAAAGAATAGTGTGTGCCTACTGAGTGGTCATGTACCTTTAAGCTAGTTGCGAACCATAACTCTTTTGCAATCTACTCCCGTACCGTCTACGTATTGTACGGGAGTATATTGCAAGAGTTACTGTTCGCAACTACCCTTAACAGTGAAGCTTACATTACTTGGATTCACACTTTGGGTCAAGTGATCTGGTGTAGTATTGGTTCCTGGCACCGGATCTGGATATTGTCTTTCAAATCAATCAATCAATCAATAATCAACCAACCAACCAACAAACCAACAAACCAATAAACCAACAAACCAACAAACCACCAACAAACCAACAAACCAACAAACCAACAAACCACCAACAAACCAACAAACCAATAAACCAACAAACCAACCATCCAACCAACAAGCCAAGTAATCAATCAACCACTCAATCAATCAATCAATTATATATGTACATAATAATCCTCCGGCCGACTGAATACGGAACATATGGCTATTTAAATGTACCGTATATATCACACTATATTTACTGAAGTTCTGACCCATGTTTATGCTGGTCGAATTGCCCTGACTGGATGGGCAAGCATCAACGCCGTTTTGGTCGCGTCGCTCAACACAACGTGAGTCTTGTTCCAATTAACGTTACCTTTGTCGATAATCCGCACACACGAAATTAGGTTCTTTGTATCACTACATCAGACATCTTCTAAATAATGGAAAATCTCTAAAAACACCTTGTTAGTTTGATGATATGTTTGATTGTGATAATAGCGAAGTTCTGAGAACGTTTGTGGAACACAAACGTTCTCAGAACTTCGCTATTATCACAATCAAACTTTGATGGTTTGATGGTTTTGTTGGCGAAGATATGGCAACAGTGGGCCAATTGATTACTTGTACTGTACAGTAGCGTTTAGAAATATATTTTTCATATAAAAATAAATAGTCTTAAAGGCACTGGATCTGAGATATGCATGGAAGGTGATGGAATTGATTAGGAAATACTAGTTTGATTGTTGATTTGTATAGTATTTCTGAACCCAATTGTACCTAGTACATGATTGTATAAGTCGCATGGAAAACAATTGGGGATTGGTAAACAAATGTTTATAATACTGAAATATAACTAGCGTTGCAAACGCTAGTTATTTTTCAGAATTTAAACATGTTTTACCACGCTTCTAACGCTGGTTATTTTTCACTATTTAAACATGTTTTACCACGCTTCTAACTATTTTTCACTATTTAAACATGTTTTACCACGCTTCTAACGCTAGTTATTTTTCACTATTTAAACATATTTTACCACGCTTCTAACGCTAGTTATTTTTCACTATTTAAACATGTTTTACCACGCTTCTAACGCTAGTTATTTTTCACTATTTAAACATGTTTTACCACGCTTCTAACGCTAATTATTTTTCACTATTTAAACATGTTTTACCACGCTTGTAACGCTAGTTATTTTTCACTATTTAAACATGTTTTACCACGCTTCTAACGCTAGTTATTTTTCACTATTTAAACATGTTTTACCACGCTTCTAACGCTAATTATTTTTCACTATTTACATGTTTTACCACGCTTCTAACGCTAGTTATTTTTCACTATTTAAACATGTTTTACCACGCTTCTAACGCTAATTATTTTTCACTATTTAAACATGTTTTACCACGCTTCTAACGCTAGTTATTTTTCAGTATTTAAATATGTTTTTACCACGCTTCTAACAATACATATGTATCGTTACCAGGCGGCCACAGGAGTGTGCTATTCGATCAGCACACACACTGGTCACAACCCCCATAAGCCCACTGTCTCTAGTCACATCAACATGTGACGATAATTTAAAGGGAATTGCGCAGGCGCGATACTGCATGCTTCGGATTGGACTGTGCGGTACGCATGCGTATCAAGCTGTACACTGGTCGCACATCCCACAGGCCCCATTACTCCCGCCACAGCCACACATTACATATAGTACTGATATTTACTGTAGACATATTAAAGGTACATACCCACTCAGTAGGCACAAAATGTTTTCTATATCAGAGACATCATCTGAGACATTTTCTGGCAAATCAAACATTCATTCAACATTACCCCACGTATTGATTGGTATTATTATACATTTTATATCAGAAATAACATTCCACACTGATATCAGTGACGTGTTTCCATAAACTGTTAACGGACATTACTATTTATACTCTGTATTTATTGTTTGATGTGCAATTATCATGCTTTATAATCTGTCGAACATATTATATTTTCAGGTGACGCATTTAATTTGTATAAATAATTAAAAAGTACCATGCCTCATTTGCATACCAACGCGCGTCACTATCAGTAAAATAAATATTACTAAATGATTATACCTGTACAGCGGTCATTCGTAATCTTTAGAACTGGTGGAAGAGTCACACAATTATACACTTATTTAATGCCTATAAAGAACGCTTTGTGCCTACTGAGTGGGCATGTACCTTTAAGATAGTTCCAATGGAATTGTGCAGGCGCGATACTGTATGCTTCTGATCAGAGTGTGAGGCGCACATAATTATCCTGTCAACACAGTGCGTATGTGCCGTGAAACACGGTGCCGTGAAACATTTTTGATATCCTGTCAATACGACCTAATCACTGCGTATGAATATGTGCGGTGGCTAGGGTTATATTTTTGCATTTTACAGCCATGTGTAGGTGTTGCCGGGATAAATAGAATAGTAGGTTAGTGCCGTGAATGGGAAAAAATATCTGGCGCGGCACGGAAACGGGATGTGCTCGGCAGAGCCTCGCCCATCCCGTTTATGAGCCTTGCCAGATATTTTTACCCATTCACGGCACTAACATACTATTCTCTATCTATTTTCCTTATTTCTAAACCAAAGTATATGTTGTGACCACTCATTTGAACCGTCTCGGCGAGACGGTTCAAATGAGTGGTCACAACATATACTTCTGATGAGAAATAAAGAAATTGTTGAGCCTTGCCGGATATTTTTACCCATTCACGGCACTAACCTACTATTCTCAATTGATCTAGCCCTACACTGGTCGCAACTCCGAAAAGTCCCGTTTCTCCAGTCACAACCACATATTAGTACAGGTAGTTATAGTAGACATTTTAAGAGAAATTATGGAGGTTTTATCGGAAACCGGCTTAATATATTTTTTTATTGTAACACTTGTTCTAATTGGCTTGATAAATAGAAAGATACTTTTATTGCTCCCACCATTAACCTATTTAAATCTCATTATATTCGTATATTTTTTTTTCACCCAGAAAACACGTGTTGTTATTTATATAAATGTACAAAAATATACAGCGTGATCACCAATTAAACCCGTCTCGACGCTACGGCTCAAAATCGAAAAAAAAACTACAAAAAAAAAGAAGAAAAAAAAAACCGTACTGAAACTATCCGTACTCAAAATTGTACTTTTCATAAAATATGCGGATGTTTTAATACTTTAAATGTATGATATACACTATCTATTTATTAGCAATACACATGTAAAGTACGCAGCAATAAATATTATGTACACACTATTTTGAGTTGTCTCGACGAGACGACTCAAAATCGTACGGAGCCCCTCAGCGGATATGGATTTTTTTGTTTTCAATTTGTTCCCAAGATATAACAATTCGTTCCCTAGAATTAAAAATTCGTTCCCACGAAATGACAATTCGTTCCCTCAATTTACCAATTCGTTCTATCGAATTCACAATTCGTTCCCACGATATAACAATTCGTTCCCTCGAATTTAACAATTCGTTCCCTCGAATTAACAATTCGTTCCCACGATATAACAATTAGTTCCCACGAATTAACAATTCGTTCCCGTGGGAACGAATTGTTATTTCGTATGAACGAATTGTTAAATGGAGGGAACGAATTGTTAATTCGTGGGAACGAATTGTTAAATTACCACATTTTATAATACAAGCAATAAGCAATTGGGAAGGGCTGTAACTAATGTTGTTAAAACTTGTAGCCCAACCCGTTTGTTCTTACATGTATTATAGTTAAATATATATCTTGAAACTACTGTATACTATCTAAATAGAGCAATAAAATATGTTTAAATCAAATCAATTGTTAAATTATTAAATATGTTTTAAATCAAATCATGTACTAAATTGAGGGAACGAATTGTTATTTCGTGGGAACGAATTAATAAAAACAAAGTAATTCTACGTCCCCTGCGAGGCTCCGTAAATTCGTCTTCAAAAACGTATATTTTACTACTAGATTGCTTCGAGGTCAGTAGTATAAATTTAAATTCAATATTTAACGTATAATACACCTAACAATAATACACCTGAAGACGTATCTACGAACGACATTCGAATGTGATAACATTTGTAATGTGCGATTTACATGTACACACGTGGTATTTTGTACTTTTCTGAATGTGCGTTAAATACTTCATTAAACGAATTGCAAACTATAGTTATCAAGTGTTGTTCGGAATTTAGTGGAAACGATACATACATACATACAGTATAAGGATTATACAGTTGTTACGTGTGTGGATTCTTCAATAGATGTAGTAATGGGTTTTATCCCGTCAACACAGTGCGAATGTGCCGTGAAACACGGTGCCTTGAAACATTTTTGATATCCAGTCAATACTATTTTTGCATTTTACAGCCATTTGTAGGTGCATGTTGACGGGCACATAGTCTTTGATTCATCAGGTAACAAGCTTTGCATTGACCTGATATGTACTGACTGATAGTATATTGTCGTATCCTGCATCGACTAGACTTAATGTACGCATACGCATATCTGGGTTACAGCTAATTCAAAACTGGTCTTCTTCATTGGCCAAGCCAAGTCTCATGACGTAACCAAACGACGCCAGTGTAGTGACGCAACGTAAGCGAGTTCGTGTTTATTTTCAACGAAAACCATGTCATAGTTGCTCAGTATGTAGGAGATTACCTGATAAACAGAAAAACATGATGCTGTATTGTATTGTCAAATCTAATATATCAGTCTCGGTTCGGAAACGGTATAAATCAGGAGCGTCGGAACAGGTCCGGCAGATCTGGCAACTGCCGGACCAATAATTGTGACCAACAAAATGTTTTTATTCAAATATCCGGAATTCATATATACCAAATAATAATGTCAGGAACGTTAATATTTGTTCTGCAATGTTTCTAATTTCTCATAAAAGTGTATGTTGTTACCACTCAGTTGAACCGTCTCGGCGAGACGGTTCAACTGAGTGGTAACAACATACACTTTGGGTGGGTAGCGAGGGCACCCGGTCGATTCCCCGGGCCAATCTTATGATGATTCCTGCGCCTCGTCTCTGAATACATACATGCACGGTGTCCTAGCATTACCTGATACATTTTATACAAAAAAACACTCTCCCGATATTCTCTGTTTAACACATAATAATGTTCTTCACAAAATAAAAACGCAGACAGCTCTTAATGACATCTTTCTTTCTAACTGATGGGGTAGTTAGAATAATGGGAATGGGCCCAACTCCCTCATGGAGTTGGCCACTTTCTTCCACTGACCCGTTTAATTACAAGTCGATCTGATGAACCGTCGAAAGGATCGCCTGTTTTCGCTAATACGAACAGTGGTGCTAGTGACAGACGTAGTGGCAAAACCACTAACTAGCACGAAGATGAATCTTACTAACAGCTTACATAATTTATAATATACGAACCTCTGGTTGCCAGAAAACTATCATATACATGTATACTACATGAGCAGCATCGGTAGGTCATGATCATCATGGACGTTCATACAGCCGAATCGAGATAGTTTGCTTTCACATGTGTTTATGATGGCGATTCGTGCACGGCATCTGCATGTACGATATGTGACTCGTGATTTGTGAGACTGCGTAGGCTGGTCGTGGACAACAGTCGTCGCTAACATCGTGGTGTTGATTTTTATCAGTCGATCGCGAAATCAAGGTGCATTATCACGTGGTTACAACAACAACAACTTCACCCACTCCAAAGTAAGTATTATTTGATATGTTCCTTAATATGCAACGGAATTTGATGAAATATGGCGCAGCAAACGCGTCTTCATGAGCTGCATTTGGTGGTCTAGGGAGTTTGGCACGGACTTATGTCGTTTTTGCAAAGAATCGATTTCCGTGTCGGTAGACACGGAAATCGATTCTTCGCAAAAACGACAGAAGTTTGTGCGAAAATAAAGAGACCACCAAATGCAGCTTAACAAGACGCGTTTGATGCGCGATATTTCATCAAAATCCGTTACGTAATAAGGACACTATAAAATAATACGTACTTTGAATCGGTACTTGTTGTTGTTGTTAGTACCACGTGATCATACACCTTGAAAATACCAGTATAGAAAATACGGACAACCGTAAATGGGACCATACCGCATTTGTGACCAATGTAGATCATGATGGCAGCGTGCTATATGATCACATGGCAATTACCAATACAGACTGTTAGTCATGTACATAGTCATTGTTTGATTTACGGCATAGCAACTAGTGTAGACCCTGATCAGAGTACGTGTGCGGTTACGCAGGCTGATCTGGGACTACGCTGGCCGTAAACGCCGTAAGGTTACTATGGCAAATATGAGGTCTACATGGCTCCAGATAAGGAATTAGTAATTGGGTATTCATTCCATCATTTCTGAAGCAATTGGGTATTTCAAAATTTGAATTGTGTCAAAAAGAATCACACTACTGTTTACACATCAGCAGACCGCACTTAATGAATAGTTTGCTTCTAAATGAAAACAGATCTTGGTATTTCATTAGAATTGTCTCCTTGGAGACAATTCTAATGAAATACCAAGATGTGTTTTCATGGAAAAATAAGAAAATATGCTATATTTGTGGTCTGTTTATTGTTTTCTGTAGCATGATAAAGATACCACAAATTTTTCAATGCTTTTTGATACTCACTACTATTGATTTCAATTGGGTTTTTGGCAATTTTCATTGGGTATTTACGCAAATACGCAGCTTATCTGGAGCTATGGCTTATACAAAAGTATGTATCTGAAGAAAACTCAAAACGCGATCAAATGTTAGATGCGGATTTACCAGTAGAATGTGGGAACCGAACATTTTCGTCAGCTGTTGTTATTTATATTTTCTTTGAATAAACATATGTTTGCAGCATTTTAGAATCATTTGGAAATTATTCTAAAATGCTACCAATTATGTGTTTATTCCAGCTGACGAACATTTTCGAATTATTTTGAATTACTTGTTTCGTCTGCTGTTTATTTTGTACGATTTGGATGAGAAAAAAATGCAAAATAAAATATGAACAGCAGACGAAAAACAATAATTCCGGGTTTTAATGGGCAATATTTCCATTTGAAATGATTCTAAAGTGCTTCTAAACATGTTTTTAATGAGAAGCATGAAACATACAAAATAAACAGCAGACGAAAAAAATAATTCAGCGTTGATAACTATGGTTACAAGAAACGTCAGACATTCTGGACACGGCGATGTAACTTGTAGTTAACGTTGAAACTCAATTTGTGGGATGTACAACAATTCGAAAGGTTGAAGTTGAGAATTGTGGTGAAGTTCCAGATGACACGTGCATGTTCAACGTTGTGTCGACAATACCGTGGACACATGCTTGCTTTTATAATTATGGAAAAGTGTTGTCTTGTCTATTTTCGACATGTATGATGAATAGCACATACCTGAAACGGATATAGACGTGCATACGGATGTACTGAACATGAAAAATAACTGTATTTGTATGATGAGCTGGTAGGAACGGAACTATCGGGACAAAAACGAATACAGGAGTTGGCTAGCAATCATGTATGTGTCACTAAAGACGCCAAACGATCAGTTGAATATATTAATACACGGAATATAGAAATAGACGGATTTAACACATACTTTTGAACATATAACACGCCGGACAGCCATGTATATGTATGTGAAAGAACACGTGCATATCAGGGGCCGTTTCACTAAACTTCGTACGACTAAAATGTAATTCGTAAATGCAAAATTATGGTAGTCTGTAAATTTCACGTTAACAATGTTTTCTTGTAAACAATTATTGGATTTACATGTATTGAGCATAGGCTGCATATGCAGCCTATGCTCAATAAATGTAAATCCATAAATTTAAATGTCCAGACGATGCTGAATTTGCACTTACGAACATTTTAGTCGTACGAAGTTTAGAGAAACGGGCTCCTGGATACTACTTATTGGATTGTGATGATACTTTTGGAAACACTTTAAACTGTTTGTGAGAGGATAATTATATCGGATGTAAATTGGAAAAGTGAACCATACGTTTACACGTGCATTGCATGCACATGCATGTATATGTAACGTCACTGAATGGACAGTATGTGTGAGGTTGGGAAATGTGTGTTCAGCAATCGGTGGACACATTCACCCACGGAACATGATGCATCGACGCATGCACAACAGTTATACACCGTGATAACTATGTTACCCTCATTGAAAACCGTGCGTATCTTTATTACGCTCAATGCGCGTATTGTGTTCATATGTTAATGTACAATCTTCAGCACGTAATGCGTTTCTGTGACAGACACTGTACGCGTATTGTGTACGTACGCCTATATACAGTTTCCAACATACCATGCACGCACTGTACGTATATTGCCTAACTAGATAAACATACAAATACCAACATACCATACACATTGTGAAAGAAACACCACCCGTGTATTGTGTACATATACGTAAACGCACATTGACATAGACCATGCACATTTGTGAAAGACACCACCCGCGTATTGTGTACGTAGACTGACACGCATAAACACACGTACAATGCGTATCGAAACCGGAATCTGTGCGCGAATTCTACCCCTATACCTTCTCCTTATGTCTCCTAGACTGGCCGCGCGGAAGCCCATACTGACCGGAAGTCTGGGATATCACCCCAACATGGTGGAGGACAATCGTGACCGTCTATCCGCCGGCAAACTCTGCGACCTCATGTTACTGGAGAACAAACAGCGGAGGATATGCCTGAGGGACAAGGGCATTGCGAACACCCTCATTGAGGCGATAACGCTGTCCACGCTGGAGTGCGACCGGCAGTTCCGGGAAGAGAGATGGAACTGCTCACTGAATGACCAATACAGGCTCAATATTCTCAAGAAAGGTGAGCGATGTTACAGTAGAATCTCTCTAAACTGGTCGCCTATACACTTCCACATCTTGCCAATATGTATATTGTGCTTTATTTCAGCATATTTGAATATTTGTGTATGAAAGCGGTTTCATTGGCTGAGCCTATGCTGTACATCCACGTGACGTTACAGTACGCCACCGTCTGCGCTAATCTTGCCAACATTTGTAATTATTTTTATGTCAACATACTTGAATATTGTGATTGAAATCAAACAGCTTTATTGGTTGAAAATGAGCTGTGCTACAGCTCAGGCTCAACCAATCAAGCTGCTTAATTGCGAGTTGAAATTTACACTAGAAATTTACACTAGACACTAGAAAAAGAAAGAACACCTTTCTATAGTCTGTTTCACGAAAACTGGCCAAATTTTATGACTATATATACAATGCAAAAATAATGTTTTTCGATAATATTAGTGATAACATTTCATTAAAAGGTTCATTCTTATATTTTGCTGAAATTTAAAACTGTCCCATTGTACCGGTTTTAAAATCATATAATTTATTTATTTATTTTGCGTCATTCACGTGTTTATGCAATTTGCCTGCAATGGCTGTACTTGATTATGAAATGAAACCGTAGACACATATGGCTTTCATGTATATTCAAAGACATGAATAAAAACCAAACACTGCCGCCATTTTGCTTCATATTTCACGAATGTCAATGGTTATTGCAGGACAATGTACTCAAACACGTCAACTGTTACGTCACACGTTTATGGTACCACGTGATCCCGAACACTGACATTTGACCCTCTCCTCAGGGAGTCGGGACTAGATGTTCCACTATGTCTTAGACATTTAGATGTGCATGCACACTATCGCCTGAAATAATCTTGCAATATTTACCTCTTTTTTTCATTTCAAAATACTTGAATACTGTTCTTGAAAATCACTTCAGTGACGGAGCCTGAAGCTCAGATAATCAAATTGCTTCATTGTGAGCTGGTATTTTCAATAGATGTTCAGAGGCCCGTTTCACTAAACTTCGTACGACTAAAATGTTCGTAAGTGCAAATATAGGATCGACTGGAAGTTTCAATTGATTGATTTACATTTATTGAGCATAGGCTGCATATGCAGCCTATACTCAATAAATGTAAATCCAATAATTGTTTATAATAAATCATTGTTAATGTGAAATTTACGGACTATCATCATGTTGCACTCACGAACATTTTAGTCGTACGAAGTTTAGTGAAACGGCCCCCAGAAACGTTGATGACCGTGACAAGATTGACGCAGGCGGTTGTGTAATGCCGATACATCGTGTATTGTTGGTGGGCATGTATATGCATGTATATTCGCACGTGTTGTAGCGGACCGACCGTACTTTGTTTCTAAATACATGACATAGTCGGGCATGAACTCTATAGAAGCATTAATATACGGCTACAGTTGTGTCGGACTTACAGTTTGCATATAAATTAGGTTCTAAATTACATGTTTTCTTACTAGATTTGAAAAAAATACATATATCGTCATTACCCCGTCATTTGTGGGTGGATTTTAAACTAAGCGTACAATATACATTGTTTACATGTAACACTCCTGTACGTGATTTAATGTCGCTTCATCAGATCATCGACCTTATAACGTCTCGAAAATATTCCAAGAACGTGCTATAAATGCATTTGCCTTGTTCTGCATGTCCGTCCTTCTGTACGTCCGTCCGTACGTCCGTCCGTGTACATTTATAAGTGTTTCTTCAACATGTAATATCTTCAATATTACGCGAAGGATTGCTTCAATACTTGGACACACTGAAATCACATGGACATGTGTCACACACTCGCGTCACCATAACATGGTTTGACAGCACTTTAGAATCATTTCCAATGGAAATGATTCTAATGTGCTGTCAAAGCATGTTGTAAAATTACCTCGCGACCTTGACATTTGTTACCTTCGAAATGTCATTGTAACTCTTAGCCATTTTGTTACTTCGAAAAGTTTGCGAGAGTTTCTCCAACATGTAATACCTTCAATATTACTGGAAGGAAGGATTGCTTCAATACTTGAACACTTGAATCACCCGAAGACTTGTCACGCCATCATTAAGACGACCTTACCCATTTTTTACCGCCACAAGGTCGTTGAAACACTTAGCCAAAAAGCAAAGTAATAATACCAAAAGCTAGGCGGGCGCGACATGTTGGCCGGGGCCATCTAGTTTACAGTCAAGTACACAAAGGGGGGCATATGTATGTTTCACAAACATAATGTCTAGTTAGTTATGTACATGCATTTATTTCCGGATATGTTTGCAAAACCGATACAAAAACTAGTGTAAGGAACGACATGCGCTATATGATATACACCTGGGGGCCGTTTCACTAAACTTCGTACGACTAAAATGTTCGTAAGTGCAAAATTATGATAGTCTATAAATTAACATTGTTTTCTTGTAAATAATTATTGGATTTACATTTATTGAGCATAGGCTGCATATGCAGCCTATGCTCAATAAATGTAAATCCATAAATTGAAATTTGCATACGATCTTAAATTTGCACTTACGAACATTTTAGTCGTAAGAAGTTTAGTGAAACGGGCCCCTGCTGAGGCAAATCAAAATGTTATTTGAATAAATGCTGCCCACATAAGTGATATCATGATTATGATTTAGCATCGGCTTAACGTGGTGGCAATGTCAACTCGCACAGCTCAGGCTCAGACAATCAAACTGCTTGACTTCAAGCACAATGCTGATTTATTCTGAAATAAAAAAATTACCAATGTTGACAAGATTCGAGCAGGCGATGGTGTGCGCTGTATACAGGTAACAACGGTGTATGTGATTTATCCAGCTGCTTGCCAGCGGGCCAATGTTGGACCGATGACGTTACTAATGTCTGATCCACGTTTTGTTGCTGACTTTTGGCTAAAAAAACACTTTTTCATCAATAACAAAAACAAACACCCTGCCACGCCCCCCCCCTCCCAATTGTTTTTGTTATTTATTAAAGTCCAACAAATATTGTTTTTATTTCAACGATTATCGTATAAATTGTTTTAAATCTAATGTTAAACCCCATATTAAATTCATAGAACATATAATCACTTTTTGATGGAATGTTATCAAATACTTTTAGGAAAGGTGACTTTTTTTGTTATTGATGAAAAACTACTTACATTTAAATAGTTTTTAGATTTCATATGTGTAATAAATAGCCAAAAGTTCGTCATCAGCCAAACATGGAACAGACAGTAGGTTGAGTGACAAAATGCCGAATACCGCCGAAATTTCTGTCTGTAACGCAGGGCGACTTTTTAAGTCGCCCTGCGTTGCAGACAGATATTTCGGGTTAACCGCCGTTCTGCTGCAGATACGTTTTATGAAGGATAACGTACACTAGGGGACACACTTTAAGCTTATATTTACATCTCGTCTTTCATGTCCAACATTGTTTGTGCGTGTTTGTTTCCGTGCAATTGCCGCTTATCAGCAGTTAAGCCGGTATCTGACTACATCACAGGACAACTAGCATGTTTCGCATACGAGTTTGGTCCATCGTGTTTACATAGTCTGGTATACCGTGGTTTTACGCCAGTATGAGGATCGTACATCTTGCAATTCCATTGTGTACCAGTCTACTAAATTAAAGGGCGGAGTGATTTAATATTTTAATACCGAATGAGGCCCAGGTGGTCATTAATCGAATTTGAAATTTGATCACGTTCTTGGCGGATAGAAACACTTGTGGGGTGAGGGGTGGCGGTGGTGGCGGTGGCGGTGGGGGGGCGGTGGTGGCGGGGTGGCGGGGTGGCGGGGTCTGTGAGATGTACACACCTGAAATATTCACCCCCAAGGAGAACAGATAACAAATCCTCCCAATACCACCTCCTCCACACACACCAACCGCCCCCACCCCCACCACAGAGTTACAGTTCATTTTGGAATTAAAGGTCAAGTGAATAAAAAAATCTAATTCAAAATATATTGTGTAAACTGGTAGATAATGACAATTTACGTATTTACGTATTTTTGACAAAGTGCGTATTTGCCGTGAAACACGGTGTCGTGAACCATTGTTGATATCCTGTCAATACGACCTAATCACTGCGTATGAATATGTGCGGTTCGATTCTCAGATTCTGAGGATGCGGCTGGGGTTCATTTTTTGCATTTTAAAGCTATTTGTAGTGTTGACGGGATAAATAAAATAGTAGGTTAGTGCCGTGAATGGGAAAAATATCTGGCGCGGCACGGAAACCATCCAAACATAATAATCCGATCAAACGTTATGCAACTTGTCATACATTCCACGGTTTGGAAACGGTAGGAATTCATTGCAAAGCCTCTAAATTCCTACGCGTTTCCTAGCCTTGCTTGATTAACTTGATACCAAAAAGCAATAATCTGGTAGTCTCTGAAAAACAAAACAATAGTAAATTTAATATTAGAACAATGTTATATCGCGGTGGACAGTATTTGGACGATTCATACAGTAATCTAAGGAAACGGGTGGCGTTGGGGGAGCGTTTCACTAAACTTCGTACGATTAAAATGTTCGTAAGTGTAAATCATGATAATCTGTAAATTTCACACTAACACTATTTTCTTGTAAACAATTATTGGATTTACATTTATTGAGCATAGGCTGCATATGCAGCCTATAATCCATCAATTGAAATTTCCACAGCCGATCCTAAATTTGCACATACGAGCATTTTAGTCGTACGAAGTTTAGTGAAACGGGCGCCAGTTGAAGAATGGGGCTAAGTCCTGTAACGGGAGAAATGGGGTTTATGGGATTTGTGACATGTGTAGATCCTGATCAAATCGCACACTCCTGTTACGTACATTGTAGTAGCCAGTTAACGAACTATATTACTTGATAGAAGTATGGAGGGTGTCACTTGATGGAACGGCGAGCAGTGCAGATCCTGATCAGGTCGCTAAAGCCCAATTTCTCCAGTCACAGCCACAGCGTTTTCGCCATATTACTCTATACGCGCCTCACCGTGTGACCAATCGGCCGATAATACCGTAGTTTTCGGTGATTTACACCCCAATTCCACAACGTAATTTAGCATAGTCGTTTCACAACTTAAGTTGCCAGGATGCGGTGAGAAAGTGTCTTATCAGAGATATAAAGAAATATTTGTTTATACACACGTGTATGATAGGCGGTTGATACTCAATTCGTCGAGACTTTGGGCAGTTTATCTTCAACTATCATACCGACGTGTTTACGTTGTTCCGACGTCACCTTCATGCTATATTAATCAAAATCGGACAACATCGGGATCATGGTATTTCTGACCATTGTAGAGAGTTTTATTACACTATAACCTGCGTTAATCTTGCCAGTAGTTGTCTCATTCGTTCTCAAGAATACTTGAATGCTGTGCTTGACATCGAGCAGCTTGATTGGCTGAGCATGAGCTGTGCAACAGCTCATGCTCAGACAATGAAACTGCGTGATTGCGAGTTCAGATTGTCAATATATGTTCAGAAACGTTGACGCATAGTTAGTGCTAGAGCTCGTTGACGCATAATTAGTGCTAGAGCTCAGGCTCAGCCAATCAGACTGCTTGATCGTGAGTTGATACATGTATTGCCAACTTGAATAGATGTTCAGAAACCTTGACAACTGGTCAAGATTAACGCCGGCTTTTGTGTAACATATGGACTCTACAATATGACTGGAGTTTGGGATGCAGGGATTCCGCTGGCGATCGCCACTTTCGCAATTGGCGATTTTTCTTTGATTTTTTTTTCGAAAATTGTAATTTTTTATCGCCAATTGTTTTTGTTTTTTGAAGTGGCGATTTTTTTATTTTCCCCGGCGGAATCCCTGAGATGGTATACGTATCTCAACGACGAATGCGTGACTGATACCTTAAATAAATGGACTGTGTCTCAGATTATACAATATGTGGTTGGGTTGCGCTTCATGTACAGTACATGTACATGACACCTTTTATGAAATATATTTTCAGAAACTTGGATATTTTCTGTACATGACGTCGAAAGATGATAGAATATTCATAGCAAATGCGGAACTATATGCCACGTTTGCTATCAAAATGTCGTCATATTTCGATGTCATTTACGGAAAATATCGTGAAATTTGGTAAATATCTTTCATGTGATATATATGTTCTTACTGTCTGTTCCACGTTTTGCTGCTGACGAACTTTTGGCTATTAAACACATTAAATCTAAAAAATATATAAAAGTAAGTACTTTTTTATCAATAAGTCACCCTCCCCAAAATCATTTATTTGATGAAATTCCATGAAATATTGATTTTATTGCGAAAAAACGTTTTTCTTATGGGAATTTAACATGGGGGCTACAAATAGATTTTTTTTTTTATTTGTGGACCGATTTTCAAAATCCAACTTTTGTTTTCTTAGTTACATCATTTTCAAGCTATCTCGCCAGGTTTCGGAGTCAATTTCCAAATGTTTTGGTTTTTTTTATCCTTCCGGTCAAAAATCGAAATATTTTGGAAATGGCTCCTCATGTTAAATTCGCATAGGAAAATCTTTTTTTCAGGAGGGTGACTTTTTTGTTATTGATAAAAAATTACTTACTTTTAAATATTTTTTAGATTTAATGTGTGTAATAGCAAAAGTTCGTCGGCAGCAAAACGTGGAACAGACAGTAGGTACACAATCCAGTGGCGTGTCTCAATTTTATCCTGTGTACACAGTGCGTATGTAACGTGAAACACGGTGCCGTGAAACATTTTTGATATCCTGTCAATACGACCTAATCACTGCGTATGAATATGTGCGGTAGCTGGGGTTATTTTGTTGCATTTTAAAGCCATTTGTAGGTGTTGACGGGATAAATAGAATAGTAGGTTAGTGTCGTGAATGAGAAAAATATCTGGCGCGGCACGGAAACGGGATGTGCTCGGCAGAGCCTCGCCCATCCCGTTTCCTAAGCCTTGCCAGATATTTCTTCCCATTCACGGCACTAACCTACTATTCTCTATATATCAATCAATCTCACATGTAGTCACTGGAGTGTGCATGACAGCAGGGCACGAGTCCACTTTAGTTCAATTATTTTAATACAGTGCAATCTCACTACACCAAACACTACGGGTACATGTGCCATCGGCGTGTTCGGTATAGTGAGGTTCAACTGTACAACTCGTTATGTGTCAGTATTATATACATTTTTCTTACCACTCCTTAAGTTTTACAGGCATATGCATGCCTGTAAAACTTAAGGAGTGGTAAGAAAAATGTCAGTGAGACAAAGTGAAGGCGTTTCAGATTAATATTTTCCATTTAGTTTAAACAATATTTATTTCAATAAGGTAATTATGGAAGCGTCCTGGTGCCAATGCTAAAATATATTATCTCCTAATTTGGACTTACTATCTCCTAATTAGGAATTAGTAAATTAGGAGATAAAACATTGTATAACATTGACACAGATAGTAAGTCCTAATTAGGAGATAATAGTCCTAATTAGGAGATACTAAATCCTACATAGGAGATACTAAGTCCTAATTAGGAGATAGTAAGTCCTACCTAGGAGATAATAACTGATAATTAGGAGATAATATCTCCTAATTAGGACTTATTATCTCCTAATTAGGACTTATATCTCATAATTAGGAGTTAGTATCTCCTAATTTGGAGATAACAACTACGTTAGCATTGGGACCAGGACGCTTCCATAGGTAAGTAAGTGATATTCATAGATGTAATACATACAGTTTGAAACAAGGTTAGAAAACATGCATTTTACGCGTAATGTGAATTATTCTCCCGGACAATTTCAAGCAAAACGACTATCAAGCAGAGCCTCGCCCATCCCGTTTCCTAAGCCTTGCCAGATATTTTTTCCCATTCACGGCACTAACCTACTATTCTCTATATATATTATAAGTGAGATCTTCCATTTTCTTCGTTTGGTATCAAAGATGACCGTTGGAGAAACTGTAGGTCAACGGAAATTGCTGACGGTGCATTGTTTCCCCCACATTAATCCACCTTTGCACGGATTTGCCCCTCTGTTTCACCTTGCTACACTGTCTACATATATAAAACAGCCATTACCCGTCGTGTTAATTACGTCGCTTATTGCCCTAATGGGCCCGGTCCGGTTTTTTCGGCGCAATTTGGCTGAACTCTGACACATGCGAATGTGTGTTCGGACGTTAGATATGCATTCTGTACGAATAGTTGTTCCGTATAGTTTTGAAAATACAGGTACACCATCGCCTGCGTTAATCTTGCCAATATTTGCGATAGTTATTTCATTTAAAGATAATTCAATATTGTTCAACTGGGAAAAATTAACGCTGTGAGTTGTGTACATGTATGAAAATTAATGAACATATGGATGTAGTTTTGTTCGTATATTTTTTAAAATGCAGTTAAAATTTATATAATTGTATACCCTATATGCCAGAGTAACACGTGAAATTAAGCTATGGAATAAAGTAATGGTTCATTTCATAGGGTAATAAACTGTGTGATCTGCCCGCGTAAGAATCTCAAAAGCAGACCCAAACCTGTTTTAATTTAGTTATGAACGCATTTTAGTAAACCAAAGTCACATATCATATGTCAATGAGAATAAATAAAAAAATCAAGGTTTAAACCCTTGTACCTCTTCAAATGGCAAAATATGACGGTTTTCGCTGGAATGATGTCCTAACGTCGCATTCATTTAATTTCAGTATTTTAAAGTAAGAAGTGTGATATATCTGTATTTTTGTTACTAATGGCAATACTATACCAACTTTAGAAAGATATTCCCATTATTGACTCTAGAGTAATTAATATTTAAATAAAATAAGTTAGTTACCATGGATTGAGAATCAGGGGGCCGTTTCACTCAGCTTCGTACGACTAAGAAGTTCGTAAGTGCAAATTTAGGATCGTCTGGAAATTTAAATTGATGGATTTACATTTATTGAGCATAGGCTGCATATGCAGCCTATGCTCAATAAATGTAAATTCATCAATTGATTACAAGAAAATATTGCTAATTTGAAATGTACAGACTATCATAATTTTGCACTTACAAACATTTTAGTCGTAAGAAGTTTAGTGAAACGGGCCCCAGGTGTATACATGTCGCAAACGCTAGTTATTTTCAGTATTATAAACATGTTTGTACCAATCCCCATTTTTACAGGCGACTTATATATACATGTATCTACAATTAGGTTCAGAAATACGATACAAATCTGAAATCAAGCTATTTGCTCCAATTCTGTTTAATGACTGCCAATGCATGTCTCAGACCATGTCCCTTTAAATAATGGACAGTTGTCGAAGAACTGTTAGTGCGGTAGGAGAATGAACTAGCTAGGTTACGTTAACCATCTCATAACCTCTTATTTTAAAGCACACATTTCGACTGCATTGCAACTAATACTAAATTCGAAAAGAAAAACGGGCCAACGGCCATCGGCTTGACACATTTTCCAGGCTCATATGCCCGGGTATGAAAGGTCTGCGAGCCAATTCCTACCCTCAAATATAAGATAGCTAACGAAGAACTGTCTAAGCAATCACAGCATGTTAGTCCGAATTGTGCCCATCTAGATAATTTTACTGAAAGTCTAGTTTTCGTGCGAGCGTACCTTACGACGTACAACTCACGATTTCTGTGTTAATAAATAGCAGCCTTCATGAGATATACGACGTATCGCATGTGACATTATGAACAAAAACATTATTTCAAAATTTCGATCTATTTTCAGACCGCCATATCATAAATTTGCAACAAATTCAGAGCAAATGCGGAATAATTCCGCATTTGCTCTGAATATTTTGCAAATTTGCCACACCATTTATAGGAATCAGTTCGCTTTCCGGATATATACGTTGCAGGAATTATTCTTGCGATAAGGTATACTATTAGTTAGTTGACGGGTTCAATTATAACACCAGTGTACAGCACATTTAGACATATTAATTAGATGTTAGATTGTCAACTATGTTGTTTCTTTATGAGCACAACTACATTTTATGTAGTCTACAGACAGTCGTATGTCAGCATTGCTGTTTCTGACGGACATACCGTGGCTTCATTTATGTACGTGTTTCAACCCATGGCCGCAGTATGCGTATATATGATATTACATGAGTGATGGTTTAATATAATATTTATTAAACTCGTTTACTGAATTCATAAGAAACGAGCTGTGCCCCGTTTCTTATGAAGTCAGTCAACGAGTTCAGAGCTTCAGATAAGCTTCGTATTTGCTTAAATACCCAATTAAAATTGCCAAAATCCCAATTGAAATCAGAAGTAGCTATAGCAAGTATCAAAAAGCAATGGAACATTTGCGGTATCTTTATCATGCTGCATAAAACAATAAACAGAGCACACATAAAGCATAGTTTTCTTATATTCCATGAAAACACATCTTGGTATTTCATTAGAATTGTCTCCAAGGAGACACTTCTAATGAAATGCCAAGACATGTTTTCATTTCAAAGCAAACCATTCAATAAGTGCTGTCTGTTGATGTGTAAACAGGAGTGTGATTATATTTTACCCAATTAAAATTTTGAAATACCCAATTGCTTCAGAAATGACGGAGTGACAATATTCAATTACTAATTCCTTATCTGGAGTTTTGTGTCTGTTTCACGAAACCTGCCCAAATTTTACGGCTATATAAACAATGCAAAAACAATATTTTTTTCGATAATATTAAATTTTATCAACATTTAGGAATGAGTCTTCTTTTTATTTCGTGAAATTTGGTCAAATATTGATTTTATTACGAAAAAATGTATTTGTCTATGGGAATCCAGTTTAACATGGTGGAAAAGGAGGTGGATGAGCTGTTGGCAGAGTCAAAAAAAGAAAAAGTTTGGAATTTGGGATTTAACATAGAGAAATTGTTTTTTCGCCATAACATCAATGTAGGACAAAATTTCACTAAATAAAAAGAAGCTCATTCTCAAATTTTACTTTAATTTAATATTATCGAAAAAATGTTTTTGCATTGTTTATATAGCAGTACAATTTGAGCAGGTTTCATGAAACATACAGTAATGTAATATGTAGTCTATACGGAACACAGCCACTCGCGGAATAAATCTTCATTAATACCCCGGCGAAAATGAAGACATCCAACAATCCTGGCACCCGGGCAACATATTGCATCTGATGACGAGATAAGCCATTCCTGGCCGTCTTTGGAGAAATGGGGCTTATGTGTCTTGCGACCAGCGTTGATCCAGATCAGCCTGTGCATCTGCACATTATGATCATGATTATCACGGACCCAGCAAAGAGACACACATCATGCTTCTAACAAGCAATATAGATCGTTGTCAGGCTACACGGGTGTGCTATTTGATCAGGAACAACAGTGGTCAGAAGCCCCACAAGCCAAATTTATTCTGTCACAGCCACATTGCTGGTTGCAGTGGCTGCCATCTAACGTCACAATTAATCATGTAATACATGAAAATATACAACATCGTGGCTTTGACTGTGGTTGGGGAAACGGGGCTTATTATCTACGCCAATTGTTGTGCCAGATCAGCCTGCGTTTCTGAACATATAGTTGCAATGTAAACTCGCGATCAAGCAGTTTGCTTGGCTGAGCATGAGTTGTAACACAACTCATGCTCAGTCAATCAAGCTGCTTGCCTTCCCTGCGTTTCTGAACATATATTGGCAATATCAAGTAGCAATCAAGCAGTTTGTTTGGCTGAGCATGAGTTGTAAACTATTGTCACGGTACGGTGCTAGTAACTCGGGAGATATGTGTCTGTCCTTGAATTCATAATGGAAACTTGACGTCCTTCGTCGTTGTCAATAACGTCCCACTATTGACAGGCAACGTCCTTCGGACTCCACGCACTTTAAACAGACCAAATGTTGTTCGTTCATATTACAGTAAGCGCAACAGTTGGTCTGTTTCAAGTTTGCGAGGAGTCCTTCGGACTTCACGCAAACTTTAAACAGACCAAATGTTGTTCATAATACAATAAACGCAACAGCTCATGGTTTTATACCTTAATTAAATGGTTAAATCATAACTTATACATGCATTGTATATGAGCTCTACGATATCCATGTGTATATGTTTTTTTTTAATTTTAGACGCATTCAGTTTAAAACAAATTCAAACTGACAAGTAAATAAATTGTACATACCTTGTGACGTCGACACGATATTGCGCCTAACATCGACAATTCTAACGTACGAAACTTGCATTCGCCGAAATTGACGTCAACTGTGTGACGCAAATGACGTTACGTCACTCCTTGGAAACATTAGATTTCCCCCAGATAATTAATTCTTGAGACGATGTATCACATTGTATACTATATTATGTAGAGGAACTTACATGAGTGATTATTTAATATGACATTTATTAAACGAATTTACATATTTCATAAGAAATGAGACTATGTCGAGTTTCTAATGAATTCAGTCAACACGATTAATCAATAGAGGATCGTACATGAATGATAATTTATTTTAATATTATTGAGCGATTTTACTGATTTCATAATGAACGAGGCTATGCCGAAATTATTCAACGTCAACGTCTATAATTTATCCCGTCAACACAGTGCGTATGTGCCGTGAAACACGATGCCGTGAAACATTTTTGATATCCTGTCAATACGACCTAATCACTGTGTATAAATATGTGCGGTAGCTGGCGTTATTTTTATTGCATTTTAAAGCTATTTGTATGTGTTGACGGGATAAATAGAATAGTAGGTTAGTGCCGTGAATGGGACAAATATCTGGCGCGGCACGGAAACGGGATGTGCTCGGCAGAGCCTCGCCCATCCCGTTTCCTAAGCCTTGCCAGATATTTTTTCCCATTCACGACACTAACCTACTATTCTCTATATATATCGACTATGTATTGCATAAGCGCAACCCCATGTATTGACGCTGTACTGATCACCAAACGTGTTTTCTGCAGCGGTCTACTTATTTATTACATCACGTGAGTAATACGCAGCAAAAAAACATTCGCTTCCTCGCTATCTTCGCCGATCTGACACGTTGGTTACGAGAAATAATAATAATTTGCGCCAAAACATGAACAAACCACCCTTGTCTTAATGTACCTATTTTGATGAAACTTACACGATGCTTTATTCACCCGAAATCACGTGAACTTAATACAGGACCTTGGCGATTTTTAACCCAAGCCGAATTGATACACGCGCATCTTTACGCTTTTAAATCACTTAAAATGTTGGTTTCAGTGTGCATACATACATATAAGGTACGTTTTTTACGATTTTCTCACGTGCGGAATAATTATCGCTAACAAAGATAGTCTGTCCTATGTCCCTAATCTCTAATTATATTTTCTTTTGCACTGTAGGAAGACATTATCACAATGTAGAAGGACAAATTAATGAAATGATAAAAAAGAAGAAATTTGCTTTATGATATTTGTAATCCATGCATCTCATTGTCTGCTACCTACAATTCTTCTGCAACCGGATATGACTCTATGCTCGTTCTCTTTCATATGAGCATGACGGGCGTTTCGCTGTCTGACTCAGACCAGTGCAGACCCAGACCAGACTGCGCGTCCGCGCAGTCTGGTCTGGGTCTACACTGGTCGCACGTGCCATAAGCCCCATTTCTCCAATCGCAGCTACAAATATAATGACACCGTGAAGTCATCAAGTCAATTGATCTAACCGGTTTGTGGTTTCACTTTGATAACCGTAATTAGTGTTAGTAAGTTATTACGCTGCCAAACTGACCCCACACAACGGGAAACTAGAATCACGTCATTTAAGCCAGTTTCAAGAACCAGGTACCAGTGACCTTTTGAAGGTATAGAATGTCGAGGTCATACGTTAATGGTTACATGAGTGTGTCACATACATGTATGTCCATACGTTGACTGCGGGTGGACGGACGTAAGAACGGACGGACGGTACTTCAAATGCAAAGCCTTATATCCACCCTTGCTATCGCACAGTGAGCCGGTTGTCGGGTTACCGCAATCGGTGACGCGCACGCTACTAACCAATGCGGCCCCGGGATCGATCCTCAGCCGGTGCAGTATGTGATATAGTCGGTACATGTAGCTAGATCGGACAAGTGGGTTTCTTCCGGATACTCCGGTTTCCTCCCACATTAAGGACTGCACTTACGTCTTCATCTGTGCCATGGAAAGCATTTGTATAAGTGATCTCGCGCTTGTTTTTAATCGTTGTAAAGTTTTACAGTTTCAAATTTAACCCATACAACGTTGATTTAAAATTTTTCGTCTGCTGTATATTTTATTTTCCGATTTTTCCCATCAAAGCCATGTTATGACAACACTTTAGAATCAATTCCAATGGAAATGATTCTAAAGTGTTGTCAAACCATGTTTTTATTGAGAAAAAAGACAAAACATAAATCGACAGCAGACGACAATTTACGTTTCCCGCGTCCTAAGGGTTAATGCGTGCAATTTTCTTACACAGCGAAAACCCATGTTACGCAGTAAGCAAAGATAACTATCTTCGCGAAAGAGTCTCTGATTTCGAAGACTGCGTAATCCCAATTACACCGTTGTCTTTGAAGTGCCGATATGCTTTGTGATTAGCAGAGAATATGCCGCTCAAACAGCGAGACGCCTCTGGCAACAGGTGCGCGAGTACGATACAGTTGTAACACGGGAACATTGATTACGTCATCTACTACGATGGTGTTTGGTTGCGATAGGTAATTTAAAGGTACATGCCCACTCAGTAGGCACGAAATATTCTTTATAGGAATTAAATAAGTGTATACTTGTGTCACTATTCCACTACTTCTAAAAATTGCGAGTGCCCGCTATACAGATATAATCATTTAGTCATATTACTGATAGTGACTCGCGGTGGTATCAGGCTATTTTCATATGCAAATGAGGCATGACATTTTTTAATTATTTATACTAATTAAATGCGTCACCTGAAAAAAATAGTATTTTCGACAGATTATGAAGTATGTTCATTGCACATAAAACAATAAATACAGAAAATAAATATTAGTGTCCCTTAACGTTTTAAGGAAACACGGTTATCGCCCCTGATATCAGTGTGGAAATGTATGTCTGGTATAAAATGTATAATAATGCCAATCAATACGTGGGGTAATGGTGAAATGACAGAAAATGTATCAGATGATGTCTCTGATATAAATAACAGTTTGTGCCTACTGAGTGGGCATGTACCTTTAACGATCTGTGTTCATCCTTGCCGGAATCCCGACCGGAGACCTGTAGCCTATTTCATCAACATTGCAAAGTATACTTTAGTAGCAAAGTATACTTTGAGGGAGAAATTTTTAATTTTAAGATAAATTTATTAATTTTTATTATACTGAATTTATTACATTATCACAGCCATTTAATGGCTGTGATAATGTAATAAATTCAGTATAATAATTCTGCATACTTTTAATCATCAAATATATGCAGTAGTTAGTTCTATGTGAAATAATGCATTTCAGGAAAAATAAATAATTGCTCCCTCAAAGTATACTTTGCTAGAAAAGTATACTTTGCAATGTTGATGAAATCGGCTACTGGTTTGACCATCAAGTAAATTTCTTGGCATTATTGTATGTGAGAGTTAAATCAAGCTGGTTATACCACTTATTAATACGATTATTCCTAATTATATTGCTTTTAGGGGAAGGGGCCAATATAATTTGGTGTGGTATGGACCTGGCACTAGGCCAGGTTATTCTAATTTTTTGGAGGTAAATATTCCGTTGTGCTTTTAGAATCCCCCAAAGGTGGCCGGATTAGCTCAGTAGGTGGAGCGTCGGATTGCGGATCGGGAGTCCCCGGGTTCGATTCCCACATCGACCGCTGCGAATGGCTGATTCGGCTAGGCTGCTAGCCTAGTCCTAACGGATGGGGACTTAAATAGTCGGTCCCGACATGACATGACATGACATCAAAGCATTTACATTTTGGAACCCCATCCCCAATTCCTTAATTGTGGCCGAAAGACAGCCATTTCCGAGTATGAATCCCGTGGCCCGGGTTCAAGCCCCGGCCAAGGCAATGATTGGGCTCTGTGAAACCAACGCTATACATGTATAGATGTATGTAATGTTGTAAGTCGTTCAGCAAATCACGAAATCACTATGATGATTTTATAGGCTAATTCACTGCTTAAACAGACTGTCAGTGATGTATCTTCAACTCGATTACGCTACACGTGTAACAGTTATAGTTCACATATTTAATTTTTAATTTAAACTTTTTAATTTTCGTTAATTATCGTAGAACTGATGTCTACAAAGGCGTAAACTGAGTTCTAAATATAGCGGCTGGACATTTAATGATTAATGTAGTAGATATCGGCGAAAGTGTCACAATATGCGATTAATTGAGACGACATGCTGTTCTTTCATTGGTCGAGAAACTAGGGTAAACAATAAATAGTATTATTGCATTTTTTTCAACGCGATCGTAAACTTTTACTGTATAAATAATCGATCGAGTTATTTAATGTTGTTGTTTTATGACTGATACTTGTTGCATAAAATGTGGATTGAAGACGTTCGCTCTTATGTTGACAAACATTGGTATAATATATTACACGTATCAACGATTATATCTCAATCATCCGGTGTGGTCTAGTGGTTAGGATTCCTGGTTTTCACCCAGGCGGCCCGGGTTCGATTCCCGGCACCGGAACATTCTTTTGTACTTTTTTTTTTGTATATATATTTACTTTAACATAGTTGTTGATAATTGAACGGTCTAATCAGGGGGCGCCGTTTCACTAAACTTCGTAAGACTAAAATGTTCGTAAGTGCAAAATTATGACATTAACACTGTTTTCTTGTAAACAATTATTGGATTTACATTTATTGAGCATAGGCTGCATATGCAGCCTATGCTCAATAAATCTAAATCCATAAATTGAAATTTACAGACGATCTTAAATGTGCACTTACGAACATCTTAGTCGTAAGAAGTTTAGTGAAACGGGCCCTAGGAACGTACATGTGTTTAGGGGATATGAATCGGCACAACATCTCGCAATACCCCGTGTGATCTTACCTTGTTGATGCCACACTAACATAAAATCTAAAGGTTAGCATACACCAAATAGTTGTCATTCTCTCCTACTTTCACTATTCGTATAGATGCACTTTTACAAAATCTGCAACCTATCTGCACTGGATCTGCACCAATGAAACAATAGGTACACTTACTCCTAAGAAAGGAAAATCCAACCTCTCCATGTCCGCCATTATTGTTTACCGTTATTAGGCAAATGAAGCCGTGTTTACATCATGTAACCAACATGTTCAACGCCACTAATATGCTGGAAACTGGTGCTAAACCATCCCAACATGTTTCTCAAGACAACGGGGTCGTACATGTACAATATCAAGATTTGCACTCCGGATGGGGCAACATTGATAGTTGCATACCGCGGGATGCGATGGTATTGCACAGATATTCAACAACGACATATATAATCACATACACAACCGGTTGCGTTAATCTTGCCCAGATGTCAACGTTTCTGACCATCTATTGGCAATCGCAACTCGCAATCAAGCAGCGTGATTGGCTGAGCCTGAGCTGTATCACAGCTCAGGCTCAGCCAATCAAGCTTCTTGACGTCAAGCACGATATTCAAGTATTTTAAAGTAAATAGCATGGGGAAATATTGCTAAGATTAGCACAGGGGGTGGTGTAGGCGTTGGTTCTGCCTAAGTAATTTATAGATGCGTCTAGCGATACCTTTGAAGTACCTACGGCGAGACTGATAGCGTCTAATTGGGAGTGACGCTTGGTTGTAGTGTCTGACTCGTACATGCATATTGTAGTTAACAGATGGTGCGCAGAATGTACCGTGGAACGTATCAAAACCGGACACCCTGGGGAGGTCGAATGGTCCCTATGGTGTCCGGACTTGAGAGGTTCCGCAGTACTTAATGCGAGCTACTTGACTATTGTAGTTCACAAATGGTGTGCAGCATGTACTGTGAATCCGGTCCAAACCGAACTCCCTTGAGAAGTCCACAGGGTGTCCGGTTTTAAGAAATTCCGCTGTTTTATGTACTTAATGTAAACTTAATGATTTAGAGAGATTCAGTTGTGTATCCGCTCAGTCTGATCAGGATCTGCTCCGTTCGCCATTCCTGCAATTGAACACCGGTTATCTTTTAACAAGCAATGCACATGTATATTGCTACAGGAGTTCGCCAGTTGATCAGGTACTGCACTTGTCACAAATCCCATAAGCCCCATTTCGCCTGTGTTCATCTTATCCAGATATAGAAATATAAAAATATCTGGCAAGGCTCAGGAAACGGAAAATAGAATTTCTTTATTTCTCATCAGAAGTATATGTAGTGACCACCATTTGAACCGTCTCGCCGAGACGGTTCAAATGAGTGGTTACAACATATGCTTTGGTTCAGAACTAAGGAAAATAGATAGAGAATAGTAGGTTAGTGCCGTGAATGGGAAAAAATATCTGGTAAGGCTCAGGAAACGGATGGGCGAGGCTCTGCCGAGCATATCCCGTTTCCGTGCCGCGCGAGATATTTTTCCCCATTCACGGCACTAACCTACTATTCTATTTGTCCCGTCAACACCTACAAATTGCTGTAAATGCAAAAATAGTATTGACTGGATATCAAAAATGTTTCACGGCACCGTGTTTCACGGCACATACGCACTGTGTTGACGGGATAATAACAACGTGTATGAACATCTATTGGCAGCAATCCCAACTCGCAATCAATCAGGTTGATTGGCTGAGACTGGGCTAGCAGGTGCAGCCAATCAAGCTGCTGGGTTTCAAGCACGATATCCAAGTATTTTGAAATAAAGAAATTAATTAATATAGACAAGATTAGCGCAGGCGGTAGTGTATATAAAAGTCAATCTATCACGTGTAGGTATACAAATGATACACGCCATATGCTTTTTTACCTAAGAACATGGGCGTTATCTCAAGAAAAATATTTACGAAAGTTGCATTATTTTCCGTAAATTACGTTGAAAGTCGACGAAACTTTCATAGCAAATGCGAAAGTCTATTCCGCATTTTCTGTGAAATTATGATCATCTTTCGATGTCAATTACAGAAATTATTGCATTTTCTTTAAATATATTTCATTAAAAAGCGCACATGTTCTCGTGTACAAAATCTCACGGCGTATCTCATAAACGAGTTCTAAGCAACACGTATCGTGTCTTAATATTTGGTAAACAATTATCTTTGCCTGAAACTACGGAGCCCCGCAGGGGATGTAGAATTCTTTTTTGTATTAATTCGTTCCGACGAAATAACAATTCGTTCCCTCAATTTAACAATTCGTTCCTACGAATTAACAATTCGTTCCCTCATTTTAACTATTCGTTCCCACGAATTAACAATTCGTTCCCTCGAATTAACAATTCGTTCCCTAATTAACAATTCGTTCCCTCGAATTAACAATTCGTTCCCACGAAATGAAAATTCGTTCCCTTGGGAACGAATAGTTATTTAGTGGAACGAATTAACAATTCGTTCCCTCGAATTAACAATTCGTTCCCACGAAATGACAATTCGTTCCCTTGGGAACGAATAGTTATTTAGTGGAACGAATTGTTAATTCGAGGGAACGAATTGTTATTTCGTGGGAACGAATTAATAAAAAAAAATCCATGTCCCATGCGGGACTCCGTACTAAGCAACACGTATCGTGTCTTAATATTTGATGAACAAATTGCCTTGCCTGAAACATCTGTTCAACTTCATAACACGGTAGCTGCAGACTTTCGTCTCCTGTCTGTCACAGTTAGCACCACGTGGCTATTTATTTCGTCGAGGTTTTTGCGAGCCTGATTTACATTTACACCACCGCCTGCGCTAATCTTGCCAGTATGTGTCTTTTTTTATTTCGAAATACGCGAATATTGTGCTGGAAAGCAAGGATATTGGTCGGCTGAGCCTGAGCTGTGATACAATCAATATGCTTGGTTGCGCGTTCGGATTGCCAGTAGGTGTTCAGAAACGTTGACTCCTGGGCACGATTAACGCAGACCGTTGTGTACACCATGACAGAGCGAGATTTATTGCGAATTTAGTAAACATTTTAATGAATCCGGCATATTATCAAGGGTTGACTATTTCCAACCACACGCACGCTTATTCTGCCGTTACGATTTGACAAAAGTAAACTTCGTTATAGGCTGTTTGTGAATTTAACATATCTAGCCTGTCAGCCATGTAACTTCGAGTAAGTCTCTCAATATGAGCGGTGTACGTTATGTGTGTACGATCGCGGAACAGAGTATGTTAGGCAGGTTCGGGGGCTAGATTTGGTCGCGCCCGCTTGCGGTCGGCACATTGGCTTACGTACGTCTTTCCGTACGTATGTACGTACGTGCGTCCGGGCTACAGTTTTAAGTTAAAGTCTTTGATTAAAGTTGTTCGATATAATATCAAAGTATCGGCGGGCGCGACATACGGGCTGCGGCCTTCTAGTGGAAAGGTAACTATTCAAAACACGCCCGGTCCGATGGTACCTCGTAGTACGTTTCTATAAGTATCCGGGGACATTCTTCCTGAAAACAAATACATGTATGTGCATCTGACGTGTTTCATGGTGCAAATAAAACTTACTTTGGAGCGGGCACGGTTTCAACACTTTGAACCATTTGTGTTGTTGTTGAAACCACGTGATCATGCACCTTGTATATATACTGGTTACAAATGGAAAACACCCTGCTTTCTGATCAATGTGTATTAGCCATTAACGACGAATGTCTCTTTTCAATTTGGTATATGAATTACCTGATCCGGGTAACTATATACACTGGCCGCAAATGGAATACACCCTGTTTTGTGACCGGTGTGTATTTTCGGTGTGCCATTAACGAGGAATGCCTCTTTTCAATCGGGTGTCTGTCATCGAAATTAGCCCACTTGATTTACGGTAAGCGATCCTTTCTCGCTAGCGCCTGTGTGACAATTGGCCGTAGTTAATCGGACGTGAAAGTAAGCACCCCGTCTTAAATCGGACGTGAGAGTAACCATTGTGCGGATGACAAACAGTTTTAAAGTCTCCTGTTTGCGATCGGTGTTAATCGTTTATCCCCAAGTGTCGAAAGTTGAATTTTCACATGCCATGCATACCTTGAAACCATCCTTAACCATTTCACCCCTACAATACTGGATTGGTCCATGTTGCCTTCTGGGCTAGTTCATTATCATTTGAACAATTATATTTTCTTTCAAAATCTGAAATGTATTGACACATACTGCAGATCTAGATGAGACGGCTCGTTACGAGCCGTCTCATCTAGATCTGCAGTATTTGCAAATTTTCAAGTTGGTTTTATGTTTTGATCTGTAGGGATGCAAACAGTCGACTCAAACGTCCAACTCGATCAATCAATCAGCGTAGACCAAACTCATCTGATATGATGTCATCAGTCATGTTGCTCACACACACACAACATATATACGTACACGATATTACGTGATCTGTGTAGTTCCAGTTTGCGTCGGGAAACGAGGCTGGATGCAATCGGTGATGTGTCGTTTATTCTGACCCCGTGCTAATCCGGATACAATGACCCGCCAATTAAAGGCGATCGCATCCATTTAATAACTACAAACGAGAAAATAATGACCATGTGACGACGGATCACCGAGCATGTTCTTCAATGCGCATTCTCGTGGACACATTCTTTAGAATTCGAGGGACAAACGGACAGGTTTGTCAACATGGCAACATTATAACCGGCCACATATTGCCGGAAATTCCAATGGCGAATTATACCTACTGTCTGTTTCACGAAAGCTGCCCAAATTGTACGGCTATATAAACAATGCAAAAACAATATTGTTTTCGATAATATTAAATTAAAGCAAAATTTAAGAATCAGCCATCTTTTTATTTCGTGAAATTTAGTCAAATATTGATTTTATAGCGAAACAATTTCCCTATGATAAATCCCCATAGACATCTTCACAGAGTGAAGACGTCTATTGGGATTTAACATGGGGAAATTGTTAGAATTTCAGAAATACTGGACCGATTTTCAAAATTTAACTTTTGTTTTCTGAGTTAGATCATTTCCAAGCCATCTAGCAAGGTTTCGGAGTCTATTTCCAAATTGTTTTTTTTTTTTACTCCTCCCATCTACCTCCTTTCCGTTCATGTTAAATTCCCATAGACAAATCGATTTTTCGTAATAAAAGCAATATTTGACCAAATTTCACGAAATAAAAAGAAGGCACATTCTTAAATTTTGATAACATTTAATATTATCGAAAACATTATTGTATTTGCATTTGTTTATAATGTCCGTAAAATTTGGGCAGGTTTCGTGAAACAGACAGTAATGTATGCATTAGTCATGTGTGTCTCTTGCATCTGTATTTCACGATTTAGTCATCTTACAGCGCAACACAATGAATACTACGGAGCCCCGCAGGGGTCATGGATTTTTTTTATTAATTCTTTCCCACGAAATAACAATTCGTTCCCTCGAATTAACAATTCGTTCCTACGATATAACAATTCGTTCCCTCGAATTAACAATTCATTCCCACGAAATGACAATTCGTTCCCTCAGTTTAATAATTCGTTCCCTCGAATTAATAATTCGTTCCCTCGAATTAACAATTCGTTCCCACGATATAACAATTCGTTCCCTCGAATTAACAATTATTTGCCACAAACTGACAATTCGTTCCCGCGAATTAACAATTCGTTCCCACGATATAGCAATTCGTTCCCACGAATTAACAATTCGTTCCCGTAGGAACGAATTGTTATTTCGTGGGAACAAATTGTTAAATTGAGAGAACGAATTGTTAATTCGTGGGAACGAAACGAATTGTTAATACATGGGAACGAATTGTGAAATTGAGGGAACGAATTGTTAATTCGTGGGAACGAATTGTTAATATTCATGGGAACGAATTGTGAAATTGAGGGAACGAATTGTTATTTCGTGGGAACTAATTAAAAAAAGAATTCTACGTCCCCTGCGGGGCTCCGTAGAACACAGAAAACCTGTAATGGTTTAGATTTCAAATAATTCAAATGAGTTAAATTATGTTGTATTTAGTTTATCCATGGGTAAACGTATACTTTGGCATGAATGAATGGGCAACTATTTTACTTTACTTTAAATGTCGTTGAATATTTTGCATTAACAGAGACTATGCCCACGGGGCACAGACGGAGATTTTATCAAGGTAAAACCGGCAATTTATTTTATTTTATGCTCCACTCCGGTGTCGTAAATTTGATATTTGAACTGAAAGTTAGTCGACAAAACCGACTTTACAATATAATGAGACAATTCTCTGAACAATGCGCAATGTGACGTTTTCGACCAAGTGTAGTCCCGGATCAGACCGAGCAGTGTGATCATATTCTACGCTGTTCGCCATTAAGCCATTAATGTAAAATGTACATGTACCTATTAATGTATTCCATAGACTGCATAGCATGCGCGGTCTTTTATCGTTGTTTACTTTAATCTGACATTTGCATTTTCTGTTAACGGAAGTGATTGGGCGATATTGCTATGCCTATGTCTTACTCATCCGTATGGGTGGCCGCCTTACTGGGGAATTAGACCGTCAACCATTTCCCAAATAGTGGGAATTAGTCAGTCTAATATCTGATGTTGGTATATAGCATATATACACACAACAGCAAGCGTTAATCGTGCCCAGGCAATCAACGTTTCTGGATATGTATTGGACATATAATGCCAAGTAGCGGTCTAGCAGTTTGACTGGTTCCCAGTTTCAATAAATACACTTCATGAACAATCGCATATGTTCTTATGTACAAAATGACCAGGGGCCCGTTTCAATAAACTTCGTACGAGTAAAGTGTTCGTAAGTGCAAATTTAGGATCGTCTGGAAATTTCAATTGATGTATTTACATTTATTGAGCATAGGCTGCATATGCAGCCTATGCTCAATAAATGTAAATCCAATAAATGTTTACAAGAAAACATTGTTAATGTGAAATTTACAGACTATCATAATCTTGCACTTACCAGCATTTTAGTCGTAAGAAGTTTAGTGAAACGCCCCCCTGACGTGCTGTGACTGGAGAAATGTTGCTTATGGGAATTGTGGCCAGCTCATGATCAAATAACACACCCCTGTAGCCTAATAACTATATATACTGCTTGTTATAACCATTACGGTTGTTTCACTAATAGAATGGCGAACAGTGCAGATCCTGATCAGCCTGTGTGGATCTGGATCTACGCTGGTCGCAAAACCCACAAGCCGAATTTATCAAGTCACAGCGAGATATTTGGTACCGGGATTCACTCAGGCTCAGCTAATCAAAATACTTGAGTTGAGATTGGCAATATAAATTCATAAATTCAAGCAAGATTAATGCAGGCGGTTTTGTAATACATGTATAATATATATTATATTTAACTTCCAGGTTTTAAAGAAACGTCATTCCTGTACTCCGTGAGCTCCGCTAGTCTCGTTCACACGTTCGCACGTGCCTGTAGCCGTGGAAACATAGACCGGTGCACGTGTGACGAATCGAAAAACTTGAAAAACAAAGAGGCGTGGCTTTGGGGCGGCTGTGGTGACAACATAAAATTCGGACTAAAGTTTTCACGAAGATTTTTGCGGGCCGGGAAACGACGGGGAAAAGATATCCGGGCGAAAGTTGACCAGCATAATATACGGTTAGGGAGACGGGTATGTATCTAATCATAAAAATACCATTGTGTTTATATAATTATATGCGGCCGGTTTCATTACATTGCGTATGGTAAAATTACACAACTGCTAGTTGCGAACAGTAACTCTTGCAATCTACTCCCGTGCGGGAGTAGATTGCAAGCGTTACGGTTCGCAACTACACAACTGCCTGCGTTAATCTTACCCATAAAATTAATGTTTCTGAACATCTATTGAGAATGCCGACTCGCAATCAAACAAGGTGAGCTCAGGCTCAGACAATCGAGCTGCCCAATTTCAAGCGCTATCTTCAAGTATTTTGAAATGAAAATAAATTGACAAATATTGGCAAGATGAACGCAGGCGGTGGTGTTCATGTACGCATTGTTAACAAACATAAAGCCAGGATCTCCTGTGCTTGCCATTATTTTTCATATTTTGACATATCCACCCCACCCCCCCCCCCACCCCCCTTTATTAAGTATAAAGATTACATTGAACAGACAATGTGGAAGACATCGACGAAATATGTGTCAGCATCTAGTTTATGTACACGTAAATGTTTCACTTGTGGACGTCTTAGTCCAAGGTATATGATCACGTGGTACTAACAACAAAAACTAACAACAAGTACTGAAATTTCCAGAATCCGTCTGATTCAAAGTACGTATTATTTTATATTGTCCTTATTACGTAACGGATTTTGATGAAATATGGCGCATCAAACGCGATAAGCTGCATTTGGTATAGTCTTTGTAGTTTCGCCCAAACTTCTGTCGTTTTTGCGAAGAATCGATTTCCGTGTCTACCGACACGGAAATCGATTCTTCGCAAAAACGACATACGTCTGTGCCGAACTCCATGGACCACCAAATGCATCTCTGGAAGACGCGTTTGCTGCGCCATATTTCATAAAAATCAAATTTCATCAAATAATACTTACTTTGGAATGGGCGACGTTGTTGTTGTTGTATGATCATGCATTTTGTAGTCTGTGGTCTAAAATTCGTCGGATGCTTTTTAATAATTTACTTCTCCAGGGCTCAAGATAAGGAATTAGTAATTGAGTATTGTCACTCCATCATTTTTGAAGCAATTCGGTATTTCAAATTGTAATTGGGTGAAATAAAATCACACAAATGTTTAAACATCAGCAGACCGCAATTATTGAATATTTTGCTTCTAAATTAAAACATGTCTTGGCATTTCATTAGAGACTTCTAATGAAATACGAAGATGTATTTTATGGAAAATAAGAAAACATGCTATATTTGTGGTCTGTTTATTGTTTTCTGCAGCATGATAAATGTACCATACACTTTTTATTGCTTTTTGATACTCGCTACTTATGATTTCAATTGGGTTTTTGGCAATTCTAATTGGGTATTTAATCAAATACGCAGCTTATCTGGAGATAAATGGCAATGTAACATATCTAAATTAAGCTCAACGAACTTTTCTCTGTGTCCGGTTTAACGGGGTTCTACTGTACACACATGTACACGTCATTAAATGTGGATACACCCATTAAATATTTCCCAAAATCGGTTGTAAATGTAAATGTTTTTTTGTAAATTTCCAGTTTGCACTTACGAACCTTGTCGTACGAAATGTATTGCAACAGGCATCTGTTCATTGGTTTGTCACCACTGCTATTGCAGCCATAGGCCCGTCTCCTTTTGAGAACGTAACAGTATTATCACTACATAATAAACTCGGCCTAGCCTCGTTTCTTATTAAAGGAGTAAAACATAATGTTAAATACACAATCACGTAGAACCCGCTATGTCATGTTGCAAAAAAACACAAAACGGAAACCACACTTGTTTAAATAGCAGAGTGTCACTTTGCTTAAATAGGTCTTGTGGTTTTATGACTACGTACATATACGTGTATTCCAATGTTAATTAGTTTTAACGTGTACAGTGCAACCTCCCGACAACAGCCACCCATGGGAAGACGAACAACTGGCTGTTGTAGAGAGGGGGCTGTTGTAGGGAGGTTAATGCTGAATTAAATTTTGTCATCCGCTGTTTATTTATTTTCTTCGATACTTCTCATCAAAACATGCTTTAGCAACATTTTAGAATCATTTCCAATGGAAATGATTCTAAAATGCTGTCAAAACATGTTTTTATTGAGAAAGAAGGCAAAGCAACCGCAGACGACGATTTTCGTGCTCAGCAGTCTTAGGGCTAGATACAGAGGAAATCATCCATCTGTGATATAAAATAGCGGCTGTTATAGAGAGGGTGTTGTTGTAGAGAGGTGGCCGTTCTGGGAGGTTCGACTGTATATATGGTTCTAAGTAGCACCATGGTACGCATGCTTAACGACGCGTTGCGTTTAATAACTACTGTCTGTTTCATGAAAGCTGCCCAAATTTTACAGCCATATACGTGTATTCCAATGTTAATTAGTTTTAACGTGTACATGCAATTATACCGAATACATGCAGATAGTTTAACATTGGACGTGGGCGTTAGTGTGACAACGATATGCTCCAAAATGGTATTTCCGTTGTATTTAACATGGAAATTCGTGTCCCTGTTTTGTAGAATATGATGTTAGGCATTTGCAATGTTGCATAAGAAAACGTGTCTTATTGAGCTGAATGTCTTGTCTCACTGTCGCACTAGATATTGAGAATACCAATCTAGTGTCTGTTCAACGTTTTGCTGCCGACGAACTTTTGGCTATTAAACACATTAAATGTAAACAATATTTAAATGTACATGTAATTGTTATTTCATCGATAACAAAAAAGTCACCCTCCCCCCAAAAAAATGTTTTTGATGAATTTCCGTATTGCGAAAAAAATATTTTCCTATGGTAATTTAACATCGGGGCTAAACATACATCGTATATATTTTTTATTTATTTTTATTTGTGGACCGATTTTAATCAATATTGGACCAAATTTCACGAAATAAAAAAGAAAACTCATTCTTAAATTTTGCTAAAATTTAATATTATCAAAAATATGTAGCCTATTTCACCAACATCGCAAAGTATACTTTCCTAGCAAAGTATACTTTCAGACAAACATGTGTTGTAAATGACACCATTTGAGTTCATGGTATTTCCACCCCACTAATATGTCGGGTGAAACTTAAACTGTGGTCCCGTCTCTAAAATGATGACTTTATCTGTAGCAACATTGCAAAGTATACTTTGAGGGAGAAATTTTCAATTTTAGGATAAGTTTATTAATTTTATTATACTCAATTTATTACATTATCACAGCCATTTTGGCTGTGATAATGTAATAAATTCAGTTATAATAATTCTGCATACTTTTAATCATCAAATATATGCAGTCGTTAGTTCTATATAAATAATGCATTTCAGGAAAAATAAATGATATACTTTGCTTTGCTAGAAAAGTATACTTTGCAATGTTGGTGAAATCGGCTACTCTTTCTGGGACGTTAAACCCATTCACTTTCATGTTTTTGAACAATATTTACAGAAACTGTAACATTTTTTTTGTAAATGACGTCGAAATTGACTGCATTTTCATAGCAAATATATCGTAAATGTTGTAAATGCTATTCATGAGATATCACACATCCTCCAATGTACAAAATTACAAAGATCATCTCCAATGGCGTAAGGTTCACTGTCTCAGGCTACCGCTCAAATGTATGTGAACATAACGTTTTGGCCGATCTTGTCTATATTTGGTAAACCACAGAATGAACAACAAATTTCCGCGATGAAACACCCATTAGTGGTCAACGTTGGTTTGCCGAACATTTACATTCAATTTGGCGATATTTGGCATAAACACATTTGTGGATGTGACTGGATAAATAGGACGTATGCCCTTTGCGACCAGTGTTCGCAATTCCGTCAATGAAACGGCAGTCATGTTTTTAACATTTCGTTTCGTTTCGGCTTATATTTAGGGGTGGGAATTGGCTCGGACACCTTCCATACCCGGTGCTTCTAACAAGGCGATATGTGGCTTAAGGATATTTCGGATAAGCTATGCGATTTTTGTACATGCCCAAGTTGACGAAATGTGCAGAGCAAATGCCGCATTTGCTATGAAAATAATAGCGAATAATTGCGAATAATGTAGAGCGTCTGCGCAGGCTGATATGCACGTAGCCCCGCAGTGGACGTATAATTTTTTTTTTAACTATTCGTTCCCACGAAATAACAATTCATTCCCTCAATTTAACAATTCGTTCCCACGAATTAACAATTCGTTCCCTCAATTTAACAATTCGTACCCACGAAATAACAATTCGTTCCCACGGGAACGAATTGTTAATTCTTGGGAACGAATTGTTATTTCGTGGGAACGAATTGATATTTCGTGGGAACGAATTGTTAAATTGAGGGAACGAATTGTTATTTCGTGGGAACGAATTAATAAAAAGAAATTCATGTCTCCTGCGGGGCTCCGTCGATATGCATATACAGTGGACACAAATGACCATGACCTCAATATGACATATTCAGTCAACTTCACAAGTATTGTTACATGTAGTCTAATACATGTACTTGGACATGTTTTACTTTGCGTTTTTATATCATGTTTTGTTCTTTAATTCCATATTGGACCGTACACAACTAATCGCAGAATGCAAAAACAGTGATAGTCTATTTTGTGAAAGAAATATTTTTCTGGAATTATCGATCTCTTTTAATATTGTTTCTTCTATTTTAAGGAACTACATGTGTCGTGCTATTTTCTTAGCCCTTTCAACCCTAAGCAAGAAACAAAATAACTTTATCTGCCGATGCAGGGTTATACCAAAAAGAATCAGCTTTGGCTATCTGACTATAAGAAACTGGAATATGATGTTGATATGTTAATTTTGCACCCAATCTAATTGTCACAAAATGACTAGTCCATTCATGAAAAGGATATGTTTTTGTTTTTGTTCTCCAAAATATGAAGATTACAATATGAAAAAAAGTGCAGATCCTGATGAGACGGCTCGTTGCGAGCCGGCTCATCTGGATCTGCACTATTTGCCAATACCACTATACAGACCTGTGGTGTTGAAAGGGTTAATGGTTTTGTTTGTTAGTTTGTCTGTGACAGTTTGATTTACGCTCAACTCTTAATTAAACGGCCTGATTTGGCGCTTGTAAGAATAATCAACATGATGTCAAAGTGACATGTTCGCCACAAATAAAAACAAGTCAAACAGACTCAGAGGTGCTTACACGAGTGACATTTAGTAAATTAATTTACTGATTTAAAGGTACATGCCCACTCAGTAGGCACAACATGTTCTTTATATCAGAGACATCATCTGAAACATTTCCTTGCAAAATAACCATTCACCATTTTCCCACGTATTGATTGGCATTATTATACATTTTATATCAGACGTAAATGTGCACACTGATATCAGGGGCGATAACCGTGTTCCTTAAAATGTTAACATACATTACTATTTATTCTCGGTATTTATTTTTTGATGTGCAATGATCATACTTTATAATCTGTCGAAAATATTATTTTCTCAGGTGACGCATTTAAGTAGTATCAATAATTAAAAATCATTATGCCTCATTTGCATATTAAAATAGCCTGATACCACCGCGAGTCACTATTAGTAAAATGATTATATCTGTATAGCCGGCACTCGCAATTTTCAGCTAATTAAACAAGTCAAACCTTTGTAACTTTTGAAGTACATGTATTTTTGCATTCGGTTTTCAGTATTTGTTTCATCTGATCAGAAATAAATGAGTTGTTTAGTCGAATTTAAGGGAGTGATTGCCAATATGCGTAAATGGACCAGTTGTGTGGTGGCCTTATAATGCTGAATACGGAGAAATGTGATATGTGTGGTGGCAATACAACATTTTGAGATTTTTTACATTTTCTGCGGTGTTGCTGGTAAATTTAACGATGGTGATTCATCCGCAACCTTTTGAACCTGAAAGCCCGCTACTGCGGTTTATGCAAACAGTGCACATCCAGATGAGCCGGCTCGTAACGAGCCGTCTCATCAGGATCTGCACTTTTTGAAAGTAATTTTCATATTTTTGAGAATAAAAGACAGTCTTTTCTTAAATTGACTAGTCTGAAAACTATTTTGTGACGATTGGATTGTTTGCAAAGTTAACATGTCAAAATCCATCCCAGTTACTTAGGGGTGAAAGGGTTAAAGAATCCTGATATCCTTCTCGGGTTTGGTCCTCTTCTGTAGCCTATTTCACCAACATTGCAAAGTATACTTTTCTAGCAAAGTATACTTTGAGGGAGAAATTTTCAATTTTATGATAAATTTATTAATTTTTATTATACTGAATTTATTACATTATCACAGCCAATCTGGCTGTGATAATGTAATAAATTCAGTATAATAATTCTGCATACTTTTAATCATGAAATATATGCATTTGTTAGTTCTATATGAAATAATGCATTTCAGGAAAAATAAATGATTACTCCCTCAAAGTATACTTTGCTAGTAAAGTATACTTTGCAATGTTGATGAAATAGGCTACTGGTACATTTAATTTCGGCTTTCATGTTACGTAAGCGTTGAATCCCGTTCTACATAATTATACAAGAAGTAAGATTAGTACTAATCATATTACTTTTACAACAGCTCGCTCAGCCAATAAAGCTGCTTGATATCAAGCACACTGTTCAAGTATGTTTTAATAAATAAATTGACAAATATTGGCAAAATTAGCACAGGCGGTCGTGTGTACAATGCAGATCCACGCCCAGACAAACAAATCCATCACCAACGATCGATCTTGACCTCGTGTTTACTAGTCATCGATCTCTCCGTCTGATCAACGTCCTCGACACATGTCTGATATCACGTTAGCTGTACGTTGTCTGCTTTGATAGCCATGGGTTGCTATATACATGTACCGCTACACTGCAGCTAACGGTATATATTTGCGGAATCAGGTTTCAATTTCGCGCACCAAAATTTAGTGATAATCCGCTGGGCGTTCTCAACCATGCTTCGCTATATTCATGCATATATTTACGGTAAATACACAATACAAAACTCAATTATACAAAAATATTATCATAAACTCACCAAATATAGTGTGTATTAGCAAATTTATTAGGTCACTCTCCAATAAGTAGGAAGTAAACACAGAACTCTTCAAACGCAAATGTGCAAATACTACTACATCATAACTGTTATATAATGCAATGTAATTATAGTTAATGTATGGACACAGAACATGTCATGTCAATGTCACATTACATGAACACATACCCAAGTGCATTTAAATAGAGGATCTTGCAAGAGTGATGATTTAATATGATATTTGTAAACGAGTTCACTGATTACATAAGAAACGAGGCCTCGTTTCTTATGCAATTAGCCAACTCATTAAATAAATACCAATGAAGACAGTACGATGTTACGATGACATCGTAAAATGAGTTCTGTAGTAGTCTCGTTAACTGCGGGACCAACCCGTTCGCATGTCCTTAAATTATATTAGCTGTTGATATCCCGCTAAACACCAATAAATAAAATCAGTCGCAATTTGCGCTTATCTGGGTGTCCGTTTTATAGAGGTTCTTCTGCGCCGTCAGTGATGTCCGACGGACACGATTTATTACGACAGTCGGCTCGCAATTCACCTTTATTGCAATGAGACACCTCCGATAATATGTTTACCAATAAAAACGCCGTAAATACACAATAAAACAACAGGTAGATCAGTTAATAGTCAGGCCCTGGGGACATCAACTGTTAGTTATTGCTCTCTTTAGTGTTTGCTTTTTCCATGTACATTAAAGGTACATGCCCACTCAGTATGCACAAAATGTTCTTTATAGGAATTAAATATTAAGTGTATAATTGTGTAACTATTCCACCAGTTTTAAAAATTACGCGAGACTCAGTGCCCGCTATACATATTTATCCCGTCAACACAGTGCGTATGTAACGTGAAACACGGTGCCGTGAAACATTTTTGATATCCTGTCAATACGACCTAATCACTGCGTATGAATATGTGCGGTGGCTGGGGTTGGGTTATTTGTTTGCATTTTAAAGCCATTTGTAGGTGTTGACGAAATAAATAGAATATTAGGTTAGTGCCGTTAATGGGAACAAATATCTGGCGTGGCACGGAAACGGGATGTGCTCGACAGAGCCTCGCCTATCCCGTTTCCTGAGCCTTGCCATATATTTTTTCCATTCACTGCACTAACCTACTATTCTCTATATAATCATAAAATGTAAATGCTCGGATTTAACGACGGCACTGGCTCGATGATCTTGCATGTAGTCTCCAAAGCAGGGAACGTGTCCAGACTCTCATTCCAATCTGATACATGGGACCGCCTGTTTAAAGTCCCCATCCGACAGGACTAGTAGAGCAGGAAATACAAAGTATCTCAGAAATACTGACACCCGTGAGCTGAACACTGAATCGAACCCGGGTCGCCAGCGTGGCAGTCCGACAGTGTTATCCATCGGTCAGGTCTGCTCTTGAGAGATATAATCATTTAGTAATATTTAGTTTATAGTGACTCGCGATGGTATCAGGCTATATTCATATGCAAATGAGGCATGCTCTTTTTTAATTATTTATACTAATTAAATGCGTCACCTGCAAAAAATAATATTTTAGACAGATTATAAAGTATAATCATTGCACATAGAACATAAATACAGATAATAAATAATAGTGTCCGTTAACATGTTAAGGCAACACGGTTATTGCACCTGATATCAGTGTGGAAATGTACGTCTGATATAAAATGTATAATACTGCCAATCAATACGTGGGGTAATGGGGAATGGATGTTTATTTTGGCAGAAAAATGTCTCAGATGCTGTATCTTATGTTGTGCCTTCCGAGTGGGACTGTACCTTTAAAGTGACTGTGTCTCAGTGCTGTATCTTATGTTGTGCCTTCCGAGTGGGACTGTACCTTTAAAGTGACTGTGTCTCAGTGCTGTATCTTAGTTGTGCCTTCCGAGTGGGACTGTACCTTTAAAGTGACTGTGTCTCAGTGCTGTATCTTATGTTGTGCCTTCCGAGTGGGACTGTACCTTTAAAGTGACTGTGTCTCAGTGCTGTATCTTATGTTGTGCCTTCCGAGTGGGACTGTACCTTTAAAGTGACTGTGTCTCAGTGCTGTATCTTATGTTGTGCCTTCCGAGTGGGACTGTACCTTTAAAGTGACTGTGTCTCAGTGCTGTATCTTATGTTGTGCCTTCCGAGTGGGACTGACTTTGTACTGGTAGTGACTGTGTCTCCAGTGCTTTGTATCTATGTGTTGCCTTCCGAGTGGGACTGTACCTTTAAAGATGACTGTGTGTCAGTGCTGTACTTATGTGTGCTCGAGTTGAATGGGTACCTTTAAAGTGACTGTGTCTCAGTGCTGTATCTTATGTTGTGCCTTCCGAGTGGGACTGTACCTTTAAAGTGACGTGTCTGTGTGTCAGTTGCTTGTATCCTTTAAAGTGATGTGTCTCAGTGCTGTATCTTATGTTGTGCCTTCCGAGTGGGACTGTACCTTTAAAGTGACTGTGTCTCAGATGCTGCCTCTGATATCCAATATATATAGGTTATTGTATACATACATTTATTGGTGGGTGGCAGGTGGGAGCACGCGATGGGTAATTTAATGATCGGGGTTCATCTTTACCGGAATTCCGACTGGAGACCTGGTTTGTCCCTCACATACGTCTTTGGCATTTTGTATGTGACAGTTGAATCTGGTTATATAATACCCATTATGTGAGTATGACGATTATTCGTAATCCTATTTTAGGGGAAGGAGCCAAGTGACTTTGGTGTGGTATGGACCTGGCACCAGGTCAGGTTATTCTAATTTCAGGGCTGAATATAGTTTTTCTCGATGTAAATATTCCGTTCTGATTTTGGGATTTTCCCCCCAATGCATGACCTTAGCTGTTGATAGGCCGTTAAACACCAATAAATAAACAAACAAACACACAAACATACATTTATTGGATTTTTAAGGAATTAAATGCGAGGAGCATTTAATTCCTGAAAAATCCCATATGTGAACAATAACATACTTAAAGTTCAGCCAAGTGTACACTGCAAAGTCCAATCCGAGTATTCAGTTTCCTGTCGAACAGTTAATCATTAAAGCTGATAATATATAACTTATTGGGGATTAACGTGAAATAAATGGAGCACAATACTGTCCAGCGATTGGCTTAGAACGTAGGGTGAATTATAATATTAGGTACAAAGTCACATGACATACTTACAATATTATATGATGCATGGCAAGGAAAATATCGTAAATTTTGTAAACGAATTCGTGAGACGTCGCAAATCTTGTTATAGTCTGTTTCACGAAACCTGCCCAAATTTGACGCCCATAATAAACAATGCAAAATCAATATTTGTTCGACAATATTAAATTTTAGGAACATTTAAGAATTAGCCTTCTTTTTATTTCGTGAAATTTGGTCAAGCATTTATTTATTTATTTTATTACGAAAAATGATTTCTCTATGGGAATTTAATGCAAGTGGGCAGAGCGGGTGCATGTGCAGGAGCAGTTGAAAAACAAATCATTTTGGGAATAGATTGGAAATAATGTAACTAAGAAAACAAAAGTTAGAATTTGAAAATGGTTCCACTATTTCTCTAATTAGATAAATTGTCCCAATGGTAAATTTGTGAAGATGTGTAAGGGGATTTAATGGTACATGCACACACTATTCTTTATAGGAATTAAATAAGTGTATAATTGTGTCACTATTCAACCAGTTCTAAAAATTACGTGTGCCCGCTATACAGATATAATCATTAAATAATATTTATTTTACTGATAGTGACTCGCGGTGGTATCAGGCTATTTTCGTATGCAAATGAGGCAGTGATATTTTTTTTATTATTTATACTAATTATATGCGTCACCTGAAAAAATATATTTTCTACAGATTATAAAGTGTGATTATTGCACATCAAAAAATATAATATCAATGTCCGTTAACATTTTAAGGAAACACGGTTACCGCCCCCTGATATTAGTGTGGAAATGTACGTCTGATATACAATGTATAATAATGCCAATCAATACGTTGGGTAATGGCGAATTAATGTTTATTTTGCCAGAAAATGTCTCAGATGATGTTTCTGATATAAAGAACAGTTTGTGCCTACTGAGTGGGCATGTACCTTTAAAGGTACATGCCCGCACAGTAGTCACAACATTATTTTGCCATAAAATGTATTATATGATGTCTCTGATAAAAACAACATGTTGTACCTACTGAGTGGGCATCTACCTTTAGCATGGGAATTTCCTTTTCGCAATAAAATCGATATTGGGCAGGTTCTGTGAAACAGACAGTAGGTACATGTACATAATCACATGATATGATCAAATTATTATAGGTTGCATGGCACGATTATTACGCTGTATACAACCTGTCCATCAACCGGTGTAAACACACCTGTCCATCAATCGGTGTAAACACACCTGTCCATCAACCGGTGTAAACACACCTGTCCATCAACCGGTGTAAACAACCAGGCCTGTCATCACCGGTGTCACCACCCCTGTCCATCAACCGGTGTAAACACACCTGTCCATCAACCGGTGTAAACACACCTGTCCATCAACCGGTGTAAACATACGTGTCAGGGAGTCTGAGGTGTATATGGTGGAAATTTCCCGTCATCCACATGACGTGATAATACGATAGCTACATGTACGTCGTTTTAATACGTGTATACGTTGACTTAAGAACCCGTATGACGCCTGATCATCATATGAGGTAAACATAATTTCTTCCTAATTTCAATTCATGCTCTTTTAAGTTGCATATGCCACCTGCGTGTGGCCAGAAACACTATTACTAAATAAATGTATCACTCCAATTCTCTGCTATGCCTGTGAAATCTGGGGATTTGAAAACATTTCGGCTATAGAAACAATTCATTTGAAATTTTGTAAAACTGTTTTGGGGGTAACGAAATCCACACCAAATTTCATGGTTTATGGAGAACTCGGCAAATTTCCGCTTATTATTGACATTAAATGTAGAATTATTTCGTTTTGGGCAAAATTAGTTTCACAGGGAAGCAGAGTAAATTATTGTTTCTTATGTACAAGTTATTATATACACAACATGAAGCAAATGTGACTCATTTCCGATGGATTCAGAATTTTAAATCTATTTTAACTGAAATTGGAGTTCCTGGCGTATGGCTTAGCCAGAACGATGTTAATGCTATCTGGCTGAGCCACTACGCCAGGACTCAGCTTCAGAACCAGTTTATTCAGTCATGGCTCACCAGCATCGATTCATCTTCACGTGGAATTACGTATAGAATCTTTAAAACAGAGTTTGGATTAGAAACATATTTAATTAATCTCACGGAAAGGTTAAGAAAAACATTGACCAGATTTCGAACTTGTAATCATAGACTGGCGGTCGAAACTGGTAGATGGACAGGTGTGCCGAGAGCAAGCAGGGTCTGCAACAAATGTGGCGCTGGTGCTCTCGGTGACGAGTTTCATTTCCTTTTCGAGTGCCGCTTCTATGATGAAGTTCGAAAACGGTATATCAAGCCATTTTATCTTAGAAGACCAAATATTTTAAAATTCGCACAGCTATTTGAGAAAAAATCTGGAAAGCAATTAAGAAATTTAGCTATTTTTATAAGAAATGCTTTATGGTTATAATGACTAGTGAGCTTATACATATGCATTTTGTATTTTTACCCATCGTTGTATTATGTAATCTATTGTATACCTCGTGTGTCACGTATGTGGCTTAGAGTGAATAAAATGTATTGTATTGTATTGTATAATTACATGTTCTGTTCTGTTCTGTTCCTAAATATGATGGGATATAATGCATAACATATACAGGGTGTTCCAAAAAACATTGGTGACGTCGTTTGTGACATCATCATCAATGTATGAGAACTATGAAGTAAAAATTGTACATGCATTTCCTATAATAGGCAATAACTGGAATTTAATTCCAAGCTTTTTTAGTTTTATAAATATGAGAGTTTAAAGTGGTGACATGTTTTTTGGAACACCCTGTATGTGTTCACTGTCTCGTTAATACATCCTATATGGCTCATGGCCAACTCGGTCGTATTTGTGTGTTCAAATCATCTGCCAGTTCTCGTGTGGCGTTTGCCACAGAGCGGAAAATACAAAGTAGAGCATTGTTATGATGCAATGCATCTAATCATACATACATGTAGACACACCAGGACAACATACTCCTGTCAATTATATTACACCAATATGTAATTCAGATATCTGTGTATTTTGCGAACACTCTCAAAATGTACGTAAGCTATGGCTGACGTGAAAACGTTTCATAGACACTGTACTGTGCTATATGTATTTAATCCACTGAAGTTTGATATGGGGAGAGTATATATATGGCACATGTCATGTGCCATATATATAGTCTCCCCATATCAAATTTCGGTGCATTATACTAAGGTATTTTGTAATAGTGTATGCTAGTAGAGTGCAGTATTGTGTATACGGTATGTGTCATGCGGTCAGCCGGGTAAAAATGACACACTGTGCAATTTTCTGTGTATGAGACTATTTACAATGGCGTGATTCGTGTTGTCAAAAAATACAGGCACAAAACTGTCCAGAAAACTAACATGCTTTACAGTTCGTTATAATGCAGCTGATAGGAGTGCGTTGTCGTTGCTTTTCTACGCATATTTAGCTACATAGTCTTTATATCATATGATCTTCTTCGAAAGTCCCGTTCTTTGTCAAACGCCACAAGAGGTAAAATTGGCTGGTGGCTTGAACACATACATGTAAAGATGACCGAGTTGTCCACTTCCTGTGCCGTATAGGATACAATAACGAGGCAATGTTCATGTACATGTATATGTTATATGTACTCTCAACTCGCAACGAAACAATTTGATTAGATGAGCTTGAGCTGTACCACAGCTCAGACTCAGTCAATCAAACTGTTTTATTTAACGCACACTATTCAAGTATTTTTAAATAAACGCTGCTAAAAATATTGGCAACATTAGCGCAGACGGTGGTGTAATACAAAAACGAGGTCGAATTATATGCGGATTGTATTGGAATCAGTCAGTTGACTGTCAGTTAATCAGGTCATAACAACAAACTGTGTCAGATTCGTGCCGACTTTACGCTTTTGATGTGTGGGAGGATGGTTGATATTATTTCATTTTTCGTAGTTGTGGCAGTGACAGGAGGGAGCACACTCCCGTAGTTTGATAACGATCTGGGGCCCGTTGCACTAAACTTCGTACGCCTACAATATTCGTAAGTGCAAATTTATGATCGTCTGGAAATTTCAATTTATGGATTTACATGTATTGAGCATAGGCTGCAGCCTATGCTCAATAAATGTAAATCCAATAATTGTTTACATGAAAATATTTGTAATGTGAAATTTACAGACTATTATAATTATGCACTTACGAACATTTTAGTCGTACGAAGTTTAGTGAAACGGGCCACAGTATTGCGTGTTAAATGCACGACAGGTGTTTCCTTGATGGAATCGCGTGGATACACACTCAGGCTCATCTGGATCTATAATGATGGCAAAACAAACCACAAGCCCCGTTTTCCCCGTCGCAGTCACATTTAATGCAAAGCCCACCCTCACCCTCAACAATAGGCTCAGAATGGTATTGTCAAAACATGTTGTTGCCAATACAAATTTAAAACTATTGTTTCCAGATTATGTTGTCTTCAGTTGTTTTCAGCTGTTTATTTTGACATAGATTCATTAATTTTGTAATTGTTGGCAGTATAACATTCCACTGACGTTTCTATGCAAGGACACGCCATTTTATGATGCTGTGTTAATTTACGCACATGTCGAATTAACGGACTATACGTTAGATTATCACATGAAAACCTTGTTATGTCCTGCTGTCAGACACACGTGTAATAACACATGGAACGAATTTGATTGGCTGGCCGCATTACCCTAGTTACGTATTCAGATTATGCACAAACGTTATGCCACGAACAAAACGAAGCCGTTCCAAAGTGACGTCCATAACGGCGCCACAATACAACGTTATTTTTACGCTGACGTCATTATATTTTAAACGTCATTACAAGCGTCGGTGACTCGGTAAAATCATAAAAAATTGCGCTTCCGTTTTGGCGATACGAAGTGCTTACAACGAACGGGAACCTATACTATAACATATTTATAATATGTTTATTGCAAGTATTAAAATTATTTTTCTCGGTAGAGATTTTCCATTTGATATGAACTTTAGGAAACTCGTCAGCTCGATGCATAAAATATGCAAAATATGCCAAAGGCTCGGTGCATAAAATATGCTCGATTCGTTTCATAAATCTCATATCGAATGGAAACTCGTTTGAGATCCTCTATGTCTGTTCCACGTTTTTCTGCCGACGAACTTTTGGCTATTAAACACATTAAATCTAAAAAATATTTAAAACTAAGTAGTTTTTCATCAATAACAAAAAAGTCACCCTCCCCAAAAAAAATTATTTAATGAAATTCCATCAAATATTGATTTTATTGCGAAAAAACGATTTTCATATGGAAATTTAACATGGGGAGTCAATTTCCAAATTTGTTCGTTTTTTGATCCTGAAGGATCACATCAACAAACGAACAAATTTGGAAATTGACTCCGAAACCTGGCGATATACATGTAGCTTGAAAATGATGTAATTAAGAAAACAAAAGTTTGAAAATCGGTCCACAAATAAAAAAAATATGTTAAAAAAATCTGTTTTTAGCCCCCATGTTCAATTCCCATAGGAAAATCGTTTTTTCGCAATAAAATCAATATTTGATGAAATTTCATTGAATAATTGTGTTTAGGGAGGGTGACATTTTTGTTATTGATGAACAAATACTTACTTTTAAATATGTTTTAGATTTAATGTGTTTAATAGCCAAAAGTTCGTCGGCAACAAAACGTGGAACAGAGTAGTTTCTGTATTAAATTGATGATACCTTTACGTACATTTACTGCATTTATCGACATACACTACTGCCTGCGATAATCTTGCCAATATTTACAATTTTCCTTATTTCGAAATACATTAATTTAGAGAATAGTAGGTTAGTGCCGTGAATGGGAAAAAATATCTGACAAGGCTTAGGAAACGGGATGGGCGAGGCTCTGCCGAGCACATCCCGTTTCCGAGCCGCGCCAGATATTTTTCCCATTCACGGCACTAACCTACTATTCTATTTATCCCGTCAACACCTACTAATGCCTTTAAAATGCAAAAAAAATAACCCCAGCCACCGCACATATTCATACGCAGTGATTAGGTCGTATTGACCGGATATCAAAAATGTTTCACGTCACCGTGTTTCACGGCACATGCGCACTGTGTTGACGGGATAAATTGTGCTTGAAGTCTAACAGCCTGATTGTCTGTGCCTGAGCTGCGCTACATCTCAGGCCCAGCCAATCAAAATGATTGATTGCGAGTTGATATGGCCATTTTTTTCATAGCATGGCGCGGTACCTGAGACATATAATAGCAAGCTGATGTATTTTGATATCAAGTTCATCAGATCAAGCTCGGAAAACTTCCTCAGCGAGCCTCGGAATTCGGAAAAGAGTTTCTAAGCTTTGCTTGATACGTTGATATGATAAACTTGATATCAAAAGACACTAGCCTGTTATTTTCTATATAAGTTCGCCAAAATCGGCTCGGAAACGATTGGCCGGATTAGCTCAGTACGTAACGCGTCGGACCGCGAATCGGGAGACGCCGGGTTCGATTCCCCCGACCTGCTCCGAATGGCCGATTCGGCGTGTCCTTGGGCAAGACAACTTCGTACTAGCCTAGTCCTATCGGATGGGGTCTTAAATAGTCGGTCCCGACACGCAAGGTCATCAAGCCAGTTTCGTCGTTAAATCAAAGCATTTATTTAGCTCGGAAACGGTAGGAATTCCTCGCGAGCCTTGGAATTGCTACGATTTTCGTAGCCTTGCCTTATAAACTTGATATCAAAGGACACTAGCCTGGTATTCTGTATAATACACGTATGTGGCTGTTGCTTGAGAAATGGGGCTTATGTGTTAAGCGGCCAGTGCATATCCAGATCAGACTGTGCATCCATGATCTGCACGGTTCGCCATACCATCAATGAAGCACCCGTCCTATAGGCTTATGCACTTATGGGTTAAGCGACCAGTGCATATCCAGATCAGACTGTGCATCCGCACAGTCTGATCAGGATCTGCACGGTTCGCCATACCATCAAGCAACATAACTCGTTATTACGCTACAGCAATGTGTTATTCAATCAGCAGTACACTGGTCGAAAATCACATGAGTCTGGATTTCTCCAGTCAATGCCACATAATAATCTCATTTTCAGGTGGTGAAGGCGAAAGTACGGACGACGTGTAAATGTCACGGAGTATCCGGATCCTGTACCGTGCGCACGTGTTGGCGGCAACTTTTACCATTCCCGAACATTGGTGCAAACTTGAAACACAAATACGAACACTCATACAAAGTAGTGACTTATACGAACAAAGCCACGGGAAAGACGCAGCTAGTTCGAGAATTGTTCACGAATCAGAATAGCAGTGATTCGCCAAGGCGGAACGTTATGGTTCATTTAGACGATTCACCGACATTTTGTAGGAGTAGTCGGTATTCGGCTGGAACCAGTGGGCGTGTCTGTGAACAGTCAAACTGTGACGTAATGTGCTGTGGGCGTGGCTACAATGTGAAATCGATGATGGTGAAACGCGCGTGTCAATGTCAGGTCCATTGGTGCTGTTATGTTGAGTGTAGACAGTGCATGAGCGAAGAGGAAATTTATTTATGCAAATGAGATACTGGTATGCAAATGAGAATACAAGGATTATGGTATTGTATCTACATATACACAACCGCCTGCGTTAATCTTGCCGGTATGTCAACGTTTCTGAACATCCATTGGCAACCAACTGTCAACCAAGCAGTTTGAGTAGCTGTGCCTGGGCTGTAGCATAGCTCAGGCTCATCCAATAAATCTGCATGATTTAAAGCACAATAGTCAAGTACTTTTCAATAAACCAATACACAAATATTGTCATGATTTGCGAGGCGGTGGTGTAGAATATCATGATAAAACACAGCCAATCAGGTTACGTGGAAAGTAGACAGCTCTTGAGTGGATATGGACTTTATTTATGCAAATGAGACATGCGTGTCTTAACCAATGAAATTGCAACGATCACAGAATCATATGTAAACTATAAACCGTCATGATAGTCACAACTAATCAGATTATGAGAAATGTATAATATGCATGAGTGATGATGGCATTTATGCAAATGATATACACGTGTCTTAGCCAATGAACATACAGGGATTATTATATTATATGTACCTCAGAAACCGCAAAATACAGTCAATCAGATGACGTAGAATGTCCACTATGCATGGGTTACATGAGGAAGAGGAGGTTTATATATGCAAATTAGATATACCTACCATAGCAAATGAAAATACACTGATACACCCGCCATAGCCAATGAAAATACAATGAGTATGTATCATTGTATTTTCATTGGCTATGGCAGGTATATCTAATTTGCATATACAAGCTCCTTATGGAATTATATGCAAATTGTGAAGCGATCTGTCACATTTTCAGGCAATCAAGACATTAGACAATTCGGAAGGAGACCCGCATCGAAAGTAGAATTTTTTTTGTATTAATTCGTTCCCACGAAATAACAATTCGTTCTCTCAATTTAACAATTCGTTCCAACGAATTAACAATTCGTTCCAACGAATTAACCATTCGTTCGACGAATTGTCATTTCGTGTAACGAATTATTAATTCGAGGGAACGAATTGTTATATCGTGGGAACGAATTGTTTATTCGAGGGAACGAATTGTTAAATTGAAGAACAAATTAATACAAATAAATCCATTTATCCCGTCAACACAGTGCGTATGTGCCGTGAAACACGGTGCCGTGAAACATTTTTGATATCCAGTCAATACTATTTTTCCATTTTACAGCCATTTGTAGGTGTTGACGGGATAAATTGAATAGTAGGTTAGTGCCGTGAATGGGAAAACATATCTGGCGCGGCACGGAAACGGGATGTGCTCGGCAGAGCCTCGCCCATCCCGTTTCCTAAGCCTGGCCATATATGTTTTCCCATTCACGGCACTAACCTACCATTCTCTATATGGTATGGAATATAAGAATGGGATCATGTATCTATCCATCCAGTGTAGCTCCAGGTCACCAACATTGAAAATAGCCTATTTCACCAACATTGAAAATAGCCTATTTCACCAACATTGAAATAGCCCATTTCGCCAACATTGAAACTTGAATAGCCTATTTCATCTACATTGAAAATAGCCTATTTCACCAACATTGAAAATAGCCTATTTCTTTTTTTTTTTAATAAATGGTTTATTTTCAATTTTTAAATACATCATGTATCATGTACATATTGTATAACAAAACATAGTTGAAATCACATGACATGTTACTAGAAAAGAGCATACATAATGTATTTAGAAAGTGAGCTTATTTAAGAAGAGTTTTTTAAGAAGAGAGTTATAGGAAAGAGAGAAAAAAGATAAAAGAGGTCTTCCTTCTGTTCTCGTAATTCGTAATACATGTGATGTATAACGTTTATGTCAATAATATAATATAGTTGACATATAGTGTATATAACACTATAAAATAGCCTATTTCACCAACATTGAAAATAGCCTATTTCACCAACATTGAAAATAGCCTATTTCACCAACAAAGAAAATAGCCTATTTCACCAACATTGAAAATAGCCTATTTCACCAACATTGAAAATAGCCTATTTTACCAACATTGAAAATAGCCTATTTTACCAACATTGAAAATAGCCTATTTTACCAACATTGAAAATAGCCTATTTCACCATCATTCTATTATCTATGTCCTCTGCGGGGCTCCGTAAATACGCAAGTACAGGGTGAACTTATTTATGGAGATGAGATGCTTGTTCACCGATTCAAATAGCTACGGCTACAATTTGATTTGTGGGTGTCCGGTTTAGAGAGGGTTCACTGTATGATGCAAAATAATATATGCATTGTCAATTACAGACGTAACTCATCCTTTTTGTCCGGTAGAACTAATATTACTGTCTGTTTCACGAAAGCTGCCCAAATTTTACGGCTATAGAAACAATTCAAAAACAATATATTTTTGGGATAATATTAAATTAAAGGAAAATTTAAGAATGAGCCTTATTTTTATTTCGTGAAATTTGGTAAAATATTGATTTTATTGCGAAACAATTTCCCCATGTTAAATCCCCATAGACATCTTCACAGAGTGAAGATGTCTATGGGGATTTAACATGGGGAAATGTTTTAGAATTTCAGAAATACTGGACCGATTTTTAAAATGTGACTTTTGTGTTCTTAGTTAGATCATTTCCAAGCTATCTTTTTTTGACTCGTCCCACAGCTCCTCCGCCTCCTTTTCCCCCATGTTAAATTCCCATAGACAAATTAAGTTTTCGTAAGAAAATCAATATTTGACCAAATTTCACGAAATAAAAAGAAGGCTCATTCTTAAATTTTGATAAAAAAAATTGTCTGTTTCACGAAACCTGTCCAATTTTTTACGGCCATATAGACCGTAAAAATTGGGCAGGTTTCATGAAACAGACAGTAGCTACAATAATTCGCCTGCGATATGTTATCTACGGCTACAATTTGACCCATGCAAAAAATGTGAGCAATCGAAGTGCATACCCAATCCTTATGCATGTATGTCAACATTTAGTAAACTGTATATGTTATACCTTTAAACAAATACTATTTGATGTAGAACTAGTAAATTGCCAAAAATAATATAGCAGGGAAATCATGTTTCCATGGAAGCCATCTGTCCTTTTGTTGTTGTTCAATATTCAACATAACGAAATGAAGCTTTCAAATTTACAATATATACATGTAAATGTCAGATAAACTCGTTGACAGGCAAAACAACCAATTTATGCGTGTATATTCTTTATCAATAATTTATTAATACAGTTTTGACAGTTTTATATCCCTAATATATCAAACACGCCGGATATCCGAATGCAAAAATCATTCTTCCATGTGTTGCATTAAAGAGATGGGGTTAAATTGCTACCCTCGCGAGAGGTATGGATGGAGCCGGGTAGCAATGTTGTTTCTACGATTCAAATAGAACGGCTGTCGATTAATAGGCTAAATATAAAATACACTTTTAGCCAATTGTATTACATAAACAACACAAACATATATTGTGTTGTTGTGCAAATGATAAACTGGTGTATTAGATGCAGCCAATCAGGTTACACGCAATTAAATGTTAGATTGTACGGCAATCATTTCCCTGTTACACTGACGCCTCATAGAATGACGTCGACGTCGCATGATGCTGCTTCGCTATCGTGCTACACCACCGCCTGCACAAACCTTGACATTTAAACAAATAAATACATCCAATGTACTTGCATATTGTACTGGAAAACAAGCTGCTCGATTGGCTGAGCTTGAGATGTGCTACAGGTTAAGCCAATCAAACTGCTTAATTGCGAGTTGTGTAACATATTGTCGTATCCTAGAATAGCCTGAGCACAACCCTTTTCAATGACGACTCACGACGTTACTGTATGACGTCAGTGCAATGACGCAACCTCAACGAAAACAATATTTTATCCCGTCAACACAGTGCGTATGTGCCGTGAAATACGGTGCCGTGAAACATTTGTATATCCTGTCAATACGACCTAATCACTGCGTATGAATATGTGCAGTGGCTGGGTTATTGTTTTTTGCATTTTAAAGCCATTTGTAGGTGTTGACGGGATAAATAGTTTAGTAGGTTAATGCCGTGAATGGGAAAACATATCTGGCACGGCACGGAAACGGGATGTGCTCGGCAGAGCCTCGCCCATCCAGTTTCCTGAGCCTTGCTAGATATGTGTTCCCATTCACGGAACTAACCTACTATTCTCTATATGTTTGCCCAATCTCGATAATTCAATGTCACCGTTACCTGATAAATATAATACCCAGCTAGTGTATTTTGATGATACGTTCAGCAGGGGCCCGTTTCACTAAACTACTTACGACTAAAATGTTCGTAAGTGCAAATTTAAGATCATCTGTAAATTTCATTTGATGGATTTACTTTTATTGAGCATAGGCTGCATATGCAGCCTATGCTCAATAAATGTAAATCCATTAATTATTTACAAGAAAACATTGTTAATGTGAAATTTACAGACTATCATAATTTTGCACTTACGAACAATTTAGTCGTACGAAGTTTAGTGAAACGGGGCCCCAGGCCCGGCTACGAAACGGTAGAAATTCCTCCGCCAGGGTCGGAATTCCTACGTCAGCGTCGGAATTCCTACGCGTTTCCTAGCCTTGTCCGGTAAACGTATGCCCAACGATCACTTACGATTGGACACATAATTAAACAACGCTACATCCGTGTTGTCAAACATTCGCCCAGAAATATTTTAGGAATTTGGATTAAACTATTTTAAAGACGTCTAAAGTTTATAAATTATATTCTTGAAATTGAATCTGGTTCGGTTACGTTATGGTAATTACATGACAACTAGAAATATTGCACGTGCCAGGATTCCTGACCTGTAGGCGATTATATTCGGATATGCCATACTTAATGTCAAAACTTATGGTCACATGCTTATGGTCACATGTTTCTGATATCTGAAGCTAAGTTTGTTGAAGGTTCCTAAAACGAAACACATGCAAACTAATGGAAAACGAAGTTAACCCATTTCATGCTGAGGATACGCCATTTTGTTTGTGGAAAATCCTAAATATTATATTTATATGAGCTCAGAAATATATGTCGTGACCACCATTTGAACCGTCTCAGCGAGACGGTTCAAATGAGTGGTCACAACATATATTTTCATTGAGAAATAACGAAAATAAAAATAAAATATTTTAAAAATGTCATACCCATACAGGTGTATTCCGAATGTAATTAGTTAAACGAGCGTTTTTCACAACGATGTGTTTATATAGGATTTAAGGCGTTTACTTATCGTTTCCACATGCGCGAAAACAAAATGATAATCGTTTCTAAAGATATCGTTGTACAAAACTATCGTTTTTCATTCGTTTTCTTTTGTTTCGTTTCGGAACTTTCAACAACACTTCGCTGTAGTGATCACGTTATGTTTATGGCAAAAATATGCCACCATACCAAAAAATGCTACACAGTGTGAAGTAAAAACGAGGTGACAGGTTCAACAACAGCGGTAACCCTCGTATAAAATGCAACAGATTCGATTGCACATATATGTACGGAGCCCCACAAGGGACATGGAGCTTTTTTATTAATTCGTTTCTACGAAATAACAATTCGTTCCCTCAATTTAACAATTTGTTCCCTCGAATTAACAATTCATTCCCACGATATAACAATTCGCTCCATTTTATTAACAATTTGTTCCCACGAAATGACAATTCGTTCCCTCAATTTAACAATTCGTTCCCACGAATTAACAATTCGTTCCATCGAATTAACAATTCGTTCCATCGAATTAACAATTCGTTCCCGTATGAACGAATTGTTATTTAGTGGGTACGAATTGTTAAATTGAGGGAACGAATTGTTAATTCGTGGGAACGAATTGTTAATTCGTGGGAACGTATTGTTAAATTGCGGGAACAAGTTGTTATTTCGTAGGAACGAATTAATGAAAAAAAAGAATGCTACGTCCCCTGCTTGACTCCGTACATATGAGACACGCCATGTGATTTTGCACCGGAGAACATTTGTGACATTTCAAGCGATATACCGGTTGTTTCATAATATCTGTCCTTATTCTAACGGCTTACATTTTCGTTATACAATATAATACAATACAATTGAAACGCACAATCTTATAGCAAACATAACACAATTTATATTACCTTCATCACCGTCATAGAGAATAGTAGGTTAGTGCCGTGAATGGGAAAAAATATCCGGCAAGTCTCAAGAATTTCTTTATTTCTCATCAGAAGTATATGTTGTGACCGAGACGGTTCAAATGAGTGGTCACAACATATACTTTGGTTCAGAAATAAGGAAACTAGATAGAGAATAGTAGGTTAGTGCCGTGAATGGGAAAAAATATCTGGCAAGGCTCAGGAAACGGGATGGGCGGGGCTCTGCCGAGCACATCCTGTTTCCGTGCCGCGCCAGATATTTTTTCCCATTCACGGCACTAACCTACTATTCTATTTATCCCGTCAACACCTACAAATGGCTTTAAAATGCAAAAATTGTATTGACTGGATATCAAAAATGTTTCACGGCACCGTGTTTCACGGCACATACACACTGTGTTGACGGGATAAATTACACACCTCATTGTACTAATAGTCTGTTTTACAGCAAATTCTCGACATGACATCCATTCTGGGTAATAATGACGTCAAGCCGCTGTGTGAAGTTCCTGATGACACTAGCACATGTTTTCTGGCAAATGTTGCGGATTTCTCTCTTGATGGCTGCCTTTAATTCATTAGTAGTTGCTGGAGTATGATTATACACACGATCCTTCAGATATCCCCACAAGAAGACGTCCAGGGGGCTTAGATCACTGTGATCTTTTCTGTAAATGAAGTCGTTAGATGACACCAATTTCATCGCAAATGCGGAATAGAATTTAACGAAAATTTCGGCATCTTTCGACCACATTTACAAAAGAAATCGTAATTTTTGTAAATATATTTGATGAGATATCGCACAAGTTCTTTCATGTAGCTACTAAATCACGTGGCGTGTCTCATTTATGGTGGGGTATGTAGAAAAAAAATAATAAAAAAGATAAAAGATACAAGTACGTACAGATAAGTCGAATGTTAGCCTGAGCCTGCTATGCGATCACGAACATACATTATCAACTGAGATAAATGACCAAAAACTCATCGAAAATAGAATCACGGGTGTTTCCTTGGTGTCCTTGTTTAGAGAGGTTCCGTTGTAATTCGAAATATAGAGAATAGTAGGTTAGTGCCGTGAATGGGAAAAAATATCTGGCAAGGCTCATGAATTTCTTTATTGATCATCAGAAGTATACGTTGTGACTACTCATTTGAACCGTCTCGCCGAGACGGTTCAAATGAGTGGTCACAACATATACTTTGGTTCAGAAATAAGGAAAATAGATAGAGAATAGTAGGTTAGTGCCGTGAATGGGAAAAAATATCTGGCAAGGCTCAGGAAACGGGATGGGCGAGGCTCTGCCGAGCACATCCCGTTTCCGTGCCGCGCCAGATATTTTTCCCATTCACGGCACTAACCTACTATTCTGTTTATCTCGTCAACACCTACAAATGGCTTTAAATGCAAAAGAAATAACCCGAGTCACCGCACATATTCATACGCAGTGGTTAGGTCGTATTGACAGGATATCAAATATGTTTCACGGCACCGTGTTTCACGGCACATACGCACTGTGTTGACGGGATAAAAAACAATTGACATATATTGGCAAGATTAGATACATGTTAAACAGATGGTGGTGTTGAAACGAATTAACGAAGATAAAACGTTTTCAGACATCATCTCTACGCGCACTGGAATTGTTCACATATTTGATTTTTAAGGAATTAAATGCGAGGGAGCGCTAGCGACCGCAGCATTTAGTTCCTTAAAATTCCAATATGTACTGTTATCGCTCCCTCGCATTTAATTCCTTAAACATCCAATATGTGAACAATAGCATACTTATAATTAGCCACGTTTATAATGCAGTCTGCCATCCGAGAATTGATTTTCCGTTTCGTGTCGAACAGTCAGTCATTAAATCTGGTAATACGTAACTTATTGGGGTTAAAGGTACATGCCCACTCAGTAGGCACAACATGTTCTTTATATCAGAGACATCATTTGAGACATTTTCTGGCAAACTAAACATTCATTCCCCATTACCCTACTGATTGATTGGCATTATTATACAATTTATATCAGACGTAAATTCCACACTAATATCAGGGGCGATAACCGTGTTTCCTTAAAATGTTAACGGACATTACTATTTACTATCTTTACTTTATAATATGTCGAAACTATTAATTAGTATATTTTAATTAGTATAAATAATTAAAAAAATATCATGCCTCATTTGCATATGGAAATAGCCTGATACCAACGCGAGTCACTATCAGTAAAATAATGTTTAGAACTGTTGAAATAGTGACAAAATTATTCACTTATTTAATTCCTATAAAGAACAATTCGTGCCTACTGAGTGGGAATGTACATGTACCTTTAAACCGTGTAGTATGTGAAATAAGTGGAAGTATTGGGTTAGAAACTAGGTCGAATTATTACGGAACTTAAATGTCATAATCTTCGTTTTTACTCGGCATACACTTACGTAGGTGACGACGAGCGAAATGTCTCTAACTGCCCGCCATAATGAATGGGGCAGAATACTACATGGTATCGTGAACAATAAGACACTTATTTATGCTCCGATATTCATTTCTGTCATCTATTCAAACTATGACTGGAGAAATGGGACTACTGTCTGTTTCACGAAAGCTGCCCAAATTTTACGGCTATATAGATAATTCAAAAACAATATTTGTTTCGATAATATTAAATTGAAGGAAAATTTAAGAATGTGCCTTCTTTTTATTTCGTGAAATTTTGTCAAATATTGATTTTATTGCGCAAAAACAATTTCCCCATGTTAAATCTCCATAGACATCTTCACGGAGTGAAGATGTCTATGGGGATTTAACATGGGGACATTTTTTTGAATTTCAGAAATACTGGACCGATTTTTAAAATGTAACTTTTGTGTTCTTAGTTAGATCATTTCCAAGCTATCTAGCTAGGTTTCGGAGTCAATTTCCAAAAAAAAATAGTTTTTTGACTCCTCCCACAACTCCTCTACCTTTTTCCCCCATGTTAAATTCCCATAGTGAAATCAATTTTTCGTAATAAAACCATTATTTGACCAAATTTCACGAAACAAAAAGAAGGCTCATTCTTAAATTTTCCTTTAATTTAATACCATCGAAAGCAAAATTGTTTTTGAATTGTTTATATGGCCGTAAAATTTGGGCAGCTTTCGTGAAACAGACTATAATGAGATGCATGATCGGTGTAGTTCCGGATCAAATAGTACAACCCTGTAGCCTGATAACGATCTTACAGAGCCCCGCAGGGGAAGTAGATTTTTTTTTTATTAATTCGTTCCCACGAAAAAACAATTCGTTCCCACGAAATAATAATTCATTCCCTCAATTTAACAATTTGTTCCCACGAAATAACAAATCGTTAATTGTTATATCGTGGGAACGAATTGTTAATTCGAGGGAACGAATTGTTTAATTGAGGGAACGAATTGTTATTTCGTGGGAACGAATTAATAGAAAACAAAATCCACGTTCCCTGCAGGGCTCCGTACGATCTATATTGCTTGGTAGAAGAACGGCGTGTGCTTCACTGATGAAATGACGATGAGGGTATAATCTGATCAGACTGTTCGGATGCACAGGCTTATCTTGATGTACACTGGTCGCAAAGCCCATAAGCCCCATTTCTGCAGTCGCATACTCATTTGTGTTCTGATATTTATGTTTATCACATATTTGATACATTTTCTAGTTTTGTTTCTGCATTTACACGGCACATGGGCAATGTATGGACATGAGGATGTGATAATACAGTTAGATCACGTTCGTCCGCATGTACGATCGATAATCCGTATTTCAGTCATTCTCATTGGCCGAAACACGGCCACGTGATTATCTGCACATTGAAAATATACCTTTTAACGGTTTGTTTACACGAATAAGCACTCTTGAACCGCGAGACCGGTCCGAGATGTGTTTATTCGTGCAAACAACCCCAGTGTTCACCTCCTAAGAGCGCATGTTTAAATCTGACGCCGACAAATTGTTTATAACTAAATGTCACGGGGCGAGAAAGAAAGGCTCAAACCCGGGTCGGATATGAATCTGTCTCGCCCCTTGACATTGGGCGCCCAACGAGGGACCGTGACTGATAAATACTGCCCAAATTGTACCACAGATATGGAATTCAGATAGGAATTAAATATAGAATTCAGGGACGAATTTCAATTTGGCAGGGAAGTATGTCACGGTACTTAACTCACTATGGGGAGAAGATGTGTATTCGTGCCCGGCTATCTCAGTCGGTTAGAGCGATGGTACGGTAAACCAGAGGCCCCGGGCCGGAGCACATTTTTCTCACCCTGTGACATAATGTTGATTGGCTGATTCCGCTCATCCAAAAGACTCATTTTCGTGGGTCCCGTAATTTATATTAGCACCGACAAAATCAATTCAAGTATACGATGACCTGCCTCCATGCATGTACATCCTGTCACAATAGCGAATACATCATTTTACATAATAATGAATTCGTAAATTCCTCTTGCATTTCATGTTGTATTTTGATTTTATTCGAGGCGTCTATGACATATCATGTAGAGAATATAGAGAAAAGTAGGTTAGTGCCGTGAATGGGAAAAAATATCTGGCAAGGCTTAGGAAACGGGATGGGCGAGGCTCTGCCGAGCACATCCCGGTTCCGTGCCGCGCCAGATATTTTTCCCATTCACGGCACTAACCTACTATTCTATTTATCCCGTCAACACCTACAAATAGCTTGAAAATGCAAAATAACCCCAGCCGCAACCTCAAAATCGGTGAATCGACTAGTATGACAACCGCACATCTTCATACGCAGTGATTAAGTCGTATTGCCAGGATATCAAACATGTTTCACGGCACCGTGTTTCGCGGCACATACGCACTGTGTTGACGGGATTATATCATGATACTGCATAGGCCTAGTGTACTTTGATCAAGTTTATAAGGGCCAGCTCGGAATCGGTAAGAATTCCTCGGCTTGTCTCTGAATTCCTACGCGTTTCCTAACAATGTCGGCCAAACTTGATATAAAACAGTCAAGTCAGCTCTTCTCTGCATGTATACGCATACAACACAACCGCCTGCGTTAATCTGTCTCAACGTTTCAAACAGTATACAATTGTTGTCTTTTGAGATATACACGAGATATAGGACCTGAGGAAAGTCATATAGGACCTGTATAGGACCTTAGGAAAGTCATATAGGACATAAGGAAAGTCATATATCACATGGGGAAAGTCATATAGCACCTAAGGAAAGTCATATAGCACCTGAGGAAAGTCATATATCACCTGAGGAAAGTCATATAGCACCTGAGTAAAGTCATATATCACCTGAGGAAAGTCATATAGGACAGGACCTGAGGAAAGTCATATAGGACCTGAGGAAAGTCATATAGGAAAGTCATATAGGACCTGTGGAAAGTCATATAGGACCTGGGGAAAGTCATATAGGACCGTAGGAAAATCATATAGGACCTGAGAAAAGTCATATAGGACCGTAGGAAAGTCATATAGGACCCGAAGAAAGTCATATAGCACATGAGGAAAGTCGGCCTCGGTGAATATGACTTTTCGACGGTCCGTAAAACTCGTGTATAGACCGACTCAAAAGACAATAATAATGCTATTATATGACCCATATTACAGCAATGATAACTTATAATTATGATACAACAACGCACGAATTGCCTCATGATTTGATTGCGTGTTTGCATACGCTGCTACATCTGAACATCAGTCTCGGACTCGTCTCGTTGCGCGAGAAGAGTCCGAGAATGTTATTCGAAATGTGATATTCACCAGGAGGTGAATATCACATTCGAATATCATTCTCGGACTCGTCTCGCGCAACGAGACGAGTCGGAGACTGATGTTCAGGTGAATATCAGTTATGTCCACAATCATGTGACCCGATATTGGACATTCCATTGGTGGAAATTGTCGGTCGTGTAATACATACTGTTATTCGTAATCCTATTTCAGGACAAGGGGCCACGTGACTGTTGTTGTTCATCAACATTGCAAAGTATACTGTTCTAGCAAAGTATACTTTGAGGGAGAAATTTTCAATTTTAGGATAAATTTATTAATTTTTATTATACTGAATTTATTACATTATCACAGCCATTTTGGCTGTGATAATGTAATAAATTCAGTATAGTAATTCTGCATACTTTTAAATCATCAAATATATGCGGTAGTTAGTTCTATATAAAGTAATGCATTTCAGGAAAAATAAATGATTACTCCCTCAAAGTATACATTGCTAGAAAAGTAAACGTTGCAATTTTGATGAAATCGGCTACTGGCACCAGGTCGGGTTATTCTAATTTCAGCGCTGAATATATCTTTTTCGATGTGAATATTCAGTTCTGATTCTGTGATCCCCCACCCCAATGCAGCAAGTTATATATGGCAAGATTAAAACAGGCAGTAGCGTTAAATCTCTGTTAAATTAGATGCTGTAAAATATGTGCTAACTCGAGGTTAAATGTCTCTTTAAGTAATGTATGCCTTTAAATGAAAACCAATCATGTCATGTGTGTCGTGTGACTGTGGATTGAATTACATTTCGGTCACCGCCTGATAAAATGACCCTCACTCCAGAGCTCCAGATAAGGTGCGTATTGGCGTATTTTGCCCACTTATTTTAGCAGAATACGCATTGATTATCAAAAGTGGAAGCACAAAATACGCACAGCAATGTGAAAATAAGCATTGATTTTCAAATTGAGTAGTGAAAATAATGTTATAAAGTTGAAAATTTACTTAGTTGAGCTGCAAAAAAACAGTGTTTGCTTTTTGTAGCTCAAATAAGTGATTTTGTTATCATTTGGAACAAGTAATAGGACGAAAATCAATAACACATTTGTAAAAGTAAATTACGCATTGAATTTTATTTCTGGGCATACAATACTCTTTAGATACAAAACTTATCTGGAGCTTGCCCCACACCACGAGTGTTCAGTGTAGATCCCGATCAGCATACGTCCAATGTCAAGGTCACACTTAGAGGTCAAAGGTAAAACGTGCGCATGGGATTTCGATTCAGCCGTACATCTTCAGACAAACGATGTGATTGTGTACGGAAGAAGCTGTGCCATTGTTCATGCAAAATATTTACAGAAAGTGTTATATTTTCTGTAAATGACGTCGAAAGTTGACAACATTTTAATTTTCTTTGAATATTTCGTTGAGCATTTTCGACGTCATTTACCGAATATATCGTAAAGTTTATAAATATTTTTCACACAAAAAAATGTACAGCTACTTACTAGGTACAATAATGGAATGGCTTATCTGATATAATGTGTCTGTGACTGGAGAAATGAGGCTTATGGGAATTGTGGTCAGTGCATCTCGTGATCCAATAGCACACTCGTGTAGCATGATAATTATGGGTTTAATGCCATACAGTAGCGCTTTTTTGCTCATTACCTATTTGTATATACTAATATCGTATACATATCGTAATTGTATAGTATTGGTATATTTAATGAGCATATCATATGATCATATACTATTGGTATGTTTGTACCATATCATCGTATAGTACAGTTTGTTTACATTATACAAACGTACTATACGAAAATATTATACAAACATACGATATCCGTTCGTATATACGATATATCCGTACGGATATGGTATGAATATACAGTGGGGTCATCGTGCGGTTAAAATATACCGATGCACCGGTTCATTTCGCATGTAAACATCCGGTTTTCATTTAGATTATCTGCCACAATTTTAAGTTTTTTAAAATGAATATATTTTCAGTTTTACGATACAGAATCAATTTAAAACTGAGGATTGTGAAGTACGGTATCACAGAGCATCTTATACATGTGTGTTCAATACAGTAATTCATCAGTAATTCATCATTGTACTCCGCACCACCGCCGGGGACACAAAACAATGATCCCCCACACACACCAGCCATCTATATTTGGCGTCCTAAATGTTCCGGTCTATATCCCACAGTGGGAACAATGTGTATCACCACCACCACCAGATTGTGTCTATGACTACACTACACCCCAACCACCAATTATGTCTGTAACGCAGGATGACTTGCATGACTTCAGCTACAGACAGACTACTAGTCATGCTGGTGGCCGACTGATCAAGTGCTAAACTAGTCATGGTGCGATGGCCGACTGATCAAGTTCTAAACTAGTCCTGGTGCGATGGCCGACTGATCAAGTTCTAAACTAGTCCTGGTGCGATGGCCGACTGATCGAGTGCTATACTAGTCCTGGTGTGATGGCCGACTGATCAAGGGCTAAACTAGTCCCGGTGCAATGGCCGACTGATCAAGGGCTAAACTATTCCTGGTGCGATGGTCGACTCATCAAGTTCTAAACTAGTCCTGGTGCGATGGCCGATGATCAAGTTCTAAACTAGTCCCGGTGCATGGCCGATGATCGAGTGCATGGCCGATGATAGTTCTAAAACTAGTCTGTGCGATGGCGATGATCGAGTGCTATACTAGTATACTAGGCCTGGTGTGATGGCCGACTGATCAAGGGCTAAACTATTCCTGGTGCGATGGTCGACTCATCAAGTTCTAAACTAGTCCTGGTGCGATGGCCGACTGATCGAGTGCTATACTAGTCCTGTTGCGATGGCCGACAGATTAAGGGCTAAACTAGTCACGGTGCGATGGCCGACTGATTAAGTGCTATACTAGTCCTGGTGCGATGGCCGACTGATCAAGTTCTAAACTAGTCCGGGTGCGATGGCCGACTGATCAATGGCTAAACTAGTCCCGGAGCGATGGCCGACTAATCAAGTTCTATACTAGTCCTGGTGCGATGGCCGACTGATCAAGTTCTAAACTAGTCCCGGTGCGATGGCCGACTGATCAAGGGCTAAACTAGTCTCGGTGCGATGGCCGACTGATCAAGGGCTAAACTATTCATGGTGCGATGGTCGACTGATCAAGTTTCAAACTAGTGCTGGTGCGATGGTCGACTGATCAAGTTCTAAACTAGTGCTGGTGCGATGGCCGACTGATCAAGTTCTAAACTAGTCCTGGTGCGATGGCCGACTGATCAAGAGCTATACAAGTCTTGGTGTGATGGCCGACTGATCAAGTTCTAAACTAGAGCTGGTGAGATGGCCGACTGATCCAGTTCTAAACTAGTCCTGGTGCGATGGCCGACTGATCAAGTGCTATACAAGTCTTGGTGTGATGGCCGACTGATCAAGTTCTAAACTAGTCATGGTGCGATGACCGACTGATCAAGTTCTAAACTAGTCCTGGTGCGATGGCCGACTGATCGAGTGCTATATTAGTCCTGGTGCGATGGCCGACTGATCCAGGGCTAAACTATTCCTGGTGCGATGGTCGACTGATCAAGTTCTAAACTAGTCCTGGTGTGATGGCAGACTGATCGAGTGCTATACTAGTCCTGGTGTGATAGCCGACTGATCAAGGGCTAAACTAGTCCCGGTGCAATGGCCGACTGATCAAGGGCTAAACTATTCCAGGTGCGATGGTCGACTGATCAAGTTCTAAACTAGTCCTGGTGCGATGGCCGACTGATCCAGTTCTGAACTAGTCCTGGTGCGATGGCCGACTGATCAAGGGCTAAACTAGTCCCAGTGCAATGGCCGACTGATCGAGTGCTATACTAGTCCTGGTGCGATGGCCGACTGATCAAGTTCTAAACTAGTCCCGGTGCGATGGCCGATTGATCAAGGGCTAAACTAGTCCCGGTGCGATGGTCGACTGATCAAGTTCTAAACTAGTGCTGGTGCGATGGTCAACAGATCAAGTTCTAAACTAGTGCTGGTGCGATGGCCGACTGATCAAGTTCTAAACTAGTCCTGGTGCGATGGCCGACTGATCGAGTGCTGTACTAGTCCTGGTGCGATGGCCGACTGATCAAGTTCTAAACTAGTCCCGGTGCGATGGCCGACTGATCAAGGGTTAAACTATTCCTGGTGCGATGGTCGACTGATCAAGTTCTAAACTAGTCCTGGTGCGATGGCTGACTGATCAATTTCTAAGCTAGTCCTGGTGCGATGGCCGACTGATCAAGGGCTAAACTAGTCCCAGTGCAATGGCCGACTGATCGAGTGCTATACTAGTCCTGGTGCGATGGCCGACTGATCAAGTTCTAAACTAGTCCCGGTGCGATGGCCGAGTGATCAAGGGCTAAACTAGTCCCGGTGCGATGGTCGACTGATCAAGTTCTAAACTAGTGCTGGTGCGATGGTCGACAGATCAAGTTCTAAACTAGTGCTGGTGCGATGGCCGACTGATCAAGTTCTAAACTTGTCCTGGTGCGATGGCCGACTGATCGAGTGCTGTACTAGTCCTGGTGCGATGGCCGACTGATCAAGTTCTAAACTAGTCCCGGTGCGATGGCCGACTGATCAAGGGCTAAACTATTCCTGGTGCGATGGTCGACTGATCAAGTTCTAAACTAGTCCTGGTGCGATGGCTGACTGATCAATTTCTAAACTAGTCATGGTGCGATGGCCGACTGATCGAGTGCTATACTAGTCCTGGTGCGATGGCCGACTAAGCAAGGACTAAACTAGTCCCGGTGCGATGGCCGACTGATCAAGTTCTAAAGTAGTCCTGTTGTCATGGCTGACTGATCAAGTTCTAAACTAGTCCTGGTGCGATGACTGATCAAGTTCTAAAGTAGTCCTGGTGTGATGGCCGACTGATCGAGTTCTAAACTAGTCCTGGTGCGATAGCCGACTGATCGAGTGCTATACTAGTCCTGGTGCGATGGCCGACTGATCAAGTGCTAAAGTATTCCTGGTGTAATGGCCGACTGATCAAGTGCTATACTAGGCATGGCCGACTGATCACGTGCTATACTGGGCATGGTGAGATAGCCAACTGATCAAGTGCTATACTGGACATGGTGCAATGGGCGACTGATCAAGTGCTATACTAGTTATGGTACGATGGCCGACTGATCAAGTGCTCTACTAGTCCTGGTACAATGGCCGACTGATCAAGGGCTAAACTAGTCCTGGTATGATAGCCGACTGATCAGGTTCTATACTAGTCTTGGTGCGATGGCCAACTGATCAAGGGCTAAACTAGTCCTGGAGCGATGGCCGACTGATCAAGGGCTAAAATAGTCCTGGTACGATGGCCGACTGATCAAGAGCTAAGCTCGTCCTGGAGCGATGGCCGACTGATCAAGTTCTATATTAGTCATGGTGAGATGCCCGACTGATCAAGTGCTAAACTAGTCCTGGTGCGATGGCCGACTGATCAAGTTCTAAACTAGTCCCGGTGCGATGACCGACTGATCAAGGGCTAAACTATTCCTGGTGCGATGGTCGACTGATCAAGGTCTAAACTAGTGCTGGTGCGATGGTCGACTGATCAGGTTCTAAACTAGTGCTGGTGCGATGGCCGACTGATCAGGTGCTATACTAGTCTTGGTGTGATGGCCGACTGATCAAGTTCTAAACTAGTCATGATGCGATGGCCGACTGATCAAGTTCTAAACTAGTCCTGGTGCGATGGCCGACTGATCGAGTGCTATACTAGTCCTGGTGCGATGTCCGACTGATCAAGGGCTAAACTATTCATGGTGCGATGGTCGACTGATCAAGTTCTAAACTAGTCCTGGTGCGATGGCCGACTGATCAATATCTAAACTAGTCCTGGTGCGATGGCCGACTGATCGAGTGCTATACTAGTCCTGGTGTGATGGCCGACTGATCAAGGGCTAAACTAATCCCGGTGCAATGGCCGACTGATCAAGGGCTAAACTATTCCAGGTGCGATGGTCGACTGATCAAGTTCTAAACTAGTCCTAGAATTATACACATGAATAAAAATCGTATAAACGTACGATTCGAATGGTATATATATACGATATTGGTTGGTATGTACGGTAAAAACATACCGTACGTTTATACTATATGCATATCGTATAGAAAACATATCGTATTGGTATAGTATGCGTATAGTATTGGTATAGTACGTATAGTTGACATGCAGAAAAGCGCTACTGTACATATGCCTACCCGAACGCGAACGCTTAACAGAGAAAGAACTTTTCTTTCTCTGTTAAGCGTCCACGTGCGGGTAGGTTTTGAGAGTGGTTCTGTGAAAAAAACAAACTATGTATGCTATTTGACACTGTTTACTGGCGAAGTAATATGAAAACTTATTGCAGACGTGTGCACGTTTTGTATCCGTTCATGAATTTACACTTGATACGTTTAATTAGAGTATTTTCTTCTTATTTATTGGTGGCTTTTTCAAGACCTTGTTTGATTTTACCGTATACGTATGTAGGTTTTGGCCATCTGGGTGGACGCTTAAGAGGAAAATAATGGCATGGCCTTATTTGATTTGTATGTGGATATATGCACGAGTTCCGCAGCGTGCGATATTGCGGCGGTCCGAATGTCATATATCCACATATAAATCAAATAACCTTGTTATTATATACGTACACCATTCGCAATGCTGAAAAAAATATAAATAAAATAAACAAATTAGTGGCGATTTATAAGGATCTATTTTGCGAGGTGACGCGTAGTTTCGTCACTGACCAATATCAACTCACGATGCGTCAATATGGACAACTATTGACGTCTTCCGTTGTATTGTGTTTCAATGAGAAACGAGAGTACGGATATACGAATGGTGTGTGTTTCTTGTAGAAGTATGCCGTATGGAAGCCATGTAGGACTTCTGACTTCAATACGTATAGCTTCCTTCTAGCTTCCTTACTTCTTACTGCTAACTTCCAACTTCATGACTTCCTACTTCGAACATCCAACTTCATCACTTCTTACGTCTAACTTCCTTACTTCTAACTTCCTAGGGAAGTTAGAAGTAATGAAGTTAGAAGTAAGGAAGTTAGAAGTGGTGAAGTTGGAAGTTAAAAGTAATGAAGTTAAAAGTAGAAGTAATGAAGTTGTAAGTCATCTGTAAGAAGTAGGGAAGTTGGAATCAAGAAATAATGAAGTTGGAAGTTAGAAGTAAGGAAATATGAAGTTACAAATAAGGAAGTTTAGAAGTAATGAAGTTAAAAGTAGAAATAATGACGTTGGAAGTTAGCTGTAAGAAGTAAGGCAGTTAGAAGTAAGAAATAATGCAGTTGGAAGTTTGAAGTAAGGAAATAGGAAGTTACAAATAAGGAAGTTGGAAGTATTGATGTCAGAAGTCCCTCCAGGGCTTCCATAATTCCGTGTGTTTCATTGATAGAATGGCAAACACATGCTGCTCTGGACCTACACTGGTCGCTAAACACATAAACCCATTTGTCATAAATCATTTACAGTCGCATATTTAACCAGACACTGAATATGCAAATTTCCAGACTCCGTAGTCACTGATCCAAGTTGCATGATCACGTGGTTACAACAACAACAACAATGGCTGAAAGTGTTGAAAGCTCGCCCACTCCAAAGTAAGTATTATATGATATTTTCCTTAATATGCAACGGATTTTGATGAAATATGGGCTGCATTTGGTGGTCCCGGGAGTTCGGCACAGACTTATGTCGTTTTTGCGAAGAATCGATATCCGTGTCTGAAGACTGTCCGAAAATGTAATGTTAGTATAAGTAATAAAATCATGGACTGTTGAGCTTACTGTAGTACGATAGTATTTGATCCGTTTATATTTTGGGGGGTCACTGGTGTCGCAGCAATTGTATAAGGGAAGTTACTCCTGTATTTCCTGTAGAAACGAACCAACGACAGTTAACGTTCCTAATTTGAGACACGCCATGCGATGTTGTACCTTAGAACATTAGTTGCGAACAGTAACTCTTGCAATCTACTCCCGTACCGTACGTAGCCAGACTGACTACTAAGAACTTGTGCGATATCTCAAGAAAAACATCTACAATATATACGATATTTTCCGTAAATGAGGTCGAAAGTTGACAAAATGTTCACAGTCATTGCAAATGCGGAATTGACCGCAATAGACATGACAATTTCGACATCTTTCGACGTCATTTAAGTAAAATATCACCGTTTCTGTAAACAAATTCATGTCAAAATGCACATGACGTGTTTTTTTTCTGTTCTGACGCTGCGTAGAACTATGGAAGCCTGGTGTCAATGCTAAACTATTTTTATCTCCAAATTATGAGATACTAACTCCTAATTAGGAGATACTAACTTCTAATTAGTATCCTAATTCTGAGATAGTAACCCTCTTGTTCACCCTCCCTACTGTCTGTTTCACGAAACCTGCCCAAATTTTACGGCCATATAAAAAGTGCAAAAACTGTATTTTTTTCGATAATATTAAATGTTATCAAAATGTAAGAATGAGCCTTCTTTTCATTGAATAGCACAGATATAAGTTGATAACTGTTCAGAGCTCCAGATAAGCTGCGTATTTGCTTAAATACCCAATTAAAATTGCCGAAAACCCAATTAAAGTAAGAAGTAGAGAGTATCGAAAAGCAATACAAAATTTGTGGTACCTTTATCATGCTGCAGAAAACAATAAACAGACCACAATTATAAAATATTTTTCACGAAAAACACATCTTGGTACTGCCAAGACATGTTTTCATTTCGAAGCAAACTATTTAAGAATTGCTGTCTGTTGATGTGTAAACAGTAGTGTGATTTTATTTTACTCAATTAAAGTTTTGAAATTAGTAATTGAGTATTGTCACTCCATCATTTCTGAAGCAATTGGGTATTTAACATTTTAATTAGATAAAGTAAAATCACACTACTGTGAATACCGGCAAAACGAAGGTGGAGGTGTTCCGAAAACGAGGCAGGCTTAGAGCGGACGAAAAGTGGTATTATCAAGACCACGTACTTGATGTTATAGACGATTTCAATTACCTCGGGGTCGTTTTCAACTACACGGGGTCGTTTTCTCTCAATCAACAGGCGCTAACCGGAAAAGCGTTAAAAGCCATGAACACTTTGTTGGCGAACATTAGACACTACGACTTCAACCCACATATACAGTGCCAACTATTTGATGCGTTCGTGTCCTCAATTCTGTCGTATGGATGTGAAGTGTGGGGTAACACAAAATCCAAAGAAATTGAACGCATTCACCTCAAGTTTTGTAAGACTGTTTTAGGTGTAAAACTTTCTACTAGCAATGTAGGTGTATATGGTGAACTGTGCCGCTACCCTCTTTACATAAACAGACATATTCGAATGGTAAAATACTGGTTTAAGCTAGTTAAAACGCAAAATTGTATTCTGAAAGTGATATACAATAGTGCTCTATTAGATTGTACAAACGGACTTAACAATTGGGTAAGCAAGGTTAAGAGTATTCTTGATAATAATGGGATTCTCATATATTTGGAATGACCCTCAATCAGTGTCGGAAAACAATTTTTGTGCATTATTTAAGAAAGCAGAACTTGATTGTTTCATACAAAAATGGCAAGCCGATGTACAAAGTAATGGAGCACTTACATTGTATAAATATGTCAAACCATGTTTTCAGTATTCATGCTATCTGGACAAAGTTAGAAACAGGTGGCTGAGATGCTCAATAAGCAAACTATTGCTATCATCACACCCATTAAGAATAGAGACTGGCAGGTATGGGGCAAATAGAATTGTGAGACATGAACGCCTCTGCCAACTGTGTAACTCAAACGATTTGGAGGATGAATATCATTTTGTTATTAGATGCCCGGTTTTTGACAATATTAGACAGAAATACATCAAACGTTACTATCACAACCGTCCCAGTATGTACAAATTCTCGATTCTACTACAATCTACGAGCAGGTGCGAATTGGTAAATCTGTGTAAATTCATAACAGAAGCGTTTACAATAAGGAGACGCCTCACTATGCAGCGACAATGAAGTATAAATCCACAAACAGCATTGTCTCTGATGAGATCGCATGATTATGCGTTCAGATCTGGGGCTACGCTGGTTGAGAATGTTGTTGCATACTTCGTTTGTCACGGGAGCCGCGCACATGCGCAGTGAAAGGACAAAGTGCTAATTGAGGGTTATGCAACGTACATATAATCAGTATACACTAAGCCAGCTACTTTACAATCGAATAGAATACCACTAGCTTCATTGTCATCCAACAATACAACACGTCCGACAATATTGACCAATGCGTTAAGCCCTGACCAGCCTGCTCGCCGGGCAGGCTGATCTGGACAGGGGTCCGTTGCATAATTCTTGAGATCCATTTTGTTCGCAGTCGATTAAAAAATAAGTTGTAAATATAATTCAATCATTATTCAGTCATGGCATATTGTTTGCATTATTACTATTAGCTAATCACGGTTGGATATGGTAACAATGACAACAATAATACATGCATACCATGTTAACTGCAAAACGAGTATTATTACATGTATAATCAATAAGGAAACCATTGAAGCAGCTTAATTGATTAGCACATACATTCTTCTAATGGATATGTACTATGCAATAGTGTACAACGCAGTGTGATTCCTGGTCTTGACGCACATTTGAGCGTTCAGACCTGGGGCTACACTGGTCATAGTATATATAGTCATGAATTATACACCACAGCTCCCAATTGTTTGAATTATGTGCGTGTGCAGTCACGTAGGATTTTGGGGCGTGTCCAGCCGGGGTGGGGAACGTCACGGCAGCTCATTCACACAGTCTAATCCCTGACAGCTGAGTACTATAACGGATCAAACTATATTAAACAACACTACCTCCGTCATACACCATACAGAATGTGTGAGTGCGCAGCCCAGATTGACCTCACGCTGGTGACAGGCGTTTTGTGTTCCCATTTGACAGCCGACAGCCTACTCCGCCGTACTCCGTTACATATCACAGCTTATTCCACCAACCACCATGTTAAATCGTTGTACTTGATACTATCGGACAACACTGGTTCTCCAATAGTGGCAACGACAACAATTATACATGCACATGTAATTTTGCAATTTATGAACAGTTGTTAAGCAATTTCCACACTCAAAATACTTACTTCTTCAAACTCATGCAACTAATATCATGTTTCACTCATTACCTATCATGTTATTCATATATTGCTAGAAATTGAGCAAGTTATTATGACTAGAAACTGTATATAGTTTATGTCAATAAACTCTTCTTCTTCTTCTTCTGTACACATCAACAGACAGCAATTATTGAATTAGTTTGCTTCGAAATGAAAACATGTCTTGGCATTGGAGACAATTCTAATGAAATACCAAGATGCGTTTCATGGAAAATAAGAAAAATATGCTATATTTGTTGTATGTTTATTGTTTTCTGCAGCATGATAAAGGTACCAAACAATTGTTATTGCTTTTTGGTACTCGCTATTTCTAATTTCAATTGTTTTTTTGGGGGTAAATTTGTAAAGCAGTTATATAGCGTTATGTACATTTGTTTTCCATTTCGACCCAGTGACGTCAACATCGCCATGGCAACGGTATGCGTGTGGTTTCGATAAAGTAAATATAAACGTCATATGCCCAATGTATGTCAACATTTGTGAAGATTGAAAGATTACAAATGGAGATATGACAGTTATAAAAAGTGTCCAAGTTTCTTGGGCCACCATGTATAGTATCATAAGCGATGTGCACGAGGGTAGCAATTTAACCCCATCTCTTTAATGTAACGCATGGAAGAGTAAGTTTTGCATGATCCGGCGTGTTTGATATGTTAGCGATATAAAACTGTAAAGCTGTATCAATAAAGTATTAATATAGAACATACATACATTCTGTACACATGCATAAATTGGTTATTTTTCCGTGTCAAGGTGTTTATCTGCCATTTACATGTATATCTTGTAAAATTGAAAGCTTCATTTCGTTATGTTGAATGTTGAACAAAAACTAGACTCTAAGAGAAAAGATGGCTTCCATGGAAAAATTTTTTCCCTGTTCTATTATTGTTTGCAATGTACTAGTTCTACATCAAAGATTATTTGCTTAAAGGTATAAAATATAGTTTACTAAAATTTCACCTACATGCAACAGGTTTGGGTATGCAATTCGGTTGCTCACATTTTTTGAATGGGTCAAATTGTAGCCGTAGATAACATATCGGAGGCGAATTATTTTTTTAGGATAATATTAAATTTAATCAAAATTTAAGAATGAGCCTTCTTTTTATTTCGTGAAATTTGGTCAAATATTGATTTTATTACGAAAAATTAATTTGTCTATGGGAATTTAACATGGGGGAAAAGGAGGTGGAGGAGCTGTGGGAGGAGTCAAAAACGAAACACTTTGGAAATTGACTCCGAAACCTAGCTAGATAGCTTGGAAATGATGTAACTAAGAAAACAGAAGTTACATTTTAAAAATCGGTCCAGTATTTCTGAAATTCTAAAAAAAATCACTATGTTAAATCCCCATTGACAATTTAACATGGGGAAATTGTTTTTTTCGCAATAAAATAAATATTTGACCAAATTTCACGAAATAAAAATAAGGCTCATCTTTAAGGTTTCCTTTAATTTGATATTATCGAAAACAAATATTGTTTTTGCGTTGTTTATATGGCCGAAAAATGTGGGCAGCTTTCGTGAAACAGACAGTAGGAATCAATATTATAGAAATAAAGTCCGATTCCAATTGTTTTAATTATTCATGGTTCCCAACCGGGTTCAATAAATGTAAATCCAATAATTCTTAACAAGAAAACAGTGTAAATGTGACATTTACAGTTGATAATGTTGCAATTACGAACATTTTAGTCGTTCGAAGTTTAGTGAAACGGCCCCCTAACCTTCATGGGACTTGTGACGTCAGCGACGCCGCGTTACGTGATAGGAGATAATTACAAGGGACATTACTCTACATATATAAATAGGGGACACAACTATGTAACATGACGTTGCTAAACGCATACTTGAACAAACGTCATATATATATATATGTATGGTCGTGACGGCAGTCTTCGGGGTAGTCGGAGTTTTCGGTGTATTCACATATTTTATAGACATACATGTATGTGCAGCCGCGATGTGCTTTACGTAAAGGTGATTAAAATAAGCATGACTTGACCTTCTTCAAGTCCTTTAAAATGCCACCAAATCTAGAATGCAGACTAAATACTGGTAATTTTGGCCATTTAGGTCATTTTGTTCACGAACCTACCGCGATTTTCTGCGTCCGCCATTAATCTGCTCTTTAATACTGTTAAAATCATAAGCAATAGAAAGGTGTCAAGTTTTCCTACACTGTGTCTCATTCATCTGCGAGATGATCAGCAGCCAATGAATATTCGGGAAGAATAAGCAAAATGTATCGACACGTTTGAAACATACATAGAAAACTCCAACCATAAGTCAAGCTTCAAGATGGCCGACTCATGTGTTGCTAAACGCGCTGATACGAATTTTAATCTAACAACAATCTTATTTTGAAGGGAAGAATTATTGAAAAAAAATGTTTACACATGTAGCTCATTTGTTATGTTTTATAAAAACCACTAGTTGATATAGAGGACATTCCATCGTACATTTTGAATAGCGGGAAATAATACACGAGTGTGCGTCGGCTTCCGCGTAAGCAACGAGTGAGCGTAGCGAACGAGTTGCTTGCACGGACGCTGACGGACACGAGTGTATTATTTCCGCTATTCAAACATGTACGATGGAATATCTTATTTATTTCACTTCCACGGCGGATACATATGCACATTTAGTCTATTTCTGAGATTATAATCAATGAATTGTGATGTGCGCATGAATTGTTATACAATGACGTGTTTTCCCGCGTGTTGACGTTACGTTGTGTGACGTAAAATGTGACGTCATGTAAACTTTTGACATCTAAATTACGCAGCTGTTTCTATGAACCAGATATATTTGAGTGCATGTTTGGAATGTGTTCAATCACATGAACATTCTAGATTAGTGAAGACCCTTTAAAAAAAATTAAATAACTTTATTTGGACTGTTATAAAAAGTAAAAATCTTGCATAGTAGCTCGTAGTTTCCAAGAAAACAGACGGTTGTTCTCTTCACGGTGTATTATTTGTAAGGAGTTGATTACGGGTTTTCTCTCACAGCGAAACCCATGCAAATAATTTGCAAGAGTGTAATAAGAACGAGTTAATACCCCGAAAACTAGATCCACCATCATCCATGTATCATACACATGTTTGATGGCATGGATGGGTTCACGTAATTATATTTATTATATACCTACCTATGAAATACATAGCTATGCGATGTAAATAAAAGTTATTTGTTCTCATCGATGAATAAACAACTTCCAGTGAAAATACGACTACTTCCGTTATCAATATTCATAACGCGCATCTGCAGTGCCGGACTACTTTCTTTACCAAATACGCATTCATTACCGTATACAGTCTAAAAACTGCTAATTTCCATGGAGCCTTATATAATAAATAGAATATTCATATTTTTTCAACGAATATGACATATATGTTCATCGAGTGGTGTGAAATGTCCATATTTCACGAGTGCCGTTATATGTCATATTCGTTGCAAAAATATGAATATGCTCTATATAGTATGTGTGTCCTGAATGGTTCGCCGACCGACCGACCGACCGACCAAAGTCAAACCCTCCAACAACCCACCAACCCAGGCACCAATCATCTGAGCGAGTTAGTGACTCAGTCAATCAATCAACCGATCAATCATATATCTAGGCGACTCGCACCATTGATGAAGTCGGCAAATTTGTCCCAGAAAACATTCTTCTCATGCTCGTCTTCTCCATCTGGATATTTCAGGTAGGTGTACATCCTGGTTATATCCAGAATCTCCGCATTCTGTTCACAGGCGGGGATGTCCTCAAGCATTACTATCAATATCAGCTTCTGTCTTTCTTCCACGGCTCTACATCTGGCTACATCCAATTCATACATACACCAATGACTCTTGAGAAACGTCCGTGATACGAGAAGTGCGATCCTCTTGCTATTGCTAATTGCTTGATAAATGTTGAGTCCAATACGCTCTCCAGGCATAAACTGACGTTCATGAATACAAAGTCGCAATTCACGTTTCTCCTCTAGTTCCAAAATGCATTCTGTGTGTCCCACGGCGTGGTCATCCTTTTCGTAGGAAATGAAAGCATCATATTCGTAAGTATGGTCATCATGTTCATCTGATTCTCCTGTAAGCTCTGCGTTTTCTTGAACGTCTAGTGCAATCCTCTTACTGCGGGTTTTACGGTACCGGACAATCTCCGGCGTCACTGATAGCAACGTAAGTGCCAGAAACCCAATCACAGACAGGACTAAAATCATACCTAAGGGCACATTGCAGTCTTCGTCCAATTGCTTTACTAAGTCATGTAAGGTATTGTTAAATGGTCTTGTTGTTCCATTTGCCAAGGTACACATGTATGTATCATTGAATATGAAATTGATTTCTGTTTTCAGTCGCCATTTCATAAATGGTCTTGTATGGCAATCGCAACGTAACTTGTTTCCTGATAGATCAATTGATATTTCACTGGAATGGTTGGCCACTAAATAATCTATTTCATTAATAGTTGACTCTGAAAATGTTTCCAGTTTGTTATTCGAGAAGTTTATGTACTGTATTTGTTTCAATGCTGTCAGTGAAAACGATATTTCCATCAAGTTGTTATAACTTAGATCCAACGTTTCGAGGGTCGATAAGCCCGAAAACGCCGTTGTCGGTACGGCTGCGATAAAATTATCTGATAAATCGATAACACTTAGCATTTTCGCCTCGTTGAACTGATGAGTTGATAGTTGCTGAATGCGATTTTCTTGAACATACAGCTCAGTCGTTGTGTTTGGGATTCTAGGTATGAGTTTCAAGCGCCTAGATGAACAGTCGACGATGAAGCCTCCTTGCGTCCGGTTGCAACTGCATAGCGACGCATGCGCTGTTTTGTTAGCTGTACACGCTTCCGGTGAGCCGTTATCTACGGACGAACAGAGCAATAACATGACTGGAAGAAAAGTGGCTCATGATATTTGTGACCAGTGTAGTTTCTGATGAAATGCCACACTGATGTAGCCTGATAACGATCTATGTCGCTTGTTAGAAGCCTGACGGGTGTTTCCTTGATGAAATGGCGAACAGTGCATATGCATATGCATAGGCTGGTCTAGATCTACACTGGTCGCCAATTCCATACGCCTCATTTCCCCAGTCACATATGAGACACGATACGTGATATTGTACCTTCGAACATCTGCGTAATTTCATTAAATGCGTTTAAATTTATTTTCATAAATAAATTCAAAAGTATACAAAATTTTCAGTCAACGCAAAATTTTGCAAAAAGTATTTCATGAAATTACGCAGATGTCCGAATGTACAAAAGCATATGGCGTGTCTCAATTATGACGTCATTTAATACGTATCATAAACATGGCGGCGTCTCACGTTAAAACTGTCAGCGAAGCTTTGCTATCGAGCAGCGTATTAATATATTCCGTAAATTCACAGAGCTGGGTTAATCTTGCCCATATGTCAACGTTTCTAAGCAACTAGTTGCAACACAAACTCGCAATCAAGCCGTGCTACAATTCAGACGCAAATACTCAAACTGCCTGATCGCAAGTGGAGGTTGATGGTTTAGAAACGCTGATGATCTGGCAAGATTAAAGCAGACGACTGTGCAGTTATTTACCTGATAAAACATGGCTGTGTCCTCTGTGACGTTTAATGGTGCGTGATTAACGGTCGATTTTCTTAACACAGTTATTATTGATGGAACCTTTGGCCCCTGAGATAGTTCCTGACAAATACTTGTATATGTCCTGTATGCCGTTCAATGGTGCGTGATTAACGGTCGATTTCTTATCACAGTTATTGTTGATGGAACCTGCGGCGTCTGGGATAGTTACCTGACAAAGACACGTATATGTCCTGTATGACGTTTAATGGTGCTTTACGGTCGCTTTTCTTAGTACAGTTAGTATTGATATAACCGTTGGCGCCTGCGATATTTACCTGACAAAGACATATCTGTGTCCTGGATGACGTTTAATGGTTCGTGATTAACGGTCGCTTTTCTTAACACAGTTATTGTTGATGGAATATTTGGCCCCTGCGATAGTTACCTGACAAAGACATGTATATGTCCCGTATGACGTTTACTGATGGTTCTTTACGGTCGCTTTTCTTAGTACAGTTAGTATTGATGTAACCGTTGGCGCCTGAGATATTTACCTGACAAAGACATATCTGTGTCCTGGATGATGTTTACTGGTTCGTGATTAACGGTCGCTTTTCTTAACACAGTTAATGTTGACGGAAACTTTGGTGCCTGAGATATTTAACTGACAAAGACATGGCTGTGTCCTGTATGACGTTTAATGTTGCGTGATTAACGGTCGCTTTTCTTAACACAATTAATGTTGACGGAAACTTTGGCGCCTGAGATAGTTACCTGACAAAGACGTATGCTGAGCCTGGACGAAAGTTAATGGTGCGTGATTAACGATCGCTTTTGTTGATATTTATTGTTAGTTTAAACAATATTTTATTCACATTTTGACACAGATACATGTAATAACGTATATGCAAATATATCACGACAATGCGGTACAATTTGTGAAAAGGATTCAGTAGTAAGGGCAGGAGCTTATAAACACTGTCTCCTTAAATGCATGGAACAGAATACATTAATATCATGACAAAATGTGCAACAGTACATAGTTTATGAAAATGTGATGATAAGTAAATTTCTGACAATAGCGATGTTTGGGGCGGTGGAGGGGAGGCGGGAAGTAGTAGTAGTAATAGCAGTAGTAGTAGTACTTAACAGTAGTAGTATCAGCAGAAGTAGTAGCAGTAGTTTTTCTAGTGGTGAAATAAATTGGAATATATATATAAATAAAAAACAAAGTTAAACGATGATTAGCAATTGAGAAGAGAATATGAAAGAAAAAATGGAGAACGCTGAAAACCAGTTCATCTCAGCTGTCGGGATAGTCCTCATGTACTGCAGTGATATAGTACAATACCAGACTTGAGTGAAAGATTACCACATATATGCGATACTCGAACCGTTCTGAGCGTGTGATAAAGTCATGGGTGAACCTGAAAATCGGCATATTAGCGTCATCGTCAACTGATGGGCAACCATATAGAAGTATGCGAACGTCATCTCTCGCAATATGCAGTTGTGTTAAACTATTGTTCAACTGTACTCGTATATCGGTGTACAATGGACAATGTAAGAAGTAGTATTGAGTGTCTTCCACTGCCCCACATCTACTTTGTTCTTCGAGAAACGATGTTGGTTTAAGCAGCTGCAATGTGTGCGGATGCGTGTGTGGAGAATTTGCGTTTCCCTTTTACCAGAGTAGTAATAGTTAGGAGGTTTAGTAATATTCGAATTCAAGTGGGTTTTGAATACGCTTAGTGATGGCGAGGTGCGAATATCGGGTGTGAGCTGATTCCATTCCTGAACTGATGATGGTAACAATTAGTTCTGATAGAGCTGTTTCTTACATGGAAGGGAAGATGTGTTTTCTGCGTTTCTGAGATTGTAGTTCACTGTGTCGCCTACGTTTGCTGGAACAGGAGATGATAAGTAGTGAGGGGATATTCGGTTATGCATCGCATAGAAGATACATAGTGTGTGCTTCCTGCGTCTGACTTTTAGTGTTTCCCAGCCAGTTTCTCGATAAAGTGCCTCAAAAGATACAAGTTTAGTGGCTCCAGTTACAATTCGAGCTGCCTCTATTTGAATTTTTTCCAGATCCTGTTCTTCATACCTTATACAATTATCCCAAATTACATCAGCATATTCTAAGACGGGCCGAATGAAAGAAGTATACATAGTTTCCAGAGTTTTCCGATTGAGACGAAATCTTAATTTTCGCATCATGTTGATGCGCTTCCATGCTTTTGACTTTGTGAATTTGAAATGAGAATGCCATGTTCTATTGTTAGATAGACAAAGACCAATATGCTTATGATAACCAACTTCTTCAATGATAGTGCGATTCATGGGTAGCGGAGGATGTTGAGGTCCGTTACTTTTCCGAGAAATCAAGAGGGATTCAGTCTTAGAAGGATTGAAAGTTACCATCCACTTATCTGCCCATTCTTGTATTTTTGCAAGGTCAGAATTCAGAGTGATTGCTGCCTCGTCAGGATTGTCAACAACAACATAGAGATATGTATCATCAGCAAACAGTTTGATAGTAGAGCGAATGTCAAGAATGATGTCGCTGATATAAACTAAGAATAATAGAGGTCCGAGAATAGAGCCCTGTGGAACGCCAGCATAGATATCCGCAAAATCAAAAGTATAGTCTGGTAATACAACTCGTTGTCTGCGACACTGAAGGTAGTTGGTAAACCAGTTTAACGAAGGACCTGTGATTCCAGTCGTTTCAAGCTTCAGTAGAGGCCCGTATGCAATACCCTCTCGAACGCTTTGGAAATGTCACAGAAAACAGCACGGACCTCTCTATCGTCATCGAGAGCCTTACAGAATGTGGAATATACATCAACAAGTTGGTTGAGAGAAGAGTCATTTGGAACAAAACCAGATTGAAGAGAAAAGATGCAATTATTATTGTTGAGAAAGTTGAATATATGCTGGTGTAGTATTTTTTCCATTACCTTTTCCATAGTAATCAGAAGAGAGATAGGCCGGTAGTTAGAGACGTCAGATGGGTCGCCCTTTTTAAGAATCGCACAGACAGATGCCTCCTTCCACAAATTCGGAACTTCAGCTAGATGTAGAGAACGGTTGAAAAGATCATATAAAGGTTTGGATAGTTCGAAAGATAGTTATTTGAGTACTCTGTTATTGATGAAGTCAGGTCTGGCAGCATTTCCAAGTGTCAGCGTTTGTAGTACAGATTGAACATTTTGATCTAAGAAGGGATCTCCAACACCGGATAATGCTACCTGAACATCTGATGCAGTGAGAAATATATCAATGAGTGATGAGCTGTTCTCGGAGAAGTGGGTTGGTTGATCGATCACCTGTGTGACACTGTACTGTTGTGCTATGCTGACGATCTTGGCTGCGGACTGTTGTTTTAGCATATCAAGGTTCATGTCTCCTGTAATTAAAATATCTGAGATACCAGTGTCAAATGCCAGACCAATATAATTTTCAATTGATGCCATTACAGAAGCTGGTGAGTTAGGAGGTCTGTAAAATGTACCAATCAATGTCCGTGAATTCTGCTAACGGATCTCCAACCACACACATTCAATTCCAGGAATTTCCAAGTCGTCCCGCCTAGTAGCATATAGTTGTTCGTTGACATACACCAATATACCTCCATGGGCATCTGACTCCCTGTCCTGTCGGAATGGGACTTTGTATCTCTTAAGAAGTAAATCGTCTGAGGAAGTGTCACCGGAACGCCACATTTCCGTGAAGCAAATAATATCAAAATCAGTGACTTCAGAATATAGAATATCCTATTTGCGCAGATAGCTTTGGACATTATAGTGTAAAACGGAGAGCTTGTGTTTAATCAGTTCAGTAACTTGGGTGCCAGCAGTAGCAGATACAATTAGGCCTGGGTTCGGGTCTACATCACCACAACGCAGAAGCAGGATGGCCAACAACGTGCTAAGTCCTAATGTCGTGAAATTCTTAACTCCCTTCATACTAGTTATTGTTGATGGAACCGTTGGCGCCTGAGATAGTTACCTGACAAAGACATATCTGTGTCCTGGATGATGTTCAATGATGCGTGATTAACGGTCGCTTTTCTTAATACATTTGAGCCGCGCCATGCGAAAACCGGGCTTAATGACAATTTTTTCAGTTTTTACTTTTTTACATATTCTGCTTTATACATCTTTTAAAGGCCATTTGCCGCAAAAATTATCAATTTATCCCAATTATTTTTACTTTTATACGTATTTTTATGACGCTTGGTGAAAACGTATATACGGTTTTAGATCATTGACGTCGAAAATACGACGTTTTTATCAAATGCTTATGTGAGTGGTGTTTATAAAATACCCAGACAAGTCCTATCGTTGTGTCATCTATTATCACATTTCAACCAAATTTGGATATCTCGTAGCCTGGCCAATTGTTTACCATTAACCCAAGACAAAGTATGAAAATAATGTTCATGGCCAGTGTTGCAGTAGCTATGGTAACGTCATGTTTTGGATTGCGACCCAAATATCGTAAATTTGTATGCATATTTTAGAATGAACGCGGATTGAGAAGGGCTTGACTTTCCGAGTTGTTTGTTGTTGGCTCAAATATTTTTTATGAAATGATAGCGACATTATATAATGTTTCATACGCGACATGTTTTGGAAAATGTGACGTCATGACAGGAAATTACATAGTTTAACGATTGTCTGCTCTGTCTCATGAGAACATGCCAGAAGAAATAAAATGTGCTATTAAATACTGCATCGTAACGCATACATCAATACGAGATGATGATGATGAGAAATGTATTCGGTGAAAGTGCACCACCTGGATGACAATTTGCGAGCGATATAGTCAGAGAGACGGTGGACGGGAATGCGCGAAAGGATTTGCCAGAAATGGAAGTCCAAAAGTGACGTTTTCAGATGTTGTGACACAAAGTAAAAGTCTGGGTTGATGGATCATTGTGCGTGAACTATGAGATCGGTTGAACTCACAGCCGACACACTCCATAGTGTGATTAAAAAGATTTAAATACCAAGGTACATAGAGCTAGATGGATCCCGATGATGCTGAACATGGAGCAAGAAACCATTTAATGTTACCAATTGTGCTCGAGGTTTACGATATTTCTGTACATATTTCTAATCGAGTGCATCTATTATCAAATATCGTGGATTGGAGCTGTTATTCCATCCTCCATATTCGCCAAATCCTGCCATATGCGATTTCCTTTGTTCAAACCCCGTACACGAAAAGCCGCTTGCAAGGGAACCCACTTCGACGACGTCAGCAGTCAATAATGCTACTGTCGGTATGCCAGGTGCTATGCTTAAACAAAGGTAAAGTGTATGACTAGGCCGCTGTCGGAAGTACATATACATGTAGTACGTTGTATTTTCAAAAATAATAATTAACTCATTGTGTGAGCACGAAATAAAATAATATGCATGTTTTCCTTCTGTTGAACAATAAGGAGCATAACATTTACATAACGTCATTTTGACGTTCGGCCACATATCGCGTGATGACTTTGAGGGTCACACTTCATTACCAGGATATACAGTATTATGCAGTCAATTGATAAACTGATGATTTGATACTAAATTTCGTGCGACAAGCAAGTTTATAACCATCAAATTACCAATTAATGTCAAGATTTCGAAAAATCCACCGACCTCACTGTGTGGATTGCGCATTGCTTACACACAAACAATCAAGAACCTGCCTTAAAATCAATAATTCTGAATCTATTAGAGACATTTTTATGTATTTGTTTCGCCAAATTCTATACAAACAAGGGATATATATGTCATAATAGCTGCATTTCTACCTCCGTTTATGATAAAATGAGTGGCACCCGGTATACTAAATGGCATATCATTTGCCAAGTACTGACTAGAATTGTTCGAAAGTCTCAATTTACCAAGATTATAGGTGGCAAGATCGGTTGGCATACAATAGGTTGTTCATATTTAAGATTATTTAGCAATCAAAGTGCAGGGTAAGCGATGACATCGCTGAGATGTGGCCAATTAAATTATGCGTTCACCATTTTAAATTCATAAGGACAAACAACGAAACAGAGTGACAATGCCAAAGAACAATAGTTAGGTGACAAGATTAAAGCAGACGACTGTGCAGTTATTTACCTGATAAAACATGACTGTGTCCTGTGTTTCTTAACACAGTTACTATTGATGGAACCTTTGGCCCCTGAGATAGTTACCTGACAAATACGTATATATGTCCTGTATGCCGTTCAATGGTGCGTGATTAACGGTCGCTTTCTTATCACAGTTATTGTTGATGGAACCTGTGGCGTTTGGGATAGTTACCTGACAAAGACATGTATGTGTCCTGTATGACGTTTAATGGTGCTTTACGGTCGCTTTTCTTAGTACAGTTAGTATTGATTTAACCGTTGGCGCCTGAGATATTTACCTGACAAAGACATATCTGTGTCCTGGATGACGTTTAATGGTTCGTGATTAACGGTCGCTTTTCTTAACACAATTAATGTTGACGAAAACTTTGACGCCTGAGATAGTTACCTGACAAAGACATGTCTGTGTCCTGAATGATGTTTAATGGTGCGTGATTAACTTTTCGCTTTTCTTAATACATTTTAATATTGTTGACGGAAACGTTGGTGCCTGAGATAGTTACCTGACAAAGACATGTCTGTGTCCTGGATGACGTTTAATGGTGCGTGATTGACTGTCGCTTTGGCGCCTGAGATAGTTACCTGACACAGTTAGTGTTGATGTAACCTTTGGCGTCTGATATATCACTGAGGAGAGCAGCATAATTTGCGAGACGACTGTCCGTTTCAGTGCATCCATTGACATCACTGTGACGCAATTGGCGCCCGGATTATCTTTCTGAAAAGGAAATATTTGAGAAGCCTAAGAAGATGTGCGATATGTCATATTTACATAAACAAACAGAGGATATTCATATTTTTGCAACGAATATGGCATATATGTTCATCGAGTGGTGTGAAATGTCCATATTTCATTCGTGTATGTTCATTCATTCATTCAGCTTATAAGGGTGGGAATTGGCTCGAAAACCTGACATACCTGTTTTCATGTACCTCTTGTGCCTTTAAATGCAAGGCGACACTGGGGCAATTTTTCACCAGTCAATCATAGGAAAACTTGCACAGTTCTCACACTAATAGTTGTTTTATATAGTTAGATGATTTGTTCTGTAATAACAAGGGTAACCATTTATTGATAGGTTTATACAACTTTTACACGAGAAATAATTCCAGCACAAAAATATTTACATAATTCCCTGGCATTTGATTGGCTCGTAGCAAGTCTCTGTCCAAAATTTATATCCCAGTAAACTCCCACGCCGAACTACTTTCCGTAACCGTGAAGCGCAGTTAAAATAATTCTTAAGAAAACGGAAAATAAACACATTTTCTTGATGAATTTATTTCACATGCTGGAATTATAAGGAATGAATGGCCTTTTTGTGGAATTTATCGGGGATATAAACTTTGAAAAGTCGCAGGAATACTGGACGAGGCCTTCCGGCCTTCGTCCAGTATTCTCGCGACTTTTCCAAGTTTATACCCCATAAATTCCACAAAAAGGCCATTCATTCCTATAATAAATGCACTTTCTATTCATATCCTCAATATGATAACACCATTGATAGCGTTTGTTAGCAAAACAAATAGCAAGTCGCTGTAAAACTTGCGTCAAAGCTCTCACACTACTACTGTGTGTTTCACGAAAACTGCCCAAATGTCACGACTATGTAAACAATTAAACACAATATTGTTTTCGATAATATTAAATTAATGGAAACTTTAAGAATGAGCCTTCTTTTTATTTCGGGAAATTTGGTCAAATATTGATTTTATTGCGAAAAAAACAATTTCCTCATGTTAAATCCCCATAGACATCTTCACAGAGTGAATGTGTCTATGGGGATTTAACAAGGGGAATTTTTTGAATTTCAGAAATAATGGACCGATTTTCATAATTTAACTTTCGTTCTCTTAGTTAGATCATTTCCAAGCTATCTAACCAGGTTTCGGTGTCAATTGCCAAATATTTTCGTTTTCTGTCTCCTCCTACAGCTCCTTCACCTCCTTTTCCCCCATGTTAAATTCCCATAGACAAATCAATTTTTCGTAATAAAATCAATAATTTCTGGAAAAAAAGGCACATTCTGAAATTTTGATAAAATTTAATATTATCAAAGGAAACAAATGTTTTTGCATTGTATACATGGCCGTAACATTTGAGCAGGTTTCGTGAAACAAACATTAGTTTTTTATTTCTTGCTGTATGAAGGTGATGTCTTTTGTAATAACAAGGTTAACCATTTCCTAATATGATAAGCTACTTTTAAGCAGGAGATATGTACATTTTTTCTTTCACATGCTCAATATTAATACATCGGTGATATTGCATTTCAGCCATTTTCGAATAACCGCGAGGTTGATTGCTGGTTCAAGGCAGCGAGACGCGCATGCGTCATCTGATATTCAATTTGTAAGGTAACGAGCCGCGTATGCGTCGTCTTAATCATAGCAAGTAATCATAACACGTGGTAGGCAGATCGGGTTTTCCGAGAAAAGGCGAGGCTTCGATACCCGTACCTAAAGATATGCTCTGAGCAAAACGGGACTGGGTCCCATTTGGTAATAGGCCGTTTTGACATGATAATTCCAGCACAAAAATATTTACACAATTCCCTAACATTTGATTGGCCCGTAGCATGTCTCTGTCCAAAATTTATATCCCAGTAAACTACCACGCCGAACTACTTTCTACAGGTGCACTGTCAGTGCTGTCAATGTAAACAAATGGCTACCGTCTGTCAAAATAAACACATTTTCTTGATGAATTTATTTCAAATGCTGAAATTATAATGAATTAATGGCCTTTTTGTGGAATTGATCGGGGATATAAACTTGGAAAAGTCGTGGGAATACTGGACGAGGCCTTTGTCCAGTATTCCCGCGACTTTTCCATATGTACGGACACCAACATCTGGGGTGTACTTGCCAATATGTACACCTTCTATAAATTCAAAATGCAAACGCCCATTAGACGTATTACAATATACCAATGTTCAATCGCGCGACGTTGTTGATTGATTACAGTTCGTTTGACGTCGTTGTCAATAACGGCACGCTATAACTGACCGACAGCGTCGCTGCTCCAGGAAGTGCGACAAAATGACGTAAAACAATAAGATTCTCAATGTTAACGCCGTATTTGGTTATTTAATATTTTGAATCTATCCGAAAATGCGATGTTAACATAAGCAATACAGCCATGTTGCGTTTATTGTGGCATGAGAACAATGTCAAATTGGTATATTTAAAGTTTGCAAGGAGTTCTTCGGTCCAAACAGACCAAATGTATTTCATACTACAATAAACACAACAATCCATGGTTTTATTCCTTCAACATGCCGAGCAAGTACGTTGTGAAATTGCGTTAGTTTTCAAGTTGCTTGCTTTCAGTCACAATATTCAAGTACAGTGAAACCTCACTAAACCGGACGCCCTGGGCTATAAATCAGGCATTTGAACATTCTGAGCCATAGCTGTGTGCTATGTGATCACGAACAGACGTTATCACCTGAAATAAATGACCAAGAAACTCATCAAAATATGAATCACAGACGTGTTCTTGTTGTCCGGTTTAGAGAGGTTCCACTGTACATTTTTTTTTCAAATGTTTGTTTTAAAAACTTGGCAATATTAGTTGTACTTGTAGTATCTCAGCGTGAATCAAATACGTGGCACTTCTCCACCGGAAACCGGAAACCATGGGAGGTCCCCAGGCAGGGGCGGATCAGGGGCCCGTTTCACTAAGCTTCATACGACTAAAATGTTCGTAAGTGCAAATTTGGGATCGTCTGGAAATTTAAATTCATGGATTTACATTCATGGATTTACACATGTAAATCCAATAATTGTTTACAAGAAAACTTTGTTAATGTGACATTTACAGACTATCATAATTTTGCACTTACGAATATTTTAGTTGTAAGAAGTTTAGTAAAACGGCTCCCTGGAGGGGGGGAGGGGCTATTTTGATCACAGTTTATCACCAGTTGGAGTCTGAATTTAAATGCCGTACAACACAGGAAAGTGCATTTCGAAGAGCTCGAAAACGGTACGGGAGTAGATTGCAAGAGTTACCTTCGCAACTAGACACACCCACCCCTTTCCCCAAAAAAAATAATTATACGTCCCCTGCGGGGCTTCGTACCTGCACGATTAACACGTTCAGATGATAATCCATCCACAGTGATTATATAGTTTTGTTGCACCCATGAAAACGAACATGCTAGAAATAACCAGCTACATTCGCTAAACACTAAATGTGTGTACACTACCATGGTGGGTATAATACGTCACGCGCACCAGGGGGCCGTTTCACTAAACTTCGTACGACTAAAATGTTCGCAAGTGCAGATTTGGAACAGTCAGTAAATTTCAATTGATGTATTTACATTTACTGTGCATAGGCCGATGCTCAATAAATGTAAATTCAATAATTGTTTACAAGAATACATTGTTAATGTGAAATTTACAGACTATCATAATTTTGCACTTACGAACGTTTTACTTGTACGAATTTTAGTGAAACGGCCTCCCGGGTTCCTTTTCACTAAACTTTCACTGAAAACGTTATTTTATTAATCGGTTTCTTGCATTAACTTGAGGCACTAATGCTACCATTGTCCACCTATATGTACATGTCATCAATTGTGAACACATCGAACACAGATTTGTGAGAATCGTCTGTAAGGGCAAATGTTATTGTAAAATTCAATTTTGCATTTACGAACTTCTTAGTTGTACGAAATTTAGTGAAACGGGCCCGAGGGTAACACATTATATTGTTTGGCCTTCGCGTACATTTTCGGCCTTCTGATACTTGAGAGCTAAATCATGTTACATGTATATCCCATTTAAAGTACGTAATACAGTGGAACCTCTCTAAACCGGACACCAAGAAAACACATGTGATCTTATTTAGATTAGTTTCTTGGTCATTTATATCAGGTGACAATGCCTGTTCGTGATCGCATAGCACACAGCTACGGCTCAGAATGATCAAATGCCTGATTTACAGTGAAACCTCTTTAAGCCGGACACCCTGGGGACCTCCCAGGGTGTCCGGTTTAGAGAGGTTTAACTTTACGATTAGTGCTGATCATATTACTTTTGAGGTTGGAACTAAGTGAATCTGGTGTGGAATGGACCTGGCACCAGGTCAGGATATTCTATTTTCAGGGCTGAATATATATTTTTCTGTAAATATTGAGTTCTGATTTTGGAAATTTCGCCCATTATGAACAGGTTAAAGGTACATGACCACTCAGTAGGCACAAACTGTTCTTTATAGGAATTAAATAAGTGTATAATTGTGTCACTATTCCACCAGTTCTAAAAATTACGAGTGCCCGCTATACAGATATAATCATTTAGCAATATTTTTTTTACTGATAGTGACTCGCGGTGGTATCAGGCTATTTTCATAGGCAAATGAGGCATGCCATTTTTTTATTATTTATAGTAATTAAATGCGTCATCTAAAAAAAAAAGTATTTTCTACAGATTACACATTAAGATCATTGCACATCATAAGATAATTACAAAGAATAAATAGTAATGTCCGTTAACATTTTAAGAAAACACGGTTATCGCCCATGATATCAGTGTGGAAATATACGTCTGATATATAATGTATAATAATGCCAATCAATATGTGGGGTAATGGTGAATGAATGTTTATTTTGCCATAAAATGTCATGGCATATGATGTATCTGATATAAAGAATAGTTTGTGCCGACTGAGTGGGCATGTACCTTTAAATGTTAAAATGTTAGTCCAACCCGTTAGCCCGGCCTTAAATGACCTGTCAATAGGCCGTTACAAACCAATAATCAATCAATCAATCGGCCAATACAAAGTTTGTTACCTGAAAACATTATAATAATTATACAATTATACCGTCTACTGATACCGCCGACCTCATAGCTGTAACATTGGCCTTAGGGAAGCCAAATATTAGAAGCAAAATCTTTTTTAAAAAAACAACCTGTACGTACATTTCCATCGTACGGACATTAATGAATCGGGAGCCCGGTACAGTGCCCCGCAGAGGACGTAGAATTCG